>OZ009948.1:22267200-22669547 GCA_963932025.1 Erebia epiphron
CAATTGCTTTGCGGGATGAATAATATTCGATATGTTAACACAGAGTGCTAGCCGTAAACGCGCCAAGTTTCATTTAAATCCGTCTATTAGTTTTAGCGTAGCAACAGACGGACCGACAAAAATTTAAACAGGAAACAGCAATCACACAGTTTTGCTATAACTATAGAAGACTAGTTGATGCCCGCGACTTCGGCCGCGTAGTTTAAGTTTTTAACTCCCTTGGATTTATCGGAATAAAAAGTAGCCTACGTCACTCCCCGGGTCCTGGACTATAACCATGCCAAAAATCACGTCGATCTATTGCTCTGTTGTGGCGTGATTGAAGGACAAAGCAACAAACAAACACACTTTCGCATTTATAATATTGGTATGATAGATAAATAAATCTAAGTGAGATATCAAATTGGTGGAAAATGGGTGCAGGAAGCTTATTTTTACGGGATTCGATCCCGCTAACCCCAGTTTACGATCCCGCGCTGATCCCGCCGAGTTACACCGAGGGGGTCTTCATATTACAAACATGGTTAATTCTTCTATAAATTGTATTCATTGGGATTCATTTCCCCCAAAAGAGTTTCTGGATTTACCATTACATAAATTTAAAGACTGTGTTAACAGCGTTTGTTAAGTCGAGGTCATTACACTATCGATCATTTTCTTAACAACAAAGTTGCATGGAAGCAATCGGCCTCGCATCCAGTGGGGTTACGTTACAAGTATTACAAGTCAGTGTAATACATGTAACGTAACGTATGTTGTATGTAAGTAACGTGTGTTGTATGTATGTACGTAACGTGTGTTGTATTGTTTACCTACTTATTGTAACATTTTTCTTTTTAGGGTTCCGTGCCTCAAAAAGAAAAAACGGAACCCTTAGAGGGGCGATGGTTGAGCGGTTGAACTCTACCCTGAAATTCGTTTCAGATTGGGGTGTTGCCAATTTGGTGGAGTTTAACGCCTCTAAAACGCAGGCGTGTCTGCTCACAGCGAAACGGAGTACTTTCGTCTTGACTCCCACTTTCGGAGATGTTTCCGTACCCATTACCGATCACATTGATCTCCTAGGCCTTGACATCACGGCCAACATCAACTTCGGGAGGTCAATCGAAGCGAAAGCCAAGACAGCCGCCAAAAAACTCGGCATACTTAACAAGGTCAAGCAGTACTTCACGCCACGGCAACTGGTTACCCTATACCAAGCGCAGGTTCGGTCGTGCATGGTCCGTCCGAGCCATCATAAAGTCACCTTTATGATGGCTCTGCTAAGTATCAGCTGGCGGCTCTTGACGCCGTAGATCGTCGGGCTAGGAGATTGATTGGCGAAGATTCACCTCTTCTGGCGAAACTTCAATCTCTAGATCACCGCCGTAAGGTAGCTGGCCGTAAGGTATAGTGGTATTCTATAGGATATATTTCGGGGAGTGTGCTCAGGAGCTGTTCGATCTTGTACCTCCTTCACCCTTCTACCATCGTACCGCAAGACGTCGTGCGAGCTTCCACCCCTATGTCGTCAACGTTCTACCAACACGCACGAAGCGCTTTGCGTCTTCATTCCTCATTCGCATGGCTAGGGTCTGGAACACTACCAAAAACTGTGTTTCCCACCAATTACAATCCGGGTATCTTTAAATAAAGAGTGAATAGGCATCTTCTAGGTAAACACGTTACATCTTAGGCCACAGCATTACTTCTCATCAGGTGTGATTGTGGTCAAGCGTAAGCCTATAATGAATAAAAAAACCGGGCAAGTGCGAGTCGGACTCGCGCACGAAGGGTTCCGTACCATTATTAATAAATAATTACCTTTGTTAATGAACCGCAAGACTAACTTTGTTTGTAGAGGTTTATTGTTAATATCAAAAAAACTATGCTAGTTAGAGCATTGGCTATACTTTTCCTGTAAAGTATACGTAAATTCCTATTGACCATAATTATTTCAAATTTTTCGAGTGTGACGGACGGACAGACGGACAGACAGACGGAGAAAGTACCATCCACCATAAGGGTTCCATTTTACCATTTTGGTACGGAACCCTAAAAATAAAATAAAAATAGGATCACTTTGTTATCCGTCTGTCTGTCTGTTAAGACCCTTTTTCTCAGGAACGCATGGAGGTATCAAGCTGAAATTCATATCAAATACTCAGGTCTACTGTCCCTTGGAGCTGTGAAAAAATTATACTTCTAAGCCAACGCAATCAAAAGATACAGCCGTTTATGCTGCAAATTTTCGACACTCGCAAGGGAATCAAAACCTACAGGGCAGGTACTTCCCGTGAACTCAGAATCTTGAAATTTTGTACGAAGCAACGTCTTATAGCACAGATAAAGGAAAAATTGCGAAAAGCATAATTTTTTAGTTAAATCATAATATAATAAAAATATTTTTAAGCAAATTTTCGACACTCGCAAGGGAATCAAAACCTACAGGGTACTTCCCGTAAACTCGTGTGTGGGTTAATTTAGTATATAAATCAGAGTCTGATACTCATAATCTGTCAATCTGTACCGTTTACCTACCATCTCCCCTTAGGTTTGATGTTCTGGAGAGATTTACGAACCAGTCATCTATCGCTATCTTAGAACAAGAAAACACCTTAATACTTGGGGATTTTAATTTACCTTTTATAGGCAGCTATTTCAAAGTACTCTTGTACCGGAGAATTATAACTCCAATACGGGTACTTGTCTTGTGGATTTTATGTCTGAAAATGACTTAATACAACTGAATGATATTCGGAACTCCTATAATAAAATTCTAGATTTAGTTCTTAGTAATATTTCCAATTTGAAAGTTAACCAAAGTCCCTTTTATCTAAGTAAATTGGATAAATATCATCCTCCTTTAGAAATCACCTTGGAATTATGTATTGAAGAACTGGTCACTCCTATACCATGCAGGAAATTCGACTTCTTCTCAGCTGATTATGATATTGTGAATAAAGACATTAACGAAATTCCTTGGAGTGAAGTCTTTGCTGACTGTCTTGATGTTGAGGAAATGTTATCTTGTTTTTACTCTGTTGTCCAGGATATCATTAAAAAACGTATAAGTACCATTGAAACGTATAAAAAGTAGTGGGTATCCACATTGGTATTCTCTAAATTTGATACGTAGGATTAATGAAAAACAAAAATACAGATTAAGGTTTAAGAAGTTTGGTAATCCTCTGGACGAAATTGAATTCAAATTGTTGAGGTCCAGATGTGAGATTCTTATTGCTTCCTGCTACAGTAGTTATATTAGCCGGGTAGAGAATTAAGACTAATACTAATTATTTTTGGTCATTCCTAAAGGAGCGTCGCAACAATAAATGTGATATTCCGGCATCAATGATTTACAATAATCAGACATTTTCAGACGGTGTTAGTATTTGTGATCAGTTCGTTAGTCACTTCTCCAACGTTTTTTCTACAAGTATCTCTACTTCTCCTTCTAACGTAACGCTAGTTAAAAATACCGTAGATTATTTTTCGGACACGGGAATTCTACTTGACAATTTGTGTTTTGCAGTTGAGGATGTTGAAAAGAAGCTATTATCTACTAATATTCATAAAGGGGCTGGTAAGGACCAACTTCCACCTATTTTTATTAAGAATTGTGCCAAGAGTTTAGCAGTCCCTATAACCAATATTTTTAATAGATATTTTAGGTATGTATCTTTCAGGAGGGTATTTTTCCATCTCCCTGGAAAGCTGTTCTTATTGTTCCTGTCTTCAAGGATGGAGATAGAAGGGACGTGACGAAATACCGACCAATTTCAAAGTTATCAGTTTTATCAAAGATATTTGAGTCTCTAGTGTGTCCTTACATTAATTGGCATATGAAATCGATCTTAACCCCTCATCAACACGGATTTTATAAACATAGATCCACTCTTTCTAATCTAGTGACATATGTTGATTTTTTGTCATCACATGTTGATAGAAACCTGCAAGTTGATGCGATCTATACGGACTTTTCTAAAGCATTTGATCTTGTGGATCATAACCTGCTAATTGGCAAGCTAAAACATTATGGTATTGTGTTAGGTAGTGTCCTAAATTGGCTATCTTAGTATCTTATCTTTGGGCCAGTACTTTTTAATATCTTTATCAATGACATCATTAATAATAAAATTTTTATTATAGAGTAAAAATTAAGTATATTAGAATAAACTAAGGACAGTAAGAACATATAAGTAGATAAAATTAAAATCTAAATTAAATCTAAATTAAAAACTAAATTAAAAAATAATTAATTGAGGAAAAAAAAAATTAATTAATTAATTAATAATTAATTTTTATTGATTAATTACTTCAGTGGCTCCGAAGTTCTTCTCTATGCAGACGACTTGAAGGCCTTTAGGGTAATCAAGGATCATTCTGATGCTAAATTATTGCAGGGCGGCCTGGATAGATTAACTACTTGGTGTAATATTAATAATATGATATTGAATCATGCTAAATGTTCTGCCATTTCATTTCATAGAAAAGTATACTCAGTTTTATATGTATATAACATTAATGGAAATAATGTCAATAAACTTAACTCAATCAGAGATCTGGGTGTAGTTGTCGATCAGAAACTAAGCTTCATTCCACACATTGATACAATTTGTTAAAAGCCTTTAAGATCACTGGATTTATTAAACGTAATTCAAAAGATTTCTGTAAAGCATATATAACGTGCACGTAGGGAGGATTGAGCGTATCCAAAAACGCTTTACGTATCACCTGATCCTTTGTGACAACTTGGACAAAAAAAGGTATGCTAGTTATCCTTCTAGATTGTTTCATTATAATGTTAAATTTATTCGATCGTAGAAAGCTATTGGATCTATGTTTCTTGCATAAATTAGTTAATAATGCTGTGGATGCGTCTCACTTGTTACAAAAAATTACTTTACGAGTTCCAAGATCGGCAAGTAGGTTATCGAATTTCGTACCATTTAGAGTCAGTCTCATTAAAACCAACTTAGGAGCCTCGGCTCCTCTAAATAGGATTATAAAAACATATAACGATATCGCCAAAAAAGTAGATATTGACATTTGGAGAGACTCGCTCATCACATTTAAGAGCAAGCTCAAAAAACACTTTTTTGAACAATACCGCTAACATTTTTAATATTTTTAATTTTGAAATGATAATTTTTAATTTTTAGGGTTCCGTACCAAAATGGTAAAATGGAACCCTTATGGTGCGACTTTCTCCGTCTGTCCGTCTGTCCGTCTGTCCGTCCGTCACACTCGATTATTTCAGTAACTACCGAAGCTATCGACATGAAATTTGGAATAGTTGTGTATATTAGTGGCCCAAAGATACTGGAATTAAAAAAAATTGGAAATTATTTTTGTTCTTATTTAAAAAGGGGGGAAAATCTGAGGGTTGAAATTTAAAAGTGAGATAACTGTACTGTGTGGGGTATCATATGAAAGGGTTTACTTTGTACATTCTAAAACAGATTTTTAATTATTTTTAGTCATGCTAGTTTTTGATTTATCGGGGAAAATGTCTAAAAAAATACCGTTCCCCCCCCCTTATCTCCGGAGTTTACCAATCGAAAAATTTGAAATAATTATGGTCAATAGGATTTTACGTATATTTTACAGGAAAACTATAGCCAATGCTCTAACTAGCATAGTTTTTTTGATATTAACAATAAACCTCTACAAACAAAGTTAGTCTTGCGGTTCATTAACTAAGGTAATTATTTATTAATAATGGTACGGAACCCTTCGTGCGCGAGTCCTACTCGCACTTGCCCGGTTTTAATTCTGACGTACTTAGTATTTTTTATTTTGTTCTTTGTTTTTCGTTTAGTATTTATATGTTTGGTTGTATGTAGTTTATTTATATTTATGTACTTGTGTCTATATTATAGTTTTTTATTCAATATCAATTGCATTTTGTAAAATTTAAGATAATTAATGTAATTAAGTCAACCGCTGTAACTGCTTTATCTCATGAGTTTATTTTGTGATACAGAATTTATGTCGCATGTTGTGACTACCTATAAGTGGTTTTTATAGCATACTTAAGAACTGTATTTGCATTTAATATGACTGTATGTTTTTGCCCTTAAATAAATAAATAAAAAAAAAACTCAAAATCTTGAAATATGGTACAAAGCAACGTATTAAAGCACAAATAAAGGAAAAATCGTGAAAAGCATACATTTTTAGTTACATCATATAATAAAAATATTTTACTAATTTTAAACTTACTTATATTATGGATTTCATTTAGCAATAAAAATACCATAACTTTGACTTATATACCTACAGGTTTGTACGGAACCTTCGGTGCGCGAGTCCCATCGCACTTATCCGGTTTTCTTTAAGAAAAGACCAACTGCTGAGTTTCTTTCCGGCTCTTCTCAGTCGAATCATTTTTCCGAACAGGTGGTAGGGTAGAGTCTTAACGTATCATAAGTGACACAAGTTGTCTTAAATGTGAGATAAATAAACCATTTATCATTTATCCATGACTGTTAACGACTCGCTAACGACTTTTCTATACCTGCGTTATTCAAGAAGGTCGAGAATTCTATTTTTCTATGAAAGTCCGAGTCCGAAAAACAAGATTTGCTTTATTCATTGTATTACAAGTGAGCTCTTGCTCGTCGTCGTCACGTCAAAACGCGGCTGAGTTAGTTGTAGGCTCTTCTCAGACCAGGGCCCGTTAGGTGGCCTAGTAAATTTAGTTTTAAGTAATTCAATTAAATATCAGAGACCAAATTTCTTAAATTCTCCTACCAGTATTTCTAACCGTTCAAGAAGTCTTCGCGATATGTTTAGTGTAGAAGATTTTGTAATAATACGAGTAGGTTCATCGTAATTTACTGTGACAAATAAAGTCAGAAGCTTGGCAGAAATCTAAAAAGCATGTTTGAAACAAATATGTCAATTTTGTTCCTAAGCAAAATTACCCCTTATTTTAAAGTCCAGTCTATCTGTTCGTCTGTGGAACATAATTATAGACATTTTAAAACAGGCTTACTCGTAAGAGACGTAACTGCTGTTGAACATTTGTGCAGTGACCTCTTACAATTTTTTTTAATTCAGGTATATATAGTATAAAACAAAATTGGCTTACCCACTCACGTGGATACGGGATACCTTGTTGAATATGTCGATTCCGCCGTGTGTTCTTGATTTGATTGTTGTGTGTGCTGGCAGGTCACAAAGAGTGCGGCGACAGCAAGCTCGAGCTCGAGCTCAAGCCGAGCGCGGAGCGGCACCATGCGCCCGCGCAGAGGCTCCTCGCGCACTCCATCCGAGCCGACCATCTGCAAGGTAATAACACGACATGAGACCTTCAAGCTTACCACTCAACTCTGTATCACTTAACTTACGAAATTAATTGACTCAATATACTTATAATGGATTTCTTAAATAAAAATGACGGATAGTATCAAACGATTCGCAGGGAGCCAAGCGGAACAAGAAGTCCTTGCAAAAGATCTATGTCCAGCACTAGACGTGGATCGTGGATGGTTGACGATGACGACGAATTTTTCAATAGAGCACCGCCGAATTTTTTGCTGACTCTTTTCGGTAGGAATGCCGTTCCGAACCAGTGGTAGATTGTTCCCCTTCATCTTGGAGAGACGGCTATGTAGAGCTCCTAGATGTAACCCAGTATCACTCTGACGATTGCCGATCTATTGCTATTGCTACCATCGATACCACTCGCTGCCAGATGCTTGGCCGGAATATTCCTGGGCTGCTTCGGGTCTACTAGGTGATTCCCAAGGTTCATAGGAGGTAATTCCTCCCCCCCCCCCCCCCCCCCCAACACCATACATCCATCCATACGCCCATACATCCATCCAAACTTTCGCATTTATAATATTAGTAACATCACCGCTTGTACAGGCATCCACCAGCAGCACGGCGGTCACATGTCCGCGCCGGTCAGCATGTCGTCCTCAGCCTCCGACAGCGACAAGCCCGCCAAGCAGAAGAGGCATCGGACGAGGTGAGTACTGCATCCATAGCGCATTGCACGAAATGCCGTGTAGAAACCGACTAGGGGCATAGGTCCTACCGAAATGGGTGTAAAAACCGATATACTCGTATTACGTATAAAAACTCCCCCTTCTTTTTTCTTTTTAAAAAGAGCAACTGCTGAGTTTCTTTCCGGTTGTTCTCAATAGAATCGGTGGTTAAGTCAAGACATGTCATAAGTGGCACAAGTTGTCCTACGTGAAATAAATCATTTGATTTAATTTGAATGTCAGTTTCTTTGTTTGTGTGTGCAGGTTCACTCCGGCGCAACTGAACGAGCTGGAGCGCTGCTTCACGAAGACCCACTACCCCGACATCTTCATGCGCGAGGAGATCGCCATGCGCATCGGTCTCACGGAGAGCAGGGTGCAGGTCAGTGAGTCCTCGTAATCCACATTATTGTGTTTTTAATTCCCACGGGAACTCCGTTCTCCATAATCTTCTACCGTTTTGTATTAGTTTATAAGAATATGAATATAATAGGCACTGACTTAAAATTGATGATAATTTGTATCAAACAAATGAAACTTAAAAATTTTAAATAGGAACATTTGTATTTTCTTCTTGCAATTTAATAATTAATGAAATCAAAAATGATAATATTCCGTAACTAGGCAATAGAAATATTGTTACTAAGTATACTTACGCACGCTTAGATTTGCAGTTTTAAGTTTTATACTATGCTTTCTACAATGTGCATTTGGCAATACTTAAAATCCAGAAACCATAAGGAACCATTACATAAGTGACATAAGCTAATTCATAAGTTCACAAAAGTCACATTCAACAAACGTTGACCCTTACCGGTCGATCCAAATACAAACCGTTACATCTGACATCCGTTGAATATTAAATTTACGAGAAATGCATAAAAAATAAAACGGCGGCCCCACCGCACCACCTTGCGCGATCCCCACTTCGCACGCTCCGTACAAAAGTTGCACTACATTGATACATTTCACGAGCTGAGGTAGAAGGCCTACCTGGAGCGACCTTCGCGCGAGCAAACAAGCAGTCGCCCGCAACTTGTGCCGTGTAGAATGCCGTTTAAAAACCCACGCTTTTTAGAGAAATTTTAATACTTTACTAGGACTAAATTATAGGTATTTTTGTGGGCGTTAATGATTATCCATTACTTGCGGAGACATAAATTAAAAAAAATAAACGTAAATCATCTCATTAATATTATCAATGTAGATAATATTATTCAGTCCTGATGATAGACCAGATCCAAAACTATTGGTGTTAAAATATTTAATTCATTTTTGAACACAACCTGATCGTTTTTTTTGTGAATACGTCCATTAGCAGTCAATTCAATTTATTGTAATAATTACGGATCATACAATAATGTCGCATGATTCTAGTGTAAAGTCTTATTTGAATACTGCATGTTTCCACCAAGATGAATGTTGGACATAAAACATAGAATATTTAAATAGAATTAACAAAATATGTGATTTTTTAAACTAAATTATTACAATTTATTTGTTGAAAATTAAATTAATTGGTCAGTGCTGGTTAATTTTTTGCGCAAAGGATCAGCCTGGCTCTCCAGCGCGGTAATGCAGCCAGCATTCTTGCCACCATTCCACGCGGTCATGGTTTATATAGTAATTAGGTTAGGCTAGCTAGCTTTAAGTTCTATTGTATTGTTGGAGTTTACCTACTTAAGAATCGATTTTCATATAAATAAGCTCGGGGTATGAAAAATTATGGGGAGTAAAATCAAACTTTCTCCGTTACGTTATTTACTTTATGTTTCCATAGTAACACTTTTCGTTCGTAAGTAGTATACTCCAGTTGTGCGTCGGAGCTGACACACAAAAATTTTTCATTAAACTTGGTAGTTACCAAATTGTTTTCAATCCAAACTCAAAACTGAGTGATGCAAATTGAAGAATGTATTGATAATGCAAACTGGTAACGAGCGATGCAATCAGCTGTGACTGACAATCGAAGAACGGCGTGAGAGGCGCAGTAATCTGCTAATGGCGACTTTGTAGAAGCACTTAGTCTCCAGATAAACTATGCTTTGCGTTTGGAATTAGTCTTAATTTGTGTCGTATGCGCACCAATATTTGTATTTCGTTAACACGCTGACACACGGCTGCAATGGTCGGACAACTTTGATGAGAAAGAGACAGATTGAATGAATTGAGTGAATTTTTGCCGGTTTTCCATTAAAGCCATCAGTCGAGGCTAGTTTTTAAGGAAACAAAAGTTGTTCATTTTGATTGTACTCCATATTATAACTGGTTAAGGGTCCTACCCTTGGCCGACATCTAGGCGTTGCTGTCAGCCGCTGTCAATTGTTTCTATACACATACAAACACAGTCTACGCAGGCACACATAGAAGAATTCAGCCCCTACCACGGGAGCACACAATATGCGATCAACTATCTCACTATGGCACAAATAATATTATTTATTGATTGATAGCTAGATGATACTTACGGCTTCGTCTGCGTTCGTTAATTTTTTTTATTTCTGCGGGAATTTCTCAGTTTTTCGGGATAAAGGTAACTTATGTCCTTCCTCGGGATGTAACCTTACTCTATACCAACTTGGTTGAAATAATGGGCCGTTCAATTACACGTCTTTGGCATTTTTAATATCATAGTAGGTATGGATTGTAGAGGTGCTTCTTGATAATATACCAACCGGCTGATTCCTGCTAACTGATTTATAACTATGAGTAGGTATAGGTAAAGATAGGTGTTTATTTGATAAAAGTTATATGCCTAAGTAGAAAAATAAATTAAATTAATAATGGCGCTTAGTATTAGTAGTAGTTCTGCATGAATAGTATAAAAACGGTGTAAGACAGCACTAGGAGATTCCATTTCCATCTGAGATGTGCGATGTAGATGAAGTGGTTTGAGAAGTAACTATTCAGCTTCTGTGTTCCATACTTCAACTAGTATAATGTGTAATGTAGGGAACATTATGGACGGAAGTAAGCTGCGTGACTGTCATGCTGTCATTTCCTCTCTCGTAATAAATACTTAGAAGGACGTGTTTCCTTTCCTCATTATGTGAAAAACTTCGTTGCTTAGTTGAACCCCTTTCCCCTAGAGCTAAGCTATGAAAATCAATTGGTGCTGGTGGGTTTGAGACATATCCGTAACAACTAACGTAGTATCAACTGATGATTTTCCTAATGTTGCATGGAAACTATCCACTAACAGCCCACTAAATCAGAGTAATACTTGATACATTATGTATGTACATATATTTATGTAGCTCCCTATATATTGTGTATTATTTTCTAGGTACATTATTGCAATTTTTTTTCTTTTTATAAACTGCTGAGTTATTGTCATCTCTCCTCAGTAGAATCTCCTTTTCAAGCTGGGCAAGTCCCGTTGATTCATCATAAATGACACAACTCATCCTAAAAAACCTATTTCCATTATTTATTTAGTTTTTGATGTGAAACTTTTATAGCGCTTTGAAATGGAAAATAAAACCGCAATTTATTACTACAATATAAAGTTTATTAGTATAAAGTACCTAATATAATTGATATAAATAAAAATTATCCTTGTCACATTTTGACAAACCGAAGTTTTATGACAGCAAAAAAACGTTTATAATATCATGTAGGTACTGACTATGAGATAGCTGCACTTTTGGTAACTATCGCCAGGAAGGCTGATTCAGTATTAGGTGGGTGTAGGGCTCTCCACTGATGACGATAGTGAAGGTCTGCCTGCATGCAGATCAGCCTTTCACTAGATATGGCCCCTCAAACACGTACTATGGTTACCAAAAATGAACCATAACTAGGAAGGCTGATTCTTGTACAGTATTAAAGTATGCGCAGAACCTATGTAAACAGTATAAAAACTGACGCTATTCATCGGGCCGTTCACTAGACATGGCCGCTCAAAGATGTGTTAGCCTTCCTAGATGATAGATGTGTTACTGTTCATTGTTAATTTTAGCCAACCATAACACATCTTTGAGAGGCGATAAGTAGTCAGACCCCATCAGCATGTGGGCAGTCCTTCACTATCGTCATAAGAGGAGAGCCTACACCTACCTAATACTGAATCAGCCTTCCTGGCGATAGTTACCAATAGTGCAGCTAGTTTGAAATAAATAAAAGGTACTCTTTTATTTATTTCAAACCTTTATAATTGTAATTTTACCCATCAACTAAACCGACAGATATAATTTGGAAACAACAACAAAAAATGAGGTTTTTTGGTTCCCTTAATTTTCCGGGATAAAAAGTAGCTGTTTTATTAAGTAGTAAGTAGTATGTGTTATTCCAGACTATAATCTATCTCTGTGCCAAATTTCATCCAGATCCGTTCAGCCGTTCAGGCGTGAAAGAGTAACAAACATACATACATACATGCATACATCCACTCATCCATACTCACAAGCTTTCGCGTTTATAATATTAGTAAAGATAATGATTTATACCTAGTTTTGTAATTTACCTACCTTTTAGTTATTTTTGCCGAATGCTTTTTACCTTGCTGTTCAGAGCTCTCCAATTATACTATATATAGCTCAATTACCACTCACTCACTCACTCATTGACAGAGTTGTTTCTCCTAGAAAGAGACAGAAAACGATACTATGATGCACGGGAGATGTGTTCGGGTGCGGGATGAGGGAAAGGAAAAACTATTGACATTTCGGAAAACAAGATGGCGGCCGACGTGATTCTCGCAACTCTTTTGTTTTCCAACCGATTTCGTTAAAACTCGCAACGATTGAAGAAATTAGTAAACGATCTACAGAAAAAGTGGAAAAAGTTGGAAAAACAAGATGGCGGCCGAGCCGTAGTGTTTTGAAATTTTTGATTTTTCGACCCCGAACCGCGGCGCCACAGATCCGAAACGGCGTGGTCGAGCATAATATTTTTTTCTTTTTTCGCCTACAATTATCCTGTATTTTGGCAGAATGGGAGTGGTTTTCAAAAATTCAAGATGGCGGCTGTCGTGGCTGCCGTTCTGTTTGAGGTACGAAAAAACGCAATTTTAAAATTCAAATTTCTCACAGTTGGCAACGTCGGATCGTTTCGATTTCTAGGGGGCGATTGTGTGTACTGACTCGAGGTATGGATTGGGGAAAAAAATTACCCCATTTCTCGGGAAGTTTTCAAGATTTACCCCAAAAATAAAAAAATCGAAATACGTATTTCTTGCAAAGTTCGAGTACGAGCAACCACGTGTCCCACTTGTACGAATGACATTTGGATATTTTCGTCGCCGAGGTCTGGCAACACTGGAATTTATCAAAGAAAAAGTGATTTTCGACATGGTCTCTTTTCAAGAGCAATCATTTCGGCTGGGTGCGAGCGAGATGAAAAATTGAAACGTCATCAGGAGCGGTATATCCTGTAGTTTACGGGAAAATTATGAAACTAAGTAAAATGTTTATGTGAAACGAGATGGCGGCCATTTTGTATTCTTTTTGTGTTTTTGAAAATTTCGATCACGATTTTGAGGCAGTTGGCAACATTTGGGAAAGTTGAAATGTATGGATCGATTATGTATCTCAACCGGCAGTATCGAGGTATCTAAACAATGTTGCCACATTTGGGGAAGTTTTCGAGATTTTCCCCAAAATCTTCCTCCTGTAAAATTTTGTATGAAAAATTTTTTTTCCACTGATGGCTTCTTATAGAAGTCAGAAAATTTAACTTGAAAAAAAATATGGAGACACATGATGATTGAGGATTTCGGAGACGGGTTAAGAGCACAGCCAGAGTATTGAAGATAGGTGGGGGGTGCTCGACCAGATATCATTCGAAACTTCATCCAATTGACAGTGAGCTGAAAAAAATTTCAAAATGGCGGATTTAAGATGGCCGCCATACAAATTTCGTCGGTGTCTATCTCGGAGAGTATAAAAGATGGAAGAGTGGTTTCTTGGCAAAAGATGATCAGGACATGAAGGTCTACTTGATGAACAGGAAAAAAAATTCAAGATGGCGGAATTTATTTTTCCATAGAAAATGTATGGCGAATATTGAATAGGCTACAATTTAGTGTTGAACTATGCAATACTTTGATGCGGTTCCTTTTCAAAATTTGTTCTTAAAGAAGAACTCTCCATAATTTTTCGGAGAAAAAAATATATGGAGAGCGATGATGATCGAGGGTTTGAAAGATGGGTGAGGAGCACGGCCAAAATTTAATAGGTGTCTATTTCAGAAAGTATACTAGATAGAAGAGTGGAAGTAGGAAATATGCATGACTTTGATATGGTTTTTTTTACAAGATTTGAAAATTGTCGGTTTGCCGTTAGGAAAGCCAAGATGGCGAAATTACATGGCACCCAAAGGTACCCGATCGTCAGCGGTATGATATTGTTACTAATCAACTTAGGAAGGTTTCTTTGTGTTTTTACTTCAACGGTCTCTTACACTGCATGCATGTCTGGAAAGTTTTTTTACATTTAAAGGCCCTTTTTGATTTTTAGGGGGGTCTCTGTTTTTGTTTTCTTATGAGAATTATTTTTACGTCTGTCGGACGCTTGGCACGCTGGCGCTTCCACTGTGCTCGCTAGCATAGCAGTGTGTTGTTTACTTCAGAACACGTAAGCAGTAAACACTAAGATAGGAGGAGAGGAAGTAAATAGACAGTTGGCCGCGCGGTCTGCTACGCGGTCCGCTTCAGCGGGCCGCGCATCCACGCGCCATACTAGTTTATATTCTATAACTTGATCATCGTTTAGAATTTCAAAGCTGCAATACGTAAATAACCAAAATGTTTAGATAGGAAAGATGAATGTCTTTTGTTGGTATAGTCGTCTAATTATAAATTAATATTTTTTTACTAGTGTACAGACTATGGTGAGAGTAGGTACATGAAATGGTATAACTCTGATGCGATGATAATTAGCGGAAAAGTGTTGTAGGTACAATGAAATGAAAATTTAGTTGATTTGTATTGAGAAACGAATAATTGCATTTTGCGATAAAGCGCGAAACTTGTACAGAAATTATGTAGGTAACTAATGCATTTATTTGCTTCTTCTCTGCAATCTGCATGTGATATTATGTGGAAGTGATATGGGATGACAGCTTTCAAGATTTCAGGAAATAAGAGTATACTTTTTGTTTGTTTTTTTCCAATGCAACGGCTTATTTTCTTTTTTATAATAGGCAGACCTTCTTTTATGTTTTCCCATCTGCAAAAATAATGAATCACAATAAATCATTCAGACTGATGAACTTTGCTGAGCTTTGATAAAAGCCTCAGGTATGTTTACGTCATTATGTCAAAAAATTAAAGTGTCGGTACATGGGTTTTACTGGCGTAGCACTCTCCATTATATTATGCTCTGGCTGTAAAAGTACGTGGTGACGTGTCTGTAAAAGTTTTACTTCAACAAACGTCAAATTTGAAATCACACAATGATACAAAACCCAACAATCAGCGCAACAATACGAAAATCACCGCGGCCGACGCCATATTAATTTTTTTTTTGAAGGGATCTTTTATTTCAAATATTACAAATAATCACACTGACTATTACTGTAGGTAACTAATAAAACAAATTATACTTACTTTTTTACAATAGTCACGACACACTGCAGAAGTAAATTGTTTTTGTACTCGACAGAAAGCAAGATTATCACTTCAGATCAGACGAAGCTATTTTGACAGCCTAGTGCCTACGTGCGACTGAAAACTGCGAAGCAAGTTCTGCGCGTTCAGTAAAATATTGGATGAAGCTAGGCGGCGTGCGCACGTTTCTTTGTTTTATACAAAACAATAGAGAGGATTGGAAAAATTGTGCCTTTATGAGGACTTTTGTTTTGTTTAAGTTATGTTTCATTCTATCTATCTATATAGGTACTTATGATAAATCTTTGGAGTAATGTTTATTATGTATACAGACCCCAAAAATATTTATATAGAACTAGATGATTCCCGCGACTTCGTCTGCGTGGATTCATATTTTTGGATTCCCGCGGGAACTCTTCAATTTTCCGGGATAAAAAGTAGCCTATGTCCTTCCCCGGGATACAACCTATCCTTGTACCAAATTTCATCAAAATCGGTTGAATAGATACATTTTTTTGATTCCCGCGGGAACTCTTCAATTTTCCGGGATAAAAAGTACCCTATGTATTGCTCCAGACTATAATCTATCCCTGTGTCAAATTTCATCCAGATCGGTTCAGCCGTTCTGGCGTGATTAATTACCTAACAAAAATTCAAATTCAAAATCATTTGAATTTGAATTTCAATCCATCCATCCATCCATACATCCATCCAAAGTTTCGCATTTATAATATTAAGTATAGATAAGTAGGTACCTACACAGTACACCTGAACGTCACGTTTACAAAGACGTATAAGACGTGATGGACAACGGTATCAAAGCTACGAGGGTTCCAAACGCGCCCTGTAGGTATCATACACCTTTACACTGTAATAGGACTTTTCAATAGTTGACGTTTTACAAAAACTTTGAACTTGTTGGCATCTCAAATATTTCTTTTGGGAGTTATTATAAAAACGCATACTGTTACCGACAAATGAATACCTAACTAATTTTACAGAGTCTAGAAGCACTAAAAATTCATAAATTTTCTTGAATGGTTACTTTTTTTCATTCTTGAATTTATTGATGTTTTTATGCACATTTTTTTTAAAATCCACTACAAGTTAGCCCTTGACTGCGATCTCACCTGATAGTAAGTGATGATGCAGTCTAAGATGGTAGCGGGCTGACCTGTTAGGGGCATGACAGTTATATTAAACCCATACCCCTATTCGGTTTCTACACGGCATTGTACCGGAACGCTAAATCGCTTGGCGGTACGTCTTTGCCGGTAGGGTGGTAACTAGCCACGGCCGAAGCCTTCCACCAGGCCAGACCAGGGAAATTCAGAAATTATAAATTTACAAACCCTGCCGGGGATCGAACCCGGGACCTCCGCACGTTAAGGCTGCGCAAAGCACTGCGCCGCACGGAGGTCGTCAGACCTACTACACACATATTATACTTAATCCATAATATCCATAATCCATACTAATATTATAAACGTAAAAGTGTGTCTGTTGGTTGCTTGTTTGTTTGGTTGTATGCTTTCACGACTCATCCGTTTAACCGATTTTGATGAAATTTGGTACAGGAGTAGGTTGTATTCCGGGGACGGACATAGGTTATTTTATCCCGGAAAATGAGAGTTTCTGCGGAAATCAAAAACCTTAATCCACGCGGACGAAGTCGCTAGCATCATTCAGTCCATACTAATATTATAAATGCGAAAGTGTGTCTGTCTGTCTGTCTGCTACGCTTTCACGGCCCATCTGTTCAACCGATTTTGATGTAATTTGGTACAGGGATAGGTTATAGTCTGGAATAACACATAGGGTACCCGGGGAAGGATAAAGGGTACTTTTTATCCTGGAAAATTAAAGAGTTCCCGCGGGAATCAAAAATCCACGCGGACGAAGTCGCGGGCATCATCCAGTTTTCAATTATGTATTGGTCGTGGACCGTCATAATTTCAACTTCTTTGAATTTAGTTTTGTATATGGCACGAACAGCCCTTTTCTGCGAGACCAAAACAGAATGAACATCAGCATTGGGTACCCCATAGACCCGAAATTGATATTTCGCCAGTTTCCCCCTTCGGACGGCTGTTATAAAAGAAAAAAATCTACTTAGACTGAGCTATAAGAACCAAAATACCCATTCAAAGTTAGTTTTAGTGGAGTTCGTGCACAAAACAGGCAAAATAAGACAGAGAATAAAATACCGTTTTGGGCTCAGTGAATAATAAAATAACCACCAATTAAATTTTCAAAATAAATATTTTATATACAGAAATCGTCCAGTTACATTTTTTTTATACGTATAAATATCGATGATTAGTTTTGTTCAATGGTAGTGGATGCATTGACGTTTGTGTACGGATACTAACAGTGACAAACGTCAGTTCAGGAGCAACGGGACGCAACCTCACGCCTTGAGAGCCCGCAGGCGTATGGGAAATGACTGCCGTATTTCATGAATATATAACCAAATTTTGTGATGCGCGCGCCCGTACTAAATTTGTATGAAAAATTCGTGCTGTAAAAATGAGGGATGTTTGGAACCAGATTGTAAAAAAACTATAAGTTTTATTGAAAATATTATTTATTTAAAGTGTTTTTTGATCTTTTACGATCAATTTAAAATAACTTTTGTCTAAATAATGTCTCAAATTAAATCACAATAGTCGGAACGCGATAAGACCTTTTTTGAGATTTCCATGAATTTCCCAATAATTTTCTGCCGTTACTATACGATTTTTTGACCACTTTTTTTAATTACATCATACTATATCTCAATGAGTAGCGAATGGTATTTATTCGATAATGAAATTTTAATTTTTGCTATACTAAAATGTCGGAACAGAAAAGGATGTTTCCCCCTATTACAGTACATCCGTCCTTAAATTTAAAAATTACCTTTTTGTCTCTATTTACCCCCGAAGCAAGCTTCATCGCTTAGATTTGCTCTTAAAATCTCCTGAGAATTTTTCGGGGGAAAAATACTCTGTTTGTCTCTAGGTATACTTGCGCCTAAATTCTTCAAAATTGGTTCAGACGTTCAGCTGTGATGACGTTAAAGAAAAAAATGAGTTTTTAGCCGGATCTTCTCAGTGGAATTTGTTTTCCAAACCGGTGGTAAAGTCTTAACGTGGTAGAAAAAGTGGTAGATTTATACGACTATTCATAAGCACTTGTAAAAAGTTTAATTGAATAAAAAAACATTTGAATTTGAATTTTAACATTTCCTATGTGGCACAAGGTGTCTAACGTGAAATAAATAAAGCATTTTATTTCAATTCAAGTTTGAATGGTAAATGCAAAAACTCATCTTAACATACTTTTTACAATTTACATTCTGTGCATCCCATTTATTAGCGTCCGATTTTGATTATACTATAGATTGTTGAATTTTTCACTATCCTGATATCAAACTAACCACTTACTTTCATTTTATATTCCTTGATATATGTTTTCCTGCTTCGTCTGAACAAACTGTTTTGTTGCGGTGCCTTCACAGCAGTGTGTCACACTATAAGATGATTTGTAATCCGTGTAAGTAGCTAGCACATCGCTAAGGCGCGTTAACTTTGTGTTTACGATTGCGACGACGTTCGTGTATTGGTTCTCTAGCGCTACTGGATACTGGCGTCCATACATATTGATCGACATTAATTACCATAATAACTTCTGATTGTATTTCAATAAGTATCTGGTTATGTCTGTTTATAATAAACAATAGATATAGAATCCATACTAATATTGAGATTGCGAAAGTGTGTCTGTCGGTCTACTACGCTTTCACGGCCACTTTCCGTTCAACCAATTTTAATGAAATTTTACAGGAATAAGTTGCATCCCGGGGAAGGGATAGGCTACTTTTTATCTCGGAATATTATGGAGTTCTGGTGGGAATCGAAAACCTTAATTCAAGCGGACGAAGTCGTAGTTGTATTACATTATAATGCACAAGTTTTTGTCGCTTATCGCTTTATTATAATTTTGTTGAAGTAAAAGTTAACATTGAAATAATTAATCAAGACGAGGATTTGTGTTATGAAATATGAGGTTTTCTATTCCTAGTTGTAATGCGAACATAATGTAAACCAAAAATAACTTTAACAATGAAGGTTTAGGATGCAATAGGGTCGAGTAGGGTCATTGTTCAGATGTTGGAAACCTTGCTACAGAAATTTTCAAAGTGATAAACTGCAAGAAACCAGCTTGGAAGCAGAAGTTAGGTGTGAGCGCAAAGCAAGCAAAACGATAAGTGTAGCAGAAGTAGTTAAATCTACTTTTAAAAATCACTAATCAAGAAAATTTTACTTGTGAACTTTTTTAAAATTTGATTTGATCTTTTCATGGTCGTTGTACTATTTAAACAATTCAACAAATTGTAAAAAATTGAAATTTATCGTTTTAAAAATTCAACATTAATTTATTAATTGGTCATTCAAAGCAATTCAAAGTTTCGAGAATCCAAATTTTTAAGAAGTCGACATAGACGATCCGTAAAATTTTTGGTCACAGATCACAGTGGATCTAATATTATTATAATAGTAGTTTACAAGTCGGCGTATTATAACCACTGCAGTGTCACAATATAGCTATGCTACTGATGATTTGAGTTCTCTATATTTGTTTCTCTAAGTTTTTCTGTTTCTGTTTCGATGTTTCTTATGTTTTCATGTTATATCCTATGTTTTTGTGTCTCTATGTTTGTTTCTCTAAGTTCTCTATGTTTATTCAGAGTAGTGAGTGAACGTCTTAAAAGTAGCGTGATACGGTGTGAAGGCTCGGTGTCCACTCCACGGCCGCGGGTTCCGGGAAATCTGTGCATTAGCCTTATTTATACTGTTCCCGGGCGTGTTTGTCCGCGGCCGGCGCGCGGCGTATTTAGTTAATACCGACGGGCAAATAGCGTGGAGGGGAACTGACGCCTCGCAAATACTAACACGGTGTTACAGAATGATTTAACTTCTGCGTGTGATATATGCGAAACGTGACGTAAGACGTAACTATGTGTATCAATTGACTGAATAACTGGAATGTGATCCAAAATCCAAAATCAAAAATCAATTATTCAAAAATATTGACCTACGGCTTCCTCGTGCACTTTCATCCCTTCTTCAGTTCTTAAATGTCTGTCTGTGACAATATTATGATTAACTGAGCTGATGAATCTCGATTAATTTATAATCTAGCTCAAGTTTTACCTTGATCATAAGAATTATTATTCTCTACAAACTTTGTGATACGTACGTACGTAGATTCCGTCAAACATTGTGCAACCCAAAAAGCAAGATAAAAAGCCTGAGTCTAAGCAAACACAAGTCTAAATTACACCTCGGAGTCTAAAAAAGTAGCCACAAAGGTCTGCTGCTGTGCGTGTAGCTATGTAGCTATACTATAAACATAAACAATAAAAACTTAAGAATCTCGCAGTTGGGCGCGAAGTAGTGGTCGATGTTGAGATTAGTGATGGCGGATCACACGCGAGATAAGCGGGACGGCGCGGCGCGGAGCGGCGGTGGAAAACCGGGACGTTGATTGATTAGCTAAAATAGTTTTGTTTCATTTGACAGATAATTCAATTTGTCTTGTCTTAGTTGGCCTAAGAATTGCGGTCGGGGAAAGATTTCCCTCCGAATGCTTTGAATCTTTGAATTTTATGCTGACAACTACGAGTATGAACGGGAACTAGGTAAAACCTTATACCTAGGTTTTACCTAGGTATATCAGGTAGGTTAGGCAAGACATAGACTGGAAACTGAAACTCCAAATGTGTGAATTCATGCAAAGCTTTTTAAAATTTATATTTGATAATGGTGACCAATAGGTTCATCGGTCGCATTTTCACAAATGCACAATTTAAAAATAATGCCAGATGATTCGAGTCTTCACAGCGAAACTGTAAAGGCGACCTTGTTCGTAGTCGCGGGAATTTGATTAGCTTTTTATTGAGTGATTAGTCATAAATAAATTAATCATACTGTGATGAGTCCAAAAAAAGTCCCGCTGTGCCGGGACATAGACAACACTACGTTTCACCTGTGTGGCTCGATAGAGGCCGGGTTCGCAGTCCCGGACAATCAGCTACTGTGCTGCCTCAATCATGTCCCGGCGCGAATGTGTGTGTGAACGCGGCTTTATTGTGTGCCTGTGTGTGGCGTCACAGTGAGTCATGCACTGGTCAGATATCGATGATGTTCGTCATTGAGTATCTTTGTACCGAGTACCTACTATGTTATATTCCATACCTGGATGTAGGCTTTTATGCAAGATAGGCTTGCGCTTGACGACAATCATGCTTAGTGCAAATAAATGATGAGGTCTACCTTACCTTGACGGTACTTAAGGTGGGTGTTCCACACCCTTGCGGTTTGTATCATCAGAAACGTCGAGGAAAAAGGCTTCGTGCGAGGAGATTGGATGTCAACTACATAACGATGCCAACACTGACGGTTTCTCGCTGTTCTGTGGTAGAACGGAGAAGGAGGAACTCAAGGCAGTCAAGGCTGTGAAGGTAGTGCCATCATCGAGTAGACTATCGCGTAACTATAAGTAGGTAGTTCATAGCTTATTTCTTGGAAACCTGATGCTTTAGATCTCATAAAATACTTGCTTGTATTGATCCCAGCTATTGATTAATACAGCTTTTATGAGTGGCCGTAATTTTGGAATAAATAAAGATGGCAGAACGGTAGGCAGGCCAAAATCAAACCCCTTTCACTATCTCTACATACATAATTGTTTAGTCGAGGCTTTTATAAAATTGACGAATTTCTCAGTGACCAAGTTGTATGGAAGCAATCGACTTTGCGTCCAACGTTCCACGAGTACAGTAGTAGTAGTAGTAGTAGTAGTAGTAATAGTAGGACTAGTAGTATAATAAATTACACTATAATTGTTATGCATTAAGTACTTATTATAACATTTTTATTTTGAAAAAAGGAACAGTTGTTTCTTACCGCCTACTGTTTCATCTCAATCAAACAATCAATCATTTATTTGCAAAAAACTTCAATAAAATCTACTAGCTGATGCCCGCGACTTCGTACGCGTGGATCGAGGTTTTGTGGTTCCCGCGGGAATTCTTTAATTTTCCGGGATAAAAATATATATATATAGATAGCCTATGTGCTATTCCAGACTGTAATCTATCTCTGTGCCAAATTTCAGCCAGATCCGTTCAGCCGTTGGGGCGTGATTGAGTAACAAACATCTATACATCCATACATCCATTCAAACTTTCGCATTTATAATATTATAGAAAGAATAGATGGATAGATATATATAGATATAGAAAGAATCTATATCTCAGTAGAATCTATTTCCGAGCCAGTAGTAGAGTCAAACAAAAGACACTAATTAAAGTAGGTACTATAAGAAATTGAGTAATGGATTTTTACGAATTTATTATTGAATAAACTGCGAATGTTTTAAAAACAAACTAAAATATTTCCACCGGTAGCAGCGCGGTCGCGACTCATTATTCATACGTTTTAAATTCACAAGTGCTGTTTCGAATAAAAATAAATAAAAAATGGCGGCCGCTCCCCCACGACCCCGGTTCGCACTTTGTTTACCAAATCCTTTCATTATTAAAAAGATATACGGCTAGTGATGTCGCCTCAGCACTATCTATATCGATACCGATTACCGATTATAGATGATCGCTTTCGAGTATTTTTTAAATTTGAAACTTCAGTAGTTTAAAAAAAAAATCATTAAAGGCTTACGCTCATCGATTTACCAACTAGTCAATGTTTACGCTTGACCACAACCACACCTTATGGGAAGTGATGATGCGGCCTAAGATGGGAATATTCACTCTTGATTTAAGGATAATTGGTGGGAAAAAGATTTGTTTGTTGACTATGCCTCTGGCTATGATTTTATCACTATCCAAATATATTTCACCAGCTGATGCGCACGACTTCGTCCGCGCAGTTTAAGTTGCTTTTTCCCGCGGGAACTCCTTAGTTATTCGTTATAAAAAATCTAAGTGTAAGCCTATGACATTCTCTAGGTCCTCAACTATAAACATGTCAAAAATCACGTCGATCCGTTGCTCTATAACGGCGTGATTGAAGGACAAACCAACAAACAAACACACTTTCGCATTAGTAGTTGTTGTTGTTATTGATGTTGTTATTGATGTTATTAGTATGATGCTTAAATACTTTTAGAGACCTCGAGAGTAACTTAGACACTTTTACCCCGAAAAATCCTACAATTCGCATGATAACCCCTAACTCTACGCGGTAAAACTCACGAGCATCGACTAGTGTTGGCTAAAATATAGTACAGTATAAATTCATCGACATCGCGCCGCTACAGCGCGGCGTGGCGGGGCAGCATTAGGGCGCTGAGATTTATTGGCCTATAAGTTACGCGGTCAGTAATGCCGGTAATGCGCAGCTAATGTCGCACCACGAAGCTTAACATATTGCTTACATACGTGTATTTGCACTATGGAATAGACACGTTCAAATATTAGATTACACATCATCAAATAACTACACATTAACCTATAGTCTAGTTTTCCGATAGAAGAGGTAAACAAATCACAAATACCTTAGCGAAACGCATAAGCAACGCGCTTTACCCGGTGCTTTAGGCGTACTCTAGTTACGAGAAGTCTTTCATTCTTATCACGATTTCGTCGTGTGTTCGATTCGAGGATAGTAAAACTGTGATTCGAGATGACAGTATCCCAACCGCCGTGCAAAGCGTTCTTTTGCCCGTTTCAGCAGGCAACTTGTTGTTTTCCAGAAGAAAATAATCACCTATTATACAAATACACTTAGTTTGTATAAAATAAATTAAGTTTTTAATTTTATTTTACTTTGTACATAAAATAAACGACTAAAATTAACGGTATAAAGGTCCAAGTTCACTAATTCGGGAATCAAATTACACAGCACCACTACAAACTACGATCTATCTGTCTGTCTTCTAGTTACATTGATTATATTATTAAATATTAATAATTGCGTTGCGAAGACGGCAGCAACTTCAACCTCAATCCTTCGCGTCGCAGTAAACGTTACAGAATTTAAAATTTCAAGAAATCTGCGTTAAAAGTGAAGAATAAAATTCCTCTCAAAATAAACAGTGATTAAAAACTACGCTGCTATTTGTAACAATCACCCTCGTAATATGCGTAAGTATAGTAATATGCGTAAGGCTAGGGGTTGAAACAAATCAAAGTACTGCACCTGGTCGCCGCACCCACTATCGATTGACAGGTGTTATCGATAACTAGTTCATCGACAACGAACATCTTTAAACACACCTATTAATATAATGTGTAATTAATGTGTAATAATGGAGAATGAAAGTTCAATTAATTATTATAATGTAGAGGAAAGATAGACTTTTAACTGAGCCTTTAATCTGAGTTATTCTGAGTTATATCTATGTTGTAATTCATATTATACCTATTCGAACTACCTCGTTGGTCTAGTGGTTAGCATGTTCGGCTGCGGCTGAAGAGGTCACGGGTTTGAATCCCGGGTCGGGCCATAATTAAATATTGTGGTTAGGAGTTAGGAAGTTGGCGGCGTTTCACCCCCATGCCTCGGATCACGTAAAGCCGTCGGTCCTGCGCCTGATCTCTCTCTGGGAGTGTCGGTTTTTCCGTCCCATCGGGCGAAGAGAGTAAAGGAACTGAAAGTGCACCAGTGTATGCGCACGCACTAGTGCACTGTAATATCTCCCGCGCAGATGGCTAATCTCTCTGGAGATTGGTCGCCGTGGCCGAAAGTCGGTCGGGAGAGGACATTATTATTCGAACTTATCGAGCATAGCTAATCTTTACCTACTATTCTCGTTATGGTGATCAATAAAAATAAATTAGGCAACTAATTTGGGAAACAATGAAAAAGACAGGGACCCAAATTATCTACGAAGTTTCGACATCGATCTGCTATACTTAGTGATACCACATCGATTCTATATCAATTCGGTAAAAAAGTACAACTACTGTTCCGTGAAACGTTAGGGTGTCGTCAAAACAAAACAGCAATATCTTTGATGGCGTTATAAAAAGCAAATGTTAATAAAACCAGATTCCTCCCAGTAAAGGCGCCATAACCACTTTTCTCCGTAAGCCCGGTGTGGCCGGCTGTACCCCTCGCCGGCTTAGTCTTGATTTACCATTACTCTGTGCCGTTTGCAATATCAACGTGCTGCGGCAAGCTTTACACCACACGACACTGCGCGCATGCAGCTCGCCTTGCGCTGGAGTGTGTGATGAACTCTTAACACGTTCCGATATGGAAGACCCAGGAAACCTTAGATCCATAATTATCCATACTACTTAATATTAAAAATGTGAAAGTTTGGATGGATGGATGTTTGTTACTCAATCACGCCAATACGGCTGAACTGATCTTGATGTTTGGCGCAGAGATAGATTATAGTCTCGAATGACGCATTGGCTACTTTTATCCCGGAAAATTGAGAAGTTCCCGCGGGAACCAAAAATACCTCAATCCACGCGGAACGAAGTCGCGGGCATCAGCTAGTTTCATATGAGTAGATAGACTATTTGAGACATACACGTAGATTTAAAGAGTTCTAAAAATTAGGTAACTAGTAATAGTAGTCTAGTAGATCATCTATTACCTCCCATGTACCCCATGATCGTCTCCATAGAGCAAGCTGTCTTTTAAATGTCACGTCAAGTTCAAATAAATGAATAGGAGCCAAAAGCTTTAGGTGGCTTCATCCGCTTCGAGGTACGAAATTCAAGCAAAGGTAAAGAGCACTAATTAACCGACTTCCAAAAAAAGGAGGAGGTTCTCAATTCGGCGCGTACCTTTTTTTTAATGTGTGTGTGGTTTCTAAACCGATTTGAAACTAGTGGTTCGCCCCAAACTGAGACCTCGCGGCGCCATCTATTGACATAATTGTGAAGTGCTGTTAAAAATACTGAAGCTCATTAAAAATTAAATAATTTCGTTTCCTTACAATATTTATCTAATTTTAGTATTTGTTGTTCAAGTACATGATATAATTCAAATAATTGATCAAGTTTCAGGCTCAGCCTTTCAGAAAGTTGAAAGTTGTGAGGTCAACTTTGGACGTTAGAAAATCTCCACTTTGAAAGCCCCCCATTTCGTCAATTTTAAGGGAAAAATAAAAAAGAAATAATATTTTTGGACTCTACTCATATCGCTATAAAAAATATTTTACTTCGCATTCGCTTCTATGAGAGTATATTCCCTGAAATAAAGATTTTTATAACTTTTTAAGCCATATTCGGCTGGAGGACATCGGTTTACATATGATATTATATGTATTTAAATCTGAAGTAATTACGTTCAGTAATTCAGAAGTTATAAGGCTCTGACAGACAGACGGACGGACGGACAAGTACAAATTCACTCAAGTAGACTCAGAGACCTTCGCTTCGCTCGGTCAAATATTTTTTTTCAGTGGTTAGAGGAAGCTCGCGTATAAAAAAGATATTCGCGAGTATAACAAAGTTAAGCAAAGTTGATGCGTGAGGCTCGCCCGACTTCACCATAGTGTGTAGAAATCTTTTTTACTTTCCAGTGGCTTTGGAAGTCGGTTTTTTTTACATAATTTTTATTTCTAATACCTGATCCGTTAAAAAATCTTCTTTCTTCTTAACTTTGAGGATAGGATTTAATGGATCGAGATTGTTCGACGATTTGTTTGATATATCGGAGATTGAGGATCAGTCTATTAATGTTTTTCTTCTATTTCCATTCGCGTGGATAGCATCGCAGTAAGGTTCCCTTATAGGCTTCTCTTATATCTTTCTTACCAATAAATGAAGGTCTACATTGTATGACCAGTTCATTTAATACGGTGGCATTATTAATTATTGTCCGTTGAATAATCCACACTTCCATAGGTAGGTACTAATATTATAAATGCGAAAGTGTGTCTTACCAGTCTATCCGCCCTTTCAAACGATTTCACCGAATTTTGGTACAAAGATATCCAGGGGAGGAATCAGCTATCTTAATCTAGTCGTATTAAAATGCAATTTTATCGTGTCGTTGTCGTGTAGTCAAAACGCGCGCCAGTGAGTCCAAGTTAATTTCGGTAGCTTAGGGTGGACTTTGGGTCACCGATTCGATTCCCAGGTGGTCGCGCCGCGCCGGTGAGGTGCCGGATTGACCATTACTTCTCTCCGTTTCATTTGTAATAATCTCGTGTTGATAGAATCATTTGTTATCGTTAATTCGATGACCTCTGTCGAACGTACTTGCTGATAGGTATAAGGCCGGCCATACACGGACTGCTCGAGCAGTTAGCCAGTGATCAACATACACGGACCGCTCTTGCAGTCATAGTCAACAGCTTGAAGTTACCATTGCTGCCAACCGCCTCAAGCCGTCGCAACTGCTCGAGCGGTCCATGTATGTGTGTACGTAGAAGACTGTAGTTCCTGACTGCTTCAAGCTGTCCATGTATGGCTGGCCTAGAAGTACATTTTCATTCCTAGAGGCGAGAGCTAATAGGTTCTTATTTATTTATTCATTGACTAGATGATGCCCGCGACTTCATCCGCGTGGAAAGTTTCTTTAATTCCCAGGGAACTCCTTAATTTTCCGAGATAAAGTAGCCTATGTTCTTCCCCGGAATGTGATCAACCTCTTTACCAAATTTCATCAAAATCGGTTGAAAAGATGTGCCGATAAATAAATAAAATAGCAGTGGTACTTATAATTTATTTTGTCACATTACATAGGTAGGTATAGGTTTTGATAATTGTTAAATTTTTAGAAGGTATGGCTTATGGAACGAAAGAAACCTTAAAATGACAGTTCAATAGTTTATTAACAAACAACAAACATTGATCAATTAGTTTCAGTTTTATTACATATGTATTTTTAGGTTGTGACTGTTGAACTAAATTGTTCAACATTTTAAATAATCGAAGCCCCTAAATGTTTCAAAAAAAAAATATTGTTCAGCCACCAAATATTCATTGGATTACGCATAAAAACAAACATGACACGACGCGTGCAAACTAATTGAGCGTCTAATCCACTAATAATAACTGCCCCCTCCTCCTCCCCCTCCCCCTCCCCCCGCCCCCTCCGCCTCGCAGCATGAGCCTACAGATTTAAAAGTCAATACGATGGGGTCGGGTAATGTGGGGAAGGATAATTAAAACGCGGGGGCGCGGTAAATCGGGTTTTTATAGTTATTATGAATAAATTGTTGTTTGTAAACAGGAAGGGTGACGATAATATGCAAAGCTTACTAGTTCTTTTAGCTTTGGGACTCTTTCTTTCATACTAACTTTTTCACCTCTGTAGCTCGAAAAACGCGCCTTTAGGTACTGCTTAAAACCAGTGAGCAAAACTTGCTTTTGCACACTCAAACCCCCAATCGGTTTCTACATGGCATCGTACCGGAACGCTCAATCGCTTGGCGATACATCATTGTTTGTAGGGTGGTAACTAGCCACAGCAGAAGCCTCCCACCAGGGCAGACCAGAGAAAATTCAGAAATTATAAACCAAATTGCCGTCGGGAATCGAACCCGGGACCTCCCACGTTAAGACAATATCACACAGCACTGCGCCAAGGAGGTCGTCTAAAGTTGTAGCCTATTTGGAAAACTATGTAGGAAAACATTAATGAAATCCTCGAACACGGATCGCATCTCAGCCGCGCCGGCGACAGATGCGGAGGCACGTCTCCCGCGGGAGGTTTAATTCTTTTTGTGTGTTCCTGTCACCCGGCGATGCGCATTGTGCTGTTTGATAATGGTGCTGTTATGTCACTGGTGTCATACAATGTGTTAGTTGGCAACAGCCCCATTATTTTACACTGGGATGGGCATTACTGTGTAGTATTTATCCTTCGGAATGCAAACTTGATACAAGTAATCATCGATTTAAGTAATTATCTTCTTCTTTAATATATAAAAAACAAATTCGGGCTTGTTCGAACACTTATAACTCTAGAACGGCTGGACGGACCTGGGTGAAATTTGGCACAGAGACAGATTATAGTCTGGAATAGCACATATAGCATATACACATAGCACACTTTTTAAATTAGAGTTCCCCCGGGAACTAAAAAACCTCAATCCACGCGAAGTCGCGGGCATCAGCTAGTCGCTACATAAAATTGCATTTATTGTACTAAAGTAACTAACTAGTATTGAATCTCTAAAAGATATAGGTAATAGACGAACTGGTTGATCTATCAACGCACAGCCAACACCACTGGGTAAGTCGGCGGCATTGAGATGCATCCGCTAAGAAAGGATCTTTGAAAATTCGACCCCTAGGAGCAAGGAGGGTAAAATAGGGGTTAAAATTTTTTTTTCCAAATCTGTCCGTTCGCGTGGTTTAAGTTTTTTGAATGCCCGCGGGAGCTCCTTAGTTTTCCGGGATAAACGTAGCCTGTGTCCTTCACCGGGATGCAAATTATTCCTGTACCAAATTTCATCAAAATCGGTTGAGTAGTTGGGCCGTGAAAGCGTAGCAGACAGAGAGACAGACACACTTTCGCATTTATAATATTAGTATGGATATGGATAATATCAAGTATCGATGAATTTTCTATGGTCCACGCATACGAAGTCGCGTGCAAAAGCTTTCATGAATTACAGATTTAGCGTATGACATGTTTGTATGTTTTCTTTGTCACGAATCGACACACAATTTCAATTAGACGCGCGCCAACTGCGCCGCAACTTCAGCGCGATATAAACGCAATAATTGTTCGGCGGGGCTCAAAGTTGTCGCCAAATTGAATGCAATGTCTGAAACCGCCTTTGTGTCGACTTCGCGACTTACCTACCTGGTGCGAACTTGACTAGGGCTGCTTCATTAACATTTAAATTGATATCAAAATATTCAGCTCTGTGGTATTGCTGCCAACTTCTATTGTAGAAATGTATAATTCTTTAAATACAAATATAAAACTTTTTAATTCGAGTAGACTTTGACAAGTGCTTTTGAATAGTCGAGTGAATCTACCACTGGTTTGGAATGCCAGTGGCAGGATAAGACGCGAAGACCTGGGGGGTTTCTGTAACTAATAAAACAAAATGACAGTTTTATGTCACGTACCTTGACGTCAGGGGGCAAGCTTTCAAAAAATAAATAGGCTAAGAGATAGCTGCTGATGTGATTTTCATATAATATTGTTATGTTGGTATTTCAGTAAAAATAAATTAGGATTAGATACGTATTGTTTAAATATAATTACATATCTAAGCCAATTATAAAATTATAATAAAACTAGATGTACTTATAATCTACTTTAAAAAATAAAAGGGAAACATGATGTGAATTTTATATAAAATTGTTATATATTTCAGTAATAATAAATGTCAGCTCTCATCAAGTGCTCGTATCATTCACAACAGTAACTATCGTCTGGTGGAATTTGTGATGGTCTGCCTGCAAGCGGCTGGGGACCTGACTACTTATCGCCGCTCAAAGACGTGTTATTGTTACCAGAAATGACCAATAACTAGGAAGGCTTATTCTAGTATAGTATTAAAGTATGCGCTGTACCTAAGTAACCAGTATAAAAATTGACTCTATTCATCGGGGCGTTTACTAGATATTGCCTCTCAAAGACGTAATACGTCGTTAAGTACGTCAAGTAATAAAATTTAAATTAAAAAAACCCACGACGAACTGCAGCGCTCCATTATAATTTGTGACCTTATAACTTTGTAACAACAATTAGATCTTCGCAGAAGTAGTTTTATCAACACAAAACTGCATCTTTGTCGGCTCAGTAGTTTTTTTGACCAGCGTGTTGGACTATGGCCAAATGGTAATGAGTAGAGGTGTCAAATTGTGTTAAACTTTAATATTCTGATAAATAAATGTTAAAATATATCAGTTCAAAAAACACGTCATAAAATATAATGGATAAAAAACTGGAGTTCCTGTGACCACAGCATCTAGGTTAGCGCTTGTCAAGACAAATCAAAAGAGTCCAAACACGACGGGTTTACGATGAGAAGGAGTTCCTATGACCACCTACCAAATCACGATTGCAGCACAGCTTGGTGGACTATGGCCCTAAAACATATTTAAGAACCTTCTCAGAAGCTAAACATATTTTTTTTTAAACCGCATCTAAATCAGCAAAGTAGTTTTCCAGAAAAAAAGGTAACATAATAAAAAAACACGATAGCAGCGCACACGATAGCACGATAACTTAAAATATATCTAAATCTAAAGAACTTTTTCACAAGCTATACATATCTAATGCAAAACACCGCATCTCAATGAGCCCAGTACTTTTTCAGAAAAATAGAAACATATTGAAAAATAAAAATCAAGATTGCAGCTCAGCTTAGTGGACTATGGCCGTAAAACATATTCAAGAACCTTGACAGAAGTTATGCATATCTATTGCAAAAAACTGCATACTAATCGGTCCAGTAGTTTTCCAGGAAAATGGTAACGAAACAGTACACAAACAAACAAACAATCGCACAACCTCTTAGGGCAAACACATAAGTATATCAATCTTAGACCACCTGTGATAATCTATATATATAAAATTCAAAGTCCTGACTGACTGACTGACTGACTGACTGATATATCAACGCACAGCCTAAACCGCTAGGGTTAGAGACTTGAAATTTTGACAGTAGCTTCCTTTTGTAACGTAGGCGCTCACTAAGGAAGGATTTTTCAAAATTCCACCCCTAAGGGGGTGAAATACGGGTTGAAAGTTCATTTGAAAGTGCTTCATTTCTCAAGATATTTCTCAAGTTGTATCAACGAAACTTGGTATTTTGGCTTTAGGTAAATAAATAAAGAAGTATGTGTGGCACAGTTTTTCAAAATTCCAACCCTAAAGGAGTAAAATAGGGGTTGAAATTTTGTATGAAAGTCCTTCATTTCTCAAGTTATAGTGATGAAACTTAGCATTTGGGGTTTTAGTTAGATATGCAGAAGTGCGTGTTTCACCATTTTTAGGATTCCGTAGCCAAATTTGGCAAAAACGGAACCCTTATATATTCGTCATGTCTGTCTGTCTGTCTGTCCGTCCGTCCGTATGTCACAGCCACTTTTTTCCGAAACTATAAGAGGTATACTGTTGAAACTTGGTAAGTAGATGTATTCTGTAAACCGCATTAAGATTTTCTTACAAAAATAGAAAAAAAACAATAAATTTTGGGGTTCCCCATACTTAGAACTGAAACTCAAAAATTTTTTTTTCATCTAACCCATAGGTGTGGGGTATCTATGGATAGGTCTTCAAAAATGATATTGAGGTTTGTAATATCATTTTTTTCTAAACTGAATAGTTTGCGCGAGAGACACTTCCAAAGTGGTAAAATGTGTGTCCCCCCCCCGTAACTTCTAAAATAAGAGAATGATAAAACTAAAAAAAATATATGTTGTACAGTACCATGCAAACTACCACCGAAAATTGGTTTGAACGAGATCAAGTAAGTAGTTTTTTTTTAATACGTCATTAATCGTAAATCGCAATTTACCTTTCATTCAATCAACTCAAATATTTAAAAAAAACATTTAATTTAAAACTTACTACAGATTTGTACGGAACCCTCGGTGCGCGAGTCCGACTCGCACTTGGCCGGTTTTTTTGGTAATTCGAACCGCAAATGGGTGAAATAGGGGATGAATGTCCTTCATTTATCAACATGTTTTTCAAGTTATAACAAAGAGACTTGGTATTTGGCTTTAGGTAATAAATAAATAAGTACATGTAGCACAGTTTTTCAAAATTCCACCCTAAAGGGGTAAAATAGGGGCTGAAAGTTTGTGTAAAAGGCCGGCGTTTTTCAAGTTAAATAGCCGTGAAACTTGATATTTGGGCCCCCGGTTTAAATTATGAAATACATAATTCACAGTTTTTATAAATTCTATCCCAAAGGACGTTAAATAGTCCTTGAATCACGCCGCAACAGAGCAACGGATCGACGGGTTTTTTTTCATGGGTTCTTTTTATCCCGGAAAATTAAGGAATGCCTATGGGAATTAAAAAACTTATGCCACGCGAACGAAGTCGCGGGCGTCCGCTAGTACTTATATAAAATTCAAAGTCCTGACTGACTGATTGACTGACTGACTGACTGACTGACTGACTTATATATCAACGCACAGCCTAAACCGCTGGTCCTAGAGACATGAAATTTGGAGAGTATGCTCTTTGTGAAGACTAGGTATCCACTAAGAAAGGGTTTTTCGAAATTCTACCCCCAAAGGGGTAAAATAGGGGTTGAAAAATTTGTATGAAAATCCTTCATTTTTCAAGTTATAGCCATGAAAGTTGGTATTTGGGCTTCTGGTTTAAAATAAATAAATAGTGCGTGTTCCACAGTTTTTGAAAATTTTATCCTCAAGGACGTTATATAAATAGAGAGTATCGGCCGGTTTCTGAATGGAGAATTTCATGTTGAGTCTGTCTCAAAGACTACTTAAGGACTAATTAAGCAAATTTTTGTTTCTGAATTGATATTGTGTAAGGTTTGAGAGTTGGAACTTGCTCTTTTTGCTTGAATGCTTAATTCAGAAACCGGCCCAATATCAATCCAGTAACAAAAATTTGCTTATTTAGTCCTTTAGTAGTCTTTGAGACAGACTCAACATAAAATTCTCAATTCAGAAACCGGCCGTTTGTCTTTCAATTACGCTGCAACAGAGCAACAGTTTGACGTGATTTCCGGACCTGGAGAGTGACATATTTATTTTATCGCGGAAAATTAGGGAGTGCTCACGCGAACGAGGTCGCGGGCGTCCGCTAGTACTAACATAAATCTGAAACATGGAAATTAATAGTAAGGAGATATTATAATTATAGTTACCAAAAGATAGTTCCCACAAATACAGTTATCTCTTATGCTATAAGTTTTGACATTTGGGTTGGACGAGCCAGTGTAAATTTGTATGAAAAATTCGTATGAGGGATCTTTGGAACCAGATTGTACAAAAACTTTAAGTTGTATTGAAAATATTGTTCAATTAAAGTGTTCCTTGATCTTTAATGATTAATTTGAAATAACTTTTGTTTAAATAAGGTCTCAGATTAAATCACAATAGTCGGAACGCGTTAACGCCTTTTTTGAGATTTCCATAAATTTCCCGATAATTTTCTGTAGTTACTATACGATTTTATGACCATTTTTTTTTATTACGTCATACTTCATTTAACTGAGTAGCGAATGGTATTAATTTGGTAATGAAATTTTCATTTTTCCTATCCTAAAACGTCGGAACAGAAAACAATGTTTCAGTACTTGGGCTCTTAAGTGGTGGTAGTAGTTATGCCCCCTGGTCTAAACACTCGTACGTGACAAAAAGCGTTATTCTATATCTCTCTCCCTCTAGTATAGATGAAGAGAGATGGAGTTCATTTTGAACATTTCTGAAAAGCCGCCAGTGGCTCAGTAAGGCAGGAGTCACGTCGACGTTCCGGTTCGAATCACACTCACGAAATTTTTAAATAATATTTTGCCGTCAAAGTCATTTTTTAGATAGATAGATAGATATAGATAAATGCTTTATTGCCGCACAAAACATCTAAAAGAAATAATAAAGTTAACAAGCAAAAATAAATAAGTAAGAAGTGAGCAAAGGCGGTCTTATCACTCAAAGTTTTAGGTGTGAGGGAATTAATTTCTAGTGAGCAGACTTCTACCTAGTAACTATTCCGTTTCCGTTTTATCTCAAATGCGCTGAAAAACGTCGTGTGATATAGGAAAGCTTTGGCGATTGTAGAGTCTCGCTTTTGTATCACAAACTAATAATAAACGTGCCTATTTTAACCGCCATATTATATAGCCTAATGCATTGCGGTATTGCCTACGATATTTCATTATTCGATAATTACAGTGGAATTATCAGTAGGTATTTATACTACGGGTATATGATATTAGCGTACAGCGGCTATAGGCTGCATGCGGAAGGCAGGTATGCGAAGGGTGCCATAGTTCCGTGCGCCCAGCCGACCGGAAACTGAGCGTAGGGCGGGGCGTAGGCTTGCATATAAGTTGATAAAAATTATCGGTATTTGATTTAAATCTGATAAATCCACACTAATATTATAGATCACGAAATTGTGTCTGTTTGTTAGCGTAGCAGACAGACATGTCTGCTACGCTTTCACAGCCCAACCTTTCTGTTGCATCGAGAAAGAAAATTGAACTTTTTATCCCTGAAAAGCAGAGTTTTATCCATTACTAGTGGGCCCGGCAGACGTTGTCCTGCCCTATCTTCCTCGCAATTTTCCCATATTTTCTCACCGTTTAAACCTTCCCTGGACTACGACAAGCATTTCAAAACCAAAATCAGCTAAATCGGCCCAGCCGTTCTCGAGTTTTAGCGAGACAAACGATCAGCATATATAGAATAAGATTAACACAAAAACTTATCTACATCGACGCGGATGAAGTCGCGAGAGACTCGCTAGTTTTCATAAAATTCAAAGTGTAAAGCCGGTTTACATGTATGACGATTTCGGCATTATTTGAAATTTTAGAAGTATTTACCTGGTTTCATGTAAAATAATATCTAGTGTCAATTTTGCGGGGTACCTACTATAGGATTTTTGTATGGAATAACTTTGTAAAAAATCACCACTTTCTCTTAAACTCTGTCTGCTCTGTGCAAACAGCGCGTAAGTAAATAATATGACTTTCAACAAACAATCAAATTCTCACCACATATCGATAAAATCGGTTATTGTAGAGTTTTTGCAAACTGATTTACCAGCGAACACATAGTAACACATTATGGATATTTAGGTATCTCCCAAGCGACGTATAGCTCATAATTTTTTACTAAAAGTGTTAACAAGAAGATCCAGTGATGTTTTTTAAATGTTAAACCACTTAAAATAGGGGTTTGAAAACAGTATTCAAGACTGTCCGTTTTGAAGTTATAATCATGGAATGTTAATTGCTGTAGTCCACGCGTACGGAGATTCGATAAATGAAATTGTGTATCGTCACTATCGAAGATAAATGACGAATTGTGCATTTTGTGCAACTTTACAGGAGAGACATTTATAGAAATTCCTTAAATTTATTTGTTACTAGTTGATGCCCGCGACTTCGTCCGCGTGGTTTAAGTTTTTTGTTATTCCTGCGGGAAGTCCTTAATTTTCCGGGATAAAAAGTAGCCTATATCACTCTCCAGGTCCTCAACTATACCCATGCCAAAAATCACGTATATCCGTTCCTCCATGGCGGCGTGATTGAACCAACAAACCAACAAACAAACACACTTTCGCATTTATAATATTAGTATGATAACTTTTTTAATAAAAAATCTGTAGATATGAAAATTTACACACATCCTATTAAGAGCATCTACTTTAGGACGGTAGACAAATAAAAACTGATTAATACTAATGGTTCGCCCCGAACTGAGACCTCGCGGTTTCGCCATAACAGAGCGCCATCTATTGACATCAGTGTGAAGTTCTGTTAAAAATACTGACGCTCATTAAAAATTAAATAATTTCGTTTTCTTATATTTATCAAATTTCAGGCTCAGCCTTTCAGAAAATTGAGAGTTCTGAGGTCAATTTTGGACGTTAGAAAAATCTCGTTAAAATCTGCACTTTAAAAGCCCCACATTTCGTCAATTTTAGGGAAAAATAAAAATAAAAAAAATTTTGGACTCTATTCCTAATTATCTTTAAAATGATATACCGCAACTCTATGTAACGCTACAAAAATATTTTACTTCGCATTCGCTTCTATGAGAGCCCCCCTGAAATAAAGATTTTTATAACTTTTAAGACAATATATTCGGCTGGAGGCCATCGGTTTACATATTATATTTAAATTTGAAGTTATTACGTTCATTAATTCAGAATTTATAAGGCTCTGACAGATGGCGGACGGACGGACGGACAGACGGACGGACGGACAAGTGCAAATTCACTCAAGTAGACTCAGAATCCTTCGCTTCGCTCGGTCAATTAAACGGTTGGTAAAATCACATGCTTCATTACTTCGGAGTTAAAACAATCTTATTGTAATACTAGCTGGTGCCCGCGACTTTGTTTGTGTGTCATAAGTTATATTACCACGGGCACTCCTTAATTTTCCGGGATAAAATACATTTTATAGGCTACTGCCTATGTCATTCTCCAGGTCTCTCCAGGTCAAAATTTAAGCCCCTATTTGACCTTTCTGGGAGTGGAATATTCAAAAACTGTAAAACTAATATTTCCTCAGCCCAAATACCAAGTTGAATGGATATACGGATATGGAACTTAAAAAATGACGGTCAAATTCTTCATTTTACTTCGGAGTTTAATGCAGACTTATTTTATTTTATTTAAATGTCAACGAAAACAAATTACAATAAGTACTAATCTAGCCTAAAGTCTTAACTGATGACATTTTAATCTTATTGTACTCGTACAGGGTCGCAACTCGCACCATATGAATAAGGTTCTGCGGGCAAAGTAAAACCACAAAATAACAAACAACTAATAATACCTGGTACAAGTAAAGCGAACATATAATATTATCCATTTATTTATGAGTAAATACAATCTGGAGTAATATCGGATGTTGTTCCACGGAAGTTTTCATTATCGATATCGCGGCATCCCTGGCGGCGCGGCGCCGGGGCGTTACGCGTGCGCGGCTATGTATCGAGCGATGCGCTCCAGCGGGCGCCAATACCGCGCCATGTACTCAGCCGGCTATGTACCCACTGCCACGTTGGACCAGTGGTTACTATCCTCCACTGAGGATGACGAGGCCCTGGGTTCAATATCTGAGTCGGGCTGTAAATTATTGGGGTTTTTTGACGAGAAATTATATCAGTACTATAGGGGGGAAGTTTCATCCCAGTGCCACGGAAATGATGACAAAATGAATTATTTAATTTTATGTAGAATAATTTTTGTCCCTTATGTTAGTTATAGGTCAGGATTGTAGTTGTACCACTGATTCGGAAAACAGATTCTACTGTATTGCCTTTGATTCTATTGAGTCTGGGAAGCACCGGCAGGAAACCCAGCAGTTGCTCTATTTGAAACAAAACATGTTACAATATGCAGCTAATATAGGTACGAGTAGATGCAACACATACGTAAAGTAGCGTGCAGACGGGTCTTACAATTGGGATGCCCAGGGTTCGATCCCCGGCAGGGTCAGTTTGTGAACTAATTTTTGAATTATCTCTGGTCTGGTGGTAGACTTCGACCGTGGCTAGTTTATATCCTACTAGCGGTCCGCCCCGGCTTCGCACGGGTAGCACTTGATCAAAATAGTCCATACCCAATATTATGGTCAGTAGGCACTGAGACGAACAACTCCACCATACGTTCTCAAATTTTGTTCAGCAAACAGCTGTGAACGCTTGGCACTTGAGTATCCAATACGACGTATTTTCGCTGCCCTCGCCTGGGAACTATGTTTAGAACTAACAACTAAGTTGAGACCTGGCTCTTTTATTCATTTCGCAGTCTGTCTACAACAGTTATAAAAAAATGTTAGTAAGTTTTCTTGTATTTATTATGACATACAATTGACAAAATATATGATACATAGAAAAGTCAGTCAGAATTTGAATATAATAAAAAAATTAATAGAAGAATAGAGGTTTAACGTAAGAAGTTGAAAAAATATTTGTTATTATTGCAATTTTCGTAGGGATCTCTAATTTTTTGAAAATAAAATATAGCCTATGTTACTCGCTGATAAAGTAGCTTTCCATAGGTGAAATAATTTTTAAAATCGGTCGAGTAGTTTTTTAGTTTATCAATTACCAACAAACAAACAAACAATTTTTCCTCTTTATAATATTAGTTTAGACATAAGTAAGCAGGACATGAAAAGATTACAAACAGACAGAAAAACAGCTGACGGCTTTGCTTTCCGTTTCCGTAAATAGATTAAACTAAATTTTCACGAACAGGGGGCTATAATCACGACAATTTATTATGGGATTGTGAAGGGCTTGATGATAATATTAATATGACAGATGGCGCTTGTTCAATTCCATACAACCCGCAGGTAAAGTTTTCTCTCTCTGCATCGTATTCCTCATTTCTGAGCGTCGTGACCCAATTCCATTAATCACATAATGGCAGGGGTTTTCGTGAGATAATAATGTGGTGGGTTCCCAGATGTCTTGACTCGACTAAGAGTACTATTTCAACTCTTAGATTACTAACGATTAATTATTATCAGATGTTAGCGATAATAACCGCGACCGACGGCTTAACGTGCTCTCCGAGGCACGGGGGAAACGAAAAGGCCAAATTCGGACTTCGAAATTCGGTCGCCCATCCAGTTACCGACCTGGGTCAACGTTACTTAACAATCGCAATCGACTGATATGCGTTGTGGCAACTAGGCCACTCGTCCCAATGACGCAGTTAACTTTAACTTTTAAAAATCTCTCACTTGGCTCCCCGCGCTGGTGCATTACTAAATTAAATCTAGTTTCACCCAGGGTACTCTAGCGTACCTACAGTACCTATAGTGCACTGAGCCACTAGGTATAGTGTACAGTGTAGAGTGTAGGAGCGATGGTGGCAACTAGCAACAGTTAGCTAGCGTGAACCGACTGTTTGCTTAGTTCATTTGCGTCGTATACGCGGTCACGACGGGGACAAGGCACGAGCGGTAGCGATAACAAGAACACGCGATGTAGCGGGGAGCGGTTACCAACACTGATACTTAATGCAATTCTACGCTTTTCACAGAAATTCTCAGTACTAGCCCGGAGTCAGGAAGTTTCACCCCCGTGCCTCGTAGAGCACGTAAAGGCGTCGGTCCTACGCCTGATCCGTCACGTCAGATTTCACGTCCTTACTCCGAACACTTAAAATAAAGTTCTAAAACACTCGTAATAACTTTAATTGAATAAGAAAAATGAAATAAAATAAATTTGAACTAATACTGTACCATCGGGAGATGAGAGTAAAGGATCGGAGAGTTCAGTTGTGTACGCGCACACACTTGTACACTATAATGTCTCCCGCGCAGATGACTAATCTCTCTGGAGATCGGCCGCCGTGGCCACAATTCGGTCGGAAGGACATTATTTATTATTATTTTGACCCGTTTCCTATGCCTTGGGCCTCACCCGAGCAGCACGCCTCGTCAGCGCGAGTAGCACGACAAGCAAACACGGGGCGCGGCGCTAACTCAGCTCTCACGCGCCTGACGAAACGACGCCCAAATACCTACTCTTACCGAACGAGTGCTGCAATATCAACACAGACACACTCGTGCTTTTTATATTCAAGCTCGCACTAGCGGTGTTAATGGACGGTAATGGTGTTATAAAATATGTGAATTATACATTTTTGAGATCATTTTTCTTTTTTTTTAACTGTATCGTGGTTCACGGAAGTGCGACAAGCCAAGTACCGTCATACCGCACGCTGTGTGTTACTCTATAGTATACCCAAGTAAATGATTGAATAAACTACCTACAGATTTTTTCCCCATTAAATAAAACCTAAAATTAAAATTACTCACTAAAATTACAAACTAGCCTAAAAATCAGACTAATGAGTAAATCTTATATACTAAGAACTGTAGTCCATTGACGCATCTTAGTCTTTTTTCAACTGAAGACACTATGTTCTTTTGTTCTTGAAGGCAGCACTTACACTATACTTCACTAATCACCGTTGAGAACTAGCTCATAGGGTTTTATCCAGTTTTATCTCTTTAAGTCTCCTTACTAACTCCACAAAAATATGAAATACATACTCTTAAATTAATTTTATTTAAAGTGTATATATCTGTGGAAAATTAAATCGAAATTTTTTCCCTTTAATCACAAACTACATCCAAAAAAAATATGTGAAATTAATAAATTTGACCAAAACAAACAGGGCAAACCTAGTAGTCATGGTTTCCATATGCTAACTAATTATAGGCGAAAGTGTTTACCGTAACAACGAACTCTGCAATGCTTTGATGAATTTGGTATAGGGATAGGTACACCTAGGGCCTGGGCTGTTTTATCTCCGAAAATCAAAAAATACATATATATTATTTATATCAGGGAATTTGATAAAGTACTAATCTAATCTTACTTCTTACTAATATTATAAATGTGAAAGTTTGGATGGATTTATGGATGTATGGATGGATGGATGGATGTATGGATGTTTGTTACTCAATCACGTCCCAACAGCTTAACGGATCTGGTTGACATTTGGCACAGAGATAGATTATAGTCTGGAATATAAATACTTTTAATCCCGGAAAATTAAAGAGTTCCCGCGGGAACCACAAAACCTCGATTCACGCGTACAAAGTCGCGGGTATCAGTTAATTTTACATAAATATATAACATTTAAGATGCCAAATCAGTATGACTAATTATTGCAACTTACTAATTCCAAAATCACACACCAGTTAAAATACCTATCAAAAATATTTTCACGAAGGCATCAAAGGGAAGGTTCCCCGATTATACCTACCTTGAAAGTTGTATAATGTCTCAGTCATTGAATTTCCTCGCCGATGGAAAACTCAAAGAGTCGTTGCAGAGATCGTGGGCCTTAGCGAAGGGCCTGAGAGCAAACTTCGACGATCTATCTAAAGCTTTACGACCTTTTCACTACCGCCGCAGTTCCAGCCTCCATAGGGCTTTGCGAAATACTTGTAGGTACTTACCTATTGTAGGAAACGGCTTTGCTAATTTCACTAAGTTGTTTCGATTCAGTGCATAATATGCTAACTATTGAAGACCTTACTTGAAAAAGATTTCAATGACTATAGATAAATGTCAGTTGTTGTTTTCAAGGGCAAATTTAAGTCAATCTTGAACAGGGGTAAATTAATTAAGTGGGTAGTTGTTAGTAGAGTAGTCGTTAGCATTCTGAAGCTACGAAACAGGCTACGAATATATAATATCGTCCTAAAGTCCTATGGGAAGACTGACTTGCTATTGATAGCTGCGAGTTGATACACAACGATATTCAACAGCCGACGGTTTTACATCGTTACTATCATATCGTCGGACTTGAATCTATGCGCGAATATAACTTTAACGAAAGTAAGTATATAAAAGCAATTATTGTTATTAATTGACCGAGCGAAGCGAAGGTCTCTGAGTCTACTTGAGTGAATTTGCACTTGTCCGTCCGTCCGTCCGTCCGTCCGTCTCTCAGAAGCTTATAGTTTCTAAATTACTGATCGTAATTACTTCAAATTAAAATATAATATGTAAACCGATGGCCTCCAGCCGAATATGGCTTAAAAAGTTATAAAAATCTTTATCTCATAGAAGCGAATGCGAAGTAAAATATTTTTTATAGCGTTACATAGGGTTGCGGTAGGTAGGTACATAGGCATTTTAAAGATAATTAGGAATAGAGTCCAAAATTTTTTTTTTTAATTTTCCCTTAAAATAGACGAAATGGGGGGCTTTCAAAGTGGAGATTTTCTAACGTCCGAAGTTGACCTCAGAACTCTCAATTTTCTGAAAGGCTGAGCCTGAAACTTGATCAATTATTATTTGAACTAGCTTATGCCCGCGACTACGTCCGCGTGGATTGAGGGTTTTTGGTTCCCGCGGGAACTCCTTAATTTTCCGGGATAAAAAGTAGCCTATGTGCTATTCCAGACTATATTCTATCTCTGTGCCAAATTTCAGCCAGATCCGTTCAGCCGTTGGCGCGTGATTGAGTAACAAACATAAATACATCCATCCAAACTTTCGCATTTATAATATTTATTTGATTTGATTATATCCTGTACTTGAACAACTAATACTAAAATTAGATAAATATTATCATCATCATCATCACTACAGCCTATTAACGTCCCACTGCTGGGCACAGGCCTCCACTCTCATAGGAGAGCGGGAATTAGAGCTTAGACCCACCACGCTGCTCCAATGCGGGTTGGCGGGCTTTAACGACTACTATCATGTTAGTGATAATAACCGGGACCGACGGCTTAACGTGCTCTCCGAGGCACGGGGGTGAAACACCGCCAACTTCCAACTCCGGGCTGGCACTGAGAATTTCTTAATTGAAAAACCCAATACCTAACTTTAATGCCCGACCGGGAATCGAACCCAGGACCTCGTGATCCGTAACTGCCTCGTTGGTCTAGTGGTTAGCATAGTCGATAACTATTATAAGGAAACGAAATTATTTAATTTTAATGAGCTTCAGTATTTTTAACAGAACTTCACAATGATGTCAATAGATGGCGCTCTATTATGGCGATACCGTGAGGTCTTAGTTCGGGGCGAACCACTAGTTTAAAACAATTACCTGTGCAGTTAAAAGCAATAACATCTTCTGTCATTTACTGTTTACCCTAACCGTCGCGAGGCGCCGCCCTGTGCCGACGTCTGTAAAGCTAGAAAGGTCAAGTCGGCAGAATCACTCGTTTTATATCTCAGAATTTAGTGCTCATTTAGTGCTAATTTAGTGCTGATAACAGATATTTGGTGCTGTGATAGGTGGACTAAAAATGAGATAACTGCTAACTTTTAATTAAGCTAGCAGTGTACTATTCGTGACCGCGCTATGATACAGTTGGAGCGAGAGGCACATCAGCTAATAATTTAGTGCTCAATTAGTGCTGCATGTACAAGCAAACAGATTTTTCGAATTTTTTTTTTTCAGTTTTTTAGTATAGATTACTGCTGACTTAACGACACGAGCAATCATAGAGGTACAAGATGACTTTAAAATCGGTATTGGTGAAATTGAAAAGAGTTACTAATTAGTGCTCAATTAGTGCTGCCAGTACAGCAAAAGATTTTTAAAAATTTTATTTTTTTCTCAAATCAACTTTGAGAAAAAATTTTTTTTTTTTTAATATATTTTTTTTTAATCTCAAAATTTAGTGCTCGTTTAGTGCTAATTTAGTGCTGATAACAGATATTTGGTGCTGTGATAGGTGGACTAAAAATGAGAACACTGCTAACTTTTAATTAAGCTAGCAGTGTACTGTTCGTGACCGCGCTATGATACAGTTGGAGCGAGAGGCACATCAGCTAATAATTTAGTGCTCAATTAGTGCTGCCTGTACAAGCAAACAGATTTTTCGAAATAATTTTTTTTCAGGTTTTTAGTATAGATTACTGCTGACTTAACGACACGAGCAATCATAGAGCTACAAGATGACTTTAAAATCGGTATTGGTGAAATTGAAAAGAGTTACTAATTAGTGCTCAATTAGTGCTGAATTGAACGTAATCTAAAAACAGTAAAGACGTTTTACTTGAAACGGTGTTCTCAAAATTGGTCGACAGCACTAATTCAGCACTAAATAGTAACGTCTTTCAATTCCATTAGTTTCAGTTTTAAAGTATTCTTCTAGCTCTTACGACTGCTGGCGTCGTTATACTAGTAGTAGTTGATTTGAGAAAAAAAAAAAAATTTAAAAAACTTTTGCTGTACTGGCAGCACTAATTGAGCACTAATTAGTAACTCTTTTTAATTTCACCAATACCGATTTTAAAGTCATCTTGTAGCTCTATGATTGCTCGTGTCGTTAAGTCAGCAGTAATCTATACTTAAAAACTGAAAAAAAATTATTTCGAAAAATCTGTTTGCTTGTACAGGCAGCACTAATTGAGCACTAAATTATTAGCTGATGTGCCTCTCGCTCCAACTGTATCATAGCGCGGTCACGAACAGTACACTGCTAGCTTAATTAAAAGTTAGCAGTGTTCTCATTTTTAGTCCACCTATCACAGCACCAAATATCTGTTATCAGCACTAAATTAGCACTAAATGAGCACTAAATTTTGAGATTAAAAAAAAATATATCAAAAAAAAATTTTTTTTTCTCAAAGTTGATTTGAGAAAAAAACAAAATTTTTAAAAATCTTATGCTGTACTGGCAGCACTAATTGAGCACTAATTAGTAACTCTTTTCAATTTCACCAATACCGATTTTAAAGTCATCTTGTAGCTCTATGATTGCTCGTGTCGTTAAGTCAGCAGTAATCTATACTAAAAAACTGAAAAAAAATATTTCGAAAAATCTGTTTGCTTGTACAGGCAGCACTAATTGAGCACTAAATTATTAGCTGATGTGCCTCTCGCTCCAACTGTATCATAGCGCGGTCACGAACAGTACACTGCTAGCTTAATTAAAAGTTAGCAGTGTTCTCATTTTTAGTCCACCTATCACAGCACCAAATATCTGTTATCAGCACTAAATTAGCACTAAATGAGCACTAAATTTTGAGATTTAAAAAAAATATATCAAAAAAATTTTTTTTTTCTCAAAGTTGATTTGAGAAAAAAACAAAATTTAAAAAAATCTTTTGCTGTACTGACAGCACTAATTGAGCACTAATTAGTAACTCTTTTCAATTTCACCAATACCGATTTTAAAGTCATCTTGTAGCTCTATGATTGCTCGTGTCGTTAAGTCAGCAGTAATCTATACTAAAAAACTGAAAAAAAATTATTTCGAAAAATCTGTTTGCTTGTACAGGCAGCACTAATTGAGCACTAAATTATTAGCTGATGTGCCTCTCGCTCCAACTGTATCATAGCGCGGTCACGAACAGTACACTGCTAGCTTAATTAAAAGTTAGCAGTGTTCTCATTTTTAGTCCACCTATCACAGCACCAAATATCTGTTATCAGCACTAAATTAGCACTAAATGAGCACTAAATTCTGAGATATAAAACGAGTGATTCTGCCGACTTGACCTTTCTAGCTTTACAGACGTCCTGTGCCGGGAGCGCGGCACTCGGCAGCTTATCCCACGCGCGGAATCAATAAGAGCGATGACGTGCGATTTGTGCTTATCCTGCATCATTTGTCACTGTAACCACTCACACTGATATACTGATACTACTAGCTTTTGCCCGCGACTTAGTCCGTGTGTACTACACAAATTTTTAACCCCTATTTCCGCAATTTAGAGGTTGAATTTCCAAAAATCCTTTCTTCCTTTAGTAGTGGATGTACCTATTTGCATACCTTTCAGCCCGATTCGTCCCGTGGTTTGAGTTGTGCGTCAGATAGATGAGTCAGTCACCTTTTCTATTTATATACCTATTTAGACAGGCTACTGGCTCATGCCTATTCTTATGGGTTTCTGTACCAAAATGGTAAACACGAAATCTTTATGGTGCGAAATCCTTCATTATCATGGACTTCCGCAAAATAACGCCTGTTTCTATCCAATATTCCATAAGGTGCAATTATGCACGTCTGTCTGTAACAACGAAATTTGAAACAGTCAGACAGAACTATGAATATTATGACGATCTTTAAGTTTCAAGTATCCTAGGTACCTAGACCGTACCTACTTGAGCTGACATAGAGGTCCAAAAATTACAGAAAATGGGACCTACTCACTCACTTATCAAAATTATGAAGCATTACGCGACTCCCGTTGACGTAGAAGGTTGAAATATCGTAGGATAATGGGTTTCAGTGTTGGGAAAAATCGAAAAAGGTCCAAAAGTTGAACTACACTCCGCCCACGCAGGTTCAGTTAAAAAATAAATTAACCTGTCTGGTCCACCACTACGCAAAAACTGCTTACCAGATTTTAATGTTGTTCATAAAAAATATTTCTGTTTACAGAGCAATACCTGGTCGATGTTCCATCAAAATCGGTGCACTATTAAGGGAGATATGGACTTTAAAAAATTTCATGTGCACATTATTTAAAGGCGTAAAAAATGACGCTTTACCAAACTTAAAACTTGGATTACTACAACTGTAATTCACGTTATTGTATAGCTCTACATGCCGTCGGTTTCTACAAACATAAACAAAGACAAAAGAAAAATTCGCACCGCGTACAAATACCTAAACGCTTCACGACAAACCATAAATAATAGAGCTTGCTTGTGACACCAACGAAATGAGTATTGCTGCCTCTGTCACACGCGCGCTACGCTCCCCATCCCCCGTCTCGCTCACACACGGTGCATCTTTAATGTGATTGTCGTATACACTGTTTGGCTTTTTGGTTTTTCTTTATTTAAAATCGGGGTTTTTCGAATGGAATTAAATATTAAAGTTTATAGAGGTGGAGAATTCAAAATAGAACGATTGCAGTTAATTGGCGGAGACTGTTTGTTTATTTTTATTTCATTGAAAATTTTACACTTTAAAATAAATGTAGAGAAGCAAGCCAAGCTAATTCGTTTTTTTTTTTAAATAAATTATGAATGCCATTTTTAATTAGATAATTTTATTCATCGGTGGATTCTTTACCAGCCTCATCAGAGTATTAGGACAATAACATAAGAAAGAAGCAAAATGCACCATATACTCGTAACTACATTAGCTTTTGCCCACGACTTCGACGCGTGGATATTTTGAGAGAGAAAACTGGTACTTTTTTACTTTTGGCCCTACCCAAAAGTCGAACCCTTGACCTCGTCATCGCCAGTCAAACGAAATTGACCAGTATACCACCGATGCATTCACGTAATAAAAGAGTCTTCCCAAAGGTCAACACGAAGACCTCAATAAATATCAATATCGCCACGCGACGGGACGGGCGCGCGGAATAACAAACGAGCTGCGATTTGCGAATAATCTGCCAGATTTAGGAGTGATCTCTGCGATCCCACCCTTTGACTAATGGCCGCCCTTTCGGAGGTGCAGGAGATTTAGTGATTCACTTGTGCAAACAATTTTACAATTTCTTAATACCTGTACCAAAGACTAGCTTTTGCCCGCGACTTCGTCTGCTTAAATAACTCTAATTTCAAACACCTATTTCACCCTCTTAAGCGTTGAATTAAAAAAAAACCTTCTTTAGCGGATCTCTATTTTATAATAGCTATCTGCTAGCTAAATTTCGGTGATCAGTCAGTCAGTCACCTTTTCTTTTTATAGTGTTTTGTTGCAATACAGATTTATTGACCGAGCGAAACGAAGGTCTCTGAGTCTACTTGAATGAATTTGCACTTGTCCGTCCGTCCGTCTGTCCGCTTATAACTTATAACTTCTTTATAACTTCTGAATTACTGAACATTATTACTTCAAGTTTAAATATAATATGTAAACTGACGGCTTCCAGCCGAATATGGCTTAAAAAGTTACAAAAATCTTTATTTCAGGGATGCTCTCATAGAAGTGAATGCGATGTAAAATATTTTTATTGCGTTACATATGATTGCGGTATATCATTTTAAAGGTAATTAGGAATAGAGTCCAAAAATATTTTTTTTTCAATTTTCCCCCCAAAATTGACGAAATGGGGGGCTTTCAAAGTGGAGATTTTCTAACGTCCAATTGACCTCAGAACTCTCAATTTTCTGAAAGGCTGAGCCTGAAACTTGGACAATTATTTGAATTTTATCCTGTACTTGAACAACAAATACTAAAATTAGATAAATATTATAAGGAAACGAAATTATTTAATTTTTAATGAGCTTCAGTATTTTTTACAGAATAGATGGCGCTCTGTAATGGCGATACCGCGAGGACTCAGTTCGGGGCGAACTACTAGTACTACTGTAACAACTAGTGGTTCGCCTCGAACTGAGACCTCGCGTCCTGTAAACACGAAGACGTATAAATTGAGCCCCGTAAGTTGACCTAAAATGGCGGTCGTCTGCGCAGGTACATTATATACACTAAAGAGCCGAGCGGAGCATGCGCGGGGAGCGAGTGGTATGGTGGCGTGCGCGCGCCTCATACCGCACTTCGTTTGACACCGGAAATGTGTTTCTGCGCAGAGTTCAACTTACGCCGCGGCTATTATATTAGACTTAACGGACGCCATTTTAAAATACTATCTCACAAAGATTGGTTCTCGCAAGTACAATTTTAATAGCGTTCACAATTAATTTGCAGGTGTGGTTTCAAAACCGTCGCGCCAAGTGGAAGAAGCGCAAGAAGAGCACCAATGTGTTCCGGTCGCCCGGCGCGCTGCTGCCCTCGCACGGCCTGCCGCCCTTTGGCGCGGGCGACATGTGCGGGCCCGGCGTCTTCGGTGACAGGCCCTGGTCCATGCCCGCGGGTGAGAACACTATACCACACCTTAATTGCCAAAATTCAACCGGATTTCAGCTACGGCAGCAGTAAATCTATACCTACTAATATAATAAATGCAAAAGAATGGATGGATGTTTGCGTTCAAGTCGTCTACGTCGTATTGCAATCGCGCACGGGAGGCTCCGGCGCTTATTCTATGAGAGTTCCCGGAGATTCCGGTGCTTTTCGAGGCACGGGGGTATAAACACCGCATTATCTCAAAGAAATTTTAGACCAAAAACTTAACCTAACTTTTTTTACCTGACCCAATGGGTCTTGCTCAGTTGACATGGGGGGCATTATGGTTAGCAATTAAAATAAGCTACACAGTAGACTAACAAGACATTGACATGACACATCTTACGGTAAGCGCGACATCACCTCTGCCATCTAGAACTATGCATTACCACAATATGGTTGGTTGTTGACGAGATAACGGCATACTGAATCTCTCAAACAAATCTTGGCAAAAAAGTGAAGCATTTGTCACGTTCCCCAGGTCTCGGCCAGTTATCGCAGGGCGGAGTGTCGATGGGCGGCTTCGGCTCGGGCGGTCTGCCGCAGCTGACTACAGACCTCAACCCCGCCCTGCCCATCAGCTCAGTGGGCTCGCAGTCCTACCAGTCACACTACCCACTCAATTCCCTTGGTAAGGATCTTCTTCATACCTTACTCTGGATACTACAATATTTTTATCTCATTGTTTTGTTAAAATGTCGTCACCTATCTTCACAATATTTTCAAAACTTATTCAACATTAGTTCGAAGAACCGATAGGCGGCCTCGCACCGGAAAATGCAGGGGTGGACAACCCCCCACTAGGGTGGCGATCTTAAGCGAGAAGCTGGGACCCGCTGGAGCAAGTGGCACAGATCGTGTCCTGTGGAGAGCCATGCAACAGACATTCGTCCGGCTGTGATAGACGATAACGGTTGAGACAACGAATCATCTTTACAGTTATATTGGTCTTTTCACTTTTGAAAGATGCACATCCATCTTAAAAAGCGTTCGTTGAACGTATGGTTGAGACCTTTACTGTTAATTATGTTTTGTCTTTCAACTTTTAAAGATTCACATCCATCTTAAAAGCATTCTTTAAACGTATAGTAGTTGCGTCAAGTTAAATCAAGAAGTGAACAAGTGATTCAATTCTGTAGAATAGGATGAACTGACGAGTAGGTCTCTCTCTCTTCGGTCGTTTCTTCATTGCTGAAGATCGTGGTACTGGCTAGATCATAACCTCGAACGGATTATTTGTTTCTACTGTCATCTGTTGGTAGCCATTCTTACTATGTTATTGAATTTGGACGCGTTCGACTCTCTCAGTTGGGCAGATCATCTAGTTGGTGAGCAGCTTCTCGCTCTTTTGCCCTCAATGTTGCCCGTGACAATTAGCTTCTCGAGACAGTAATAAAACAGTGTCACGCCACAATGTTGCAGGCGACACGATGATGTCGTATTGCAACAACATCAGCGGGCAGCCGGGCGTGGAGGGTTCGCCCACGCCGCCGCACATGCACTGCGGCAACAACAACAACGCCTCGCCCACCACCTCCGGTACGTAGCATCTGCCTGTCTCCCGCCGATACCAATACCAATAGACTCATTTGTTCTGAATGAGCTGGAGCTGTAGACAGTGATTGACTCGGAGAAATATCACATGTCTGTCTGTCTGTCTGCTACGCTTTCACGGCCCATCTGTTCAACCGATTTTGATGAAATTTGGTACAGGGTTGTATCCCAGGGAAGGAAATAGGCTTTTTATCCCTGATTATTAAAGAGTTCCCGCGGGAATCAAAAACCTTAATCCACGTGGACGAAGACGCGGGCATCATCTAGGATCAAATACTTTATGCATTATGGTCCTTTGGCCCTAAAAAAATCAAGCTTCTAAGTCAGTGCAATCAAAAGGTACGGTCGTATATGCCGCATATCTTGATAAATCAAAACTTAAAGGGTACTTCCCGTTGACCTAGAATCATGAAATTTGGCAAGAAGCAAGTCTCGAAGCACAAGTATACTTGTGCTTCGAGCCTTGCTTCTTGCCAAATTCTTGCTTCTTAAAAAGAAATAGGAATAAATATTGTGTTTGATTGTTGTTTTTTTCTTCAACACGTCACAACTCAGCAACGGATCGACGTGATTTTTTGCACGGGTATAGTTGAGGACCTGGAGAGCGACATAGGCCTATGTGACTTATCCCGGAAAATAAAGGAGTTCCCGTGGGAATCCAAAACCTTATTCCACGCGGATGAAGTCGCGGGCATTATCTAGTTTTGAATAAATATACTTTGAGCAATGAGTTTGTGTTTGAGTTTGACTTTTACTTTGTTGACAGGTGGCGGCGGCGAGGGTGGCGAGGAGGAGGTGTGGCGCGGTCACAGCATCGCAGCGCTGCGGCGGCGCGCGTCCGAGCTGTCCGCCGCCATTCCGCCCTACCTGCAGCTCAACTACGATGCGCACAGCCCTGTGTACTGACCGCCCGCCACCACCGCTGAACACACGTCCCGCCACAATATGCAATACTACTGAACCTAACACTTCTGCGCTCGATCATGGGCAAGCGCTATGCATGACAGACATCCGCTAGGCAATGCAACTTAAACAGTGAACACGCTTACTTGCTATCCTACGCTCTTGGCGATGTCCTGCCCCCCTTAGCCAAGTTACATATTTATTATTTATTATTATTACATATTATTTATTTATTTGCGTATTTCTAATTACAAACGGTTTTTTATTAAGGGATGTAGAACTAACTTAGGACAAAATAATGTGTTGCATAAAATATGTCGTGAGTACAATAACCTCTTCAAAACTGCTTAAATTACCACGGATCCTCATTCACTCTCTTTACAGTAGTACAAAAGGATGCTGCATCAGTTCATTGATGTAGTATCATAGACTTACTCGTATAATATATCTTAGCTTATTTTGACGACCTCCGTGGCGCAGTGTGTAGGGCTGTTGCCTTAACGTGCGGAGGTTCCGGGTTCGATCCCCGGCAGGGTCAATTTGGGAATTTATAATTTTCCCTGGTCTGGCCTGGTGGGAGGCTTCGGCCGTGTCTAGTTACCACCCTACCGGCAAAGACGTGCCGCCAAGCGATTTAGCGTTCCGGTATACGATGCCGTGTAGAAACCGAATAGGGGTATGTGTTTAATATAACTGCCATACCCCTAACAGGTTAGCCCGCTACCATCTTAGACTGCATCATCACTTACCATCAGGTGTGATCGTAGTCAAGGGCTAACTTGTAGTGGATAAAAAAAAATAAAAAAAAGCTGATTGCTTTTTTTTGTAATGTCGTTTGTATTTTTTAAGTTTTTTAAGTTTAACGCTATTTGTTAACTGGTAACCCCGCACTTGCGTGATCAGATAAATGCATGCTGGCTTGCCAGTAATTGGGTGTACACTCAAAAATGTTTTCTATGTGTTTTGTTATTTTTATGTTGTTATAGTGTATTACCTGTTGGCAAACCATTAAATAAAATAAAATAAAATAAAATATTATGTAACTTGGCTAGGGAGGCTGGTGATGCTGTAGCGGCTGGTACGGCCTATACAGTAATCTGAATAAATACTTCTATCCGATTGTACGACCAACGCCGTACTGGTAAACGGTTGATATGAATTTATTTCTCAAAAATCTACGCTGCACCGCAAGAAGGGCAAGAGCATCATACTATAGAGGATTTCTTATTTCAAGAAAAAAAATGTGAGATCAAAACAAACAAAAATCTAATGTTCGTCAACGTTTTATGAATATTCAGTATTTTAACAAGACAAATTGGCAGTGTCGTGTCCAGGACATTATAATATTTAATGAAATATGAAATAATGATTAATAATAGTGTAAAATGTGAGCTGTATCTGAAAATACATGTATACGCGTTCGTACAATAATAATTATAGTGATAGATTTCAATAATAAGCTATTTATTTGTTAAGTAACATTGATAAAGTATTAGATAGTGTTAGACGATTAATAATAAATAATTATTGATGTATTTGCGACTGTATCCGAGGTTATAGTGGTAAACATAATAACATGCATTCCAAACTTCGTCAATACTCAGCATAATTTTACTGTTACTGCAGAAGAGATGTTCTGGAAAATACATTTTGCTACAAATTATTGCGTTTAAAACAATAAATATCTACTCATTGAGGTTAATTTCGATTGCGACGAGATTTCACATCCATACTAAGATAATATTATAAATGCGAAAGTGTGTCTGTCTGTCCGTCTGTCTGTCTGTCTGCTACCCTTTCACGGCTCAACTACTCCTACAACCGATTTTGATGAAATTTGGTACAGGGATAGGTTGTATCCCGGGGAAGGACATAGGCTACTTTTTATCCCGGAAAATTGAAGAGTTCCGCGGGAATCAAAAACATCAATCCACGCGGACGAAGTCGCGGGCATCATCTAGTTGTATATATTTTTCGCCTACCAACATGGGTACAAAAATTAAACGTTGTTGTGATACGAGAACTTGTGTAACTGCACTACCGTGCGCCCATTATCATCTAAGTATTTTTCATACATCGTCGAAATGCATGGAAACTTATGTATACGTTTTACATAGCTAGTTATTAAAAGAAATATAATAAAATAATAGGTTTATACCGATTGGGATTGGCGGCCACTAATATTTGAATAAATAAAATAAAACAGTGGTTGAAAGTTCCTATTTAATTTTAAGGTGCCGAAGTGAAATGTATCGTATTTAGGTACCTACTTTTAATTAATAGGTAGATTTTAATTACTTAAAGATTTATTTATTATTGTTTTTTATTAAAATAGCCGTCCGTTTATTTGTATATTTCCTGTACCATAAATTATAAGTAGTTATGTATTTTTTTTTATCACTTCGGGACCTAGATATTAATTACTCGTATTCCGTTAATAAAATCTTCAGGCTAAGTCAAGACATGTACATTTAATTTTATGTTTACAAAAAACAACTTTTAAAGCGGAAACTAATATTTTTATTAATAGTCAAGTTTATACCTAAGTAATACTGAATTTTAAAATTGCAAATACGTAGTTACCTAAGCCTGGGAACTTTTGCTTAGGAATCTGACCCGTTGTCCTAGTTGAGCATCAGAAGCAACGCGACGCGATACGACAACATAGAAAAACGTATCTACGCGACAACGTAGGCCACGATTGTTTGATTTTATTTTTTTAATCGTATGGCGTTTTGTATATCTCATGTGATTTTTCCAACATATCTCATAATATACATCTAACATGGTTAGCCGCGGTTATGATACTTATACCATTTTACTTACATCTTGTATGTAAGCGTTTTTATAAGTAATATAAAATTTATCGTGGTCACTTATGGCAAAATTGAGTACAGGTACAATGTAAAATTAAACATGGATATCCAGTTTACCCAATCATATAACAGCCGGGGCAGGGAGGTTATAAAGATCCCTGTGTGAACCCTGGTAGGCGTGAGTAGGGCAGCGCTGGATGATGTACTCCAGCGTCCATCGTCTGCTCCTCCTCACCACACTCGCACATGGGAGAGGGTTTCCAGCTCCACTGCAGTGCAGGAGGTAATCACAGCGTCCGTGTCCTGTTCTGCGCCGGTTTAACCGACACCACAAGTTACGGGGCATGTGAAAACCTTCAGGTTCGACTGAGGGGGCGGGTAGATAGCCCACTGGTCCACCGGATGCACTCCAGCTCTCGCTATTGTTTGATACTGCAGCGTCGCATTGCGTTGCCGCGTTTGTCGCTCGCCTTGGACGACGAGTGAACTCTACAATCTATATGTTACGTGTAAGTAAAGGACTGAGTGAACATAGGCGATGTACCCATTTACTTAAGTTAATAACAGAAAAATAAGGAAGATTTGCTCGGTTTCACTAAAAGTCCGACTGAATATAAGTTGTCGGTAATCAGAATAACAATTAATTTTTATCTCTACTCGCTTCTGCCTGCGACTTCGTCCGCGTGGACTTCATAAAAGCTATCTGCATGCCAAAACGTCCAATTCATCCAGTGGCTTGAGCTGTGCGTTGACAGATCTGTAGGTAAGTCATAGGTAAAGTCAGTCACCTTTGCCTCTTATATATTCAGACTAGCGGACGCCCGCGACTTCGTTCGCGTGGCATAAGTTTTTAATTCCCATAGGCATTCCTTAATTTTCCGGGATAAAAAGAACCCATGAAAAAAAACCCGTCGATCCGTTGCTCTGTTGCGGCGTGATTGAAGGACTATTTAACGTCCTTTGGGATAGAATTTATAAAAAGTGTGAATTATGTATAAATCATAATTTAAACCGGTAGCCCAAATATCAAGTTTCACGGCTATTTAACTTGAAAAACGCCGGCCTTTTACACCAACTTACAACCCCAATTTTACCCGTTTGGGGGGTAGAATTTTGAAAAACTGTTACACACGTACTTCTTTATATTATATCGAAAGCCAAAATACCAAGTTTCGTTGTTATAACTTAAAAAATATGTTGATAAATGAAGGACATTCATCCCCTATTTCTCCCCTTTGGGGGTCGAATTTTCAAAAATGGTGAAACACGTACGTCTGCATATCTAACTGAAAGCCCAAATGCTCACTATGGATGCCCAAATTTCATCACTATAGATTGAGAAATGAAGGACTTTCATACAAACTTTCAATCCCTATTTTACCCCTTTAGGGGTGGAATTTTGTAAAACTATGTCACATGTACTTCTTTATTTATTACCTAAAGCCAAAATACCAAGTTTCGTTGATACAACTTAAGAAATATCTTGAGAAATGAAGGACTTTCATGTAAACTTTCAACCCCTATTTCGACCCTTTAGGGGTGGAATTTTGAAAAATCCTTCTTTAGTGAGCGCCTACGTTACAAAAGGAAGCTACTGTCAAAATTTCAAGTCTCTAACCTTAGCGGTTTAGGCTGTGCGTTGATATATAAGTCAGTCAGTCAGTCAGGACTTTGGATGTTATATATATAGATTAAATAAGTCCCTACCTAAAGTACACCTAGTATTCTATCAACAAAAATATGTAAAAAGTCTGCATCATTAAATAAAATACCTTCTCATTGCGTAAAGGTATTTGTTGGCGCTGTTAGATGATAGATCTACCTACGCCCATGATATTTAGGGAACGTATTCGCTACGAGTATAATCCAACAAAACAGACAAATCTATGTGCTAGAACGTTTAGTATGAATAAGCGTGAAGCTCTAATTGAGCTTCTTGTTGCTTGAGTACTTAGGTACATAATTATTATATTGTATAATAATTATGTACCTAAGCACTCAAGGAAATATATATTATGTCAAATATTAATGTTTCTCGTATGAAACCGAGCAAAAAGTCCTGAGGAGTGTGTGACCTCGTTCCACCTGTAAATGTACTTATAGTCTGTGTAGTATACGGTATATGATGTAAGTATTAATACATACATACAATAGACAATGTTCACCCTCGGAGTTTCATTTTATGCCTATAAATATCACCTATTTCATATTGTAATACTAGATGATGCCCGCGACTTCGTCCGCGTGGATTAAGTTTTTTTATTCCCGCGGGAACTCCTTAATTTTCCGGATTATAATATAATCAACAAATAAAACGAGCATTCTTTGGTTCAGCAACAAGAGCAACAACTGCATAATATTATATTATGTCACCGTAAGATTGTAAAAACCGATAAGTAGATAATAATCTAACTCGCGAAATTGTAAACTGTCGAATGATTACAATATAACGGATTATTTTTCGGTAGATTGTAATCTGTTAGGTTTATTAACCAGATAGAACCTAGGCCGGGCACTACTTGATAATTTATGTCGAACCCTAACCTAACCTACAAGAAAGAGACAAGAAAACGTAAATACAATGAATATTTCAAAAATTGACACTTAAAACATTGAACGGTTCACAATCTTTCGGCTGTTTAGGTAGGTACAATCTATCGAAAAAAAAAGTGTTACTGCTTTATAAGTGCTATAAAAATATTTTTTCTTCATATTCGCTTCTATGAGAGCCCCTCTGAAATAAAGATTTTTATTACTTTTTAAGCCATATTCGGCTGGAGGCCATCGGTTTATAATATGTATTATATTTAAATTTGAAGTAATTACGTTCAGTAATTCAGAAGTTATAAGGCTGTGACAGACGGACGGACGGACGGACGGACGGACAAGTGCAAATTCACTCAAGTATTAGAGACCTTCGCTTCGCTCGGTCAAATATATAATATCTGTGTCAAATATTACTACTACTGCTGTCATCTGTGGAATATTCGCTCAACGTAGCGGTAAAGTTGAAGGAAGCGCAGTTTTTATACTCATTTAAATACTTTGCTTGCCACTTGCTAGTACTAGCGGATTCTAGTAGATGGCGCTAGGGACACAGGTGGGAAAAATATTCGAAGATTATTAATTATTACTATGGGGTTTGCTATGGGCACCATCTACCTAGTATTATGTATAGTTGAAGCCCCATTACGGGCTTAAAATCGTCATTTTTTTATTTTTTTAAGTAGGTAACTTTGTTTAAGTACCTAATAAGTAAATTATTATTCTAGCCATGTTTTTAAGCAGAACTAAATAATAATAGTTATGCACTATGTTAGTTTTAATAGGTATGCACCGACAAACCCAGACTAATTCCAATATCCAAACTTTAGGTTGCCTGTTAAAAAACCAAAATAGGATAATAGGTATAATTCAAGGGACATACATTCATATCCTGCCTATATTAATTATCGACCTAATAAAGTGAGGGTAACCAAGTGTGTAACACAAACAAAGCAGTCGTTAGCATCGCAGCGGTGTAGTGAGCTGTGAGCTGTGAGCGACATGTCCATCAAGTCGCAGAAGTCTCTCAACGAGGAGTGCTCCGAGATCTTCGAGAGGAGCTACTCAGTGAGGAGTGCATCGGAGGAGAGCTTGACTTAGTGCGTAGCCTGAGGGCCTTTCTTTTTTAAATTACTTCAAAAAAAGGAGGTTATCAATTTGACACGTACCTATTTGTTAACGCTTTGGCGAACGCGATTAAAAGCGCTAACCATAGACTATTCACTTTTTTTCTCTCCGTGGTATAATCGTAAAACGTTAAGGATCTCTGGATAACTGGACTCTGATAAGGATTATAGAAAGATAAAAGACACGAAACGTGTGTAATTTCGACTAACTCCGTGGCGCTGTGTTCGATCCCAAGCAGGGTGCATTTAAGAATTTATAATTTCTGAATTTTCCCTGGTCTGGCTTGGTGGGAGGCTTAGCTAGTTACCACCCTACCGATTAGGGGTATGGGTTTAATATACATGCCCCTAACAGATTAGCCCGCTACCATCATAGTCTGCATCATCACTTACCATCAGGTGAGATTGGAGACAAGGGCTAATTTTTAGTGGATAAAAAAAAGACGTGTTGCACTCGGAGACTGCCGCGGTAAAGCTATTAAATAGCATTTTTTATCAACTTGCTATGACTACTTGTGTTGTTGACTTCAATTTGTTGAAAATATAAAGGCGAAATAATTTTAAACAATTATGTTTTCAATAGACCGGGTGTCCAAGGGGAATCAAAAATTTTGATTCCCCATAGACTTATTATATTACTAGCGGATTCCCTTTATATTTTCAACAAATTGAAGTCAACAACACAAGTAGTCATAGCAACCAAAGCGTTAGGTTTTTTTTCGTTACGGAATTTCTGGATTCGGTCTCCACGCTCAAGGCCCGCGATAGAAGCTATGCAATAGCTTAAAAATTACTTGGCTAGGGCACTTTGTCGTCACGCGATAAAAGTCATAGTATTTCGATTGCGCAGCACCGACGATGAGGAGGAGCCTCTGTCCCGGGAGCTGCTGCGCAGGCTGACGCCCGCCGCGCTCAGCAAGCTGCGCCGCTGCTTCAAGAGGGCGCAGGGGAAGACCGCCGCCGCGGACGTCGACAGGTGTGTGGAGACCTGAGCTGCTGCTGTGCACCTATACTGTTCAAAAGTGCATGCACACAAGAAACTGAGAGCTTTGAAAATATTTGACTATTTCTTGTTATTTCCTAAAAAAAATTAACATTGTATGGTGCTCTACTGCCAAACGATTTCGCCAGTTCTTCCACGGAGTTGTCATGTGTGACAACTATGTGTTTGTCCATGTCCGCAGGAGGGTGGAGGAGGTGATGCGCGCGGCGGCGGCGGAGGAGGGCATCGAGTTCGCGACGCCGGCGCCCGCGCAGCCGCCGCCCACGCTCTGCCTCGACGAGAAAGGGTTCTTAGCCGCCATGGACAACATATTTGGTATGTAGTTTTGTTAAATAAGTCTTGAAGAACATCTAAAAAAAGTGATACAGCTCACCTGTACAGCATATTTTGACACTCGCCAATAAATCAAAACCTATGGGGTACTTTCCGTTAACCTAGAATCATAAAATTTGGTAAGAAGCAATCTTTCATTACAGAAATATAGGAAAACATTAGAAAATTGATAATCAGGCCACATAGTGTGTAGAATTGTTTGTCAGGCACTACCAGTTTAGCGCCATATGTACCTAAGCCAGTTATTTAACAGCTGATCACGTGTTGCTATGACAACTGTTAGTGTCATCAACACGGTCGAGTGGAAGAGCCAGTTGTCTGTTATTCTGTACTGTTGTTCTGCGGCAGGCGGGCGCAAGTACCGGCCGCACGCCCAGCAGCTGTTCCAGACGCTGGACGCGTGGGGCAGCGGCCGCGTGTGGTGGCGCCAGCTGGTGGCGCGCCTGGTGGCCGCCGGCGCCAGGACCACCAGCACGCGCGGCGAGCGCTGGACCCCTGTCGCCGTCACCGCAGTCAAGCGGCTGGACCACTGCAAAGTACGCATGGCCCGACAGACTTGTGACAGCGTCGCTTTCACCGGGTCAGATAAGTCGCGACGCGAACAATTCCACCATGTAACATTGTTTTCGAGCTCTCAGATGAGACGATTTTTACCGACTCTATTCCCATTATTGCAATCTTCGAACTCAATTTTTTTGATAAAATATAGCCTATATTACTTGATAAAAAGATACGCGCCGAATTGAGAACCTCCTCCTTTTTTGGAAGTCGGTTAAAAATAGCTTTCTCCGAGTGAAAGAATTTTTAAAATCGGTTCAGTACTTTTTGAGTTCATCTATTACAAACAAACAATCAAACTAGGTTGGAACGCGTTTGCCTAGAAGATGCCTATGAATATGTATATATGACTGAATTCAGTCTTGCCTTGAAAGTACCCAAGTTATACGTGGCAGGAAACACGTGCACTGGGAGGGCGTTCCACACCCTAGCGGTTCCGATCAGAAACGTCAAGATCAGAAACGATACCTGTTTATATTTATGTCCTTGGTCCCACTGTGAGCGCTGTCAGGGTCTGCACCTGTCTCTTTCTCTCTTTTTTATCAACCCCTTGCTGGCTCACTACTGAGCACGAACGAGTGCCACAGTTGAGTTGGGCAACTAAAAAACACATAAAACATAGAATTTTTCACCCAAAGCATAAATACTAAATTTCACGGACATAATTTTAACCTTGAGGGAGGAAATTCGAAAATTTCTTCCTTAGTTCACCTCAAGGAATATTCTGTCAAGGTTTCAAATTAGTAATTACTACGTTCAGCCGTGGTTATATATTTATATTGTTACATAAATTGTTTCTGGATGTGATTTCCAGCGTGAAACAATAGTGAAGCTGGTGAGCATAGAGCGGGAGACGTCGTTCTGTTACGCCTGCGTGTCGCGCGGCGGCCGCGTGTGCGTCTACAGCGGCACGCTGCAGCCGCTACATCACTATGAGGTGAGGGAGCACATCTTGGCACATCTTTTTTTTAGAATATAGTTCTTTTCCGAACCGCATCCCCGCAACGATGTGAAATTTCGGCTGGTCACCGAAATACCAAAAAAATCACAGATTTCGCAGTCCCCGCAAGAATCGGAGCAATGAATATCAAATGATATGTCATATTACTCCAACTGTTGGTGATTCTGAAAAAATCATAGACTTAGGATTGGTCTTCGCTGGCTAAATCTATGGAAAAAATATAAAATCTTTTTTCAAAAATTTACTAACCGATTTTCAAAATTCCAACTCGAATGCACATGCCGTCTGCGTCCGCAATCTTTTAACACAGTTTTAACATCATTACCATGACGATCAGTCAATAATAATCATAGAAGCTACATCACTTTTTATATACGGAAATACCCGTTTTTGGTACTCAATTCTTGGTACTATTCCAATCTTGATCCTCCCAAAATCCTTGGACCTATAAATACGTCTCAAAGAATACGTCTCAGGCGATTTGCATCTATCTGATAACCATTTTCAATGGTAAAAAAATATTCGAGTTTGTTATTCAGTAGTTGAAGATTTGGAATCCACACATTTAAATAATTCAACTGTCACTGAAATACGGAAGACAATTTGAGGCTGATTCTGTACTGCACAATCTCTAAACTAAACTAAAAATATTGCCAAGCCTTTCATAATACTCCCTGCAGAAAGGGACTTCAGGGCCCCAGGATCTTTACTTCCGCAGCTTGCTGGTTGCAGTCTGTCTAGTGTCTACTGCGTTAATTAAGCTTTCAACTCAATCCAATCTTTGCGGTTTACTCAAACAGACTAATGCCTTTTACTACTGTTGCAGATATTTTATCATCGCACCGGAGTACGTCGTCGCGTGAAGAACCGTTGGATCACCGACGCCGTTTATTTGAACGTAAGCAACTTGCCCCTTCCCTGTATCTCTTACGTATTATCAAACGTATTTCGCATGTCTTCTTATTGGTCAAAATCTTCATCTTTCTCATTGGCTTATAACTAGTATCCAAAAGAGTTTCTAGGTTTGTCAATCGAGGTTTTAATACTATTGATGATTTTCTTGCGATATTCAGCGCCCAGTAAGCTGACACAATACCACAACACACACAAATCTTCTTTCTTATTCTCAACGCACGTTTCACTTCGACACTAGAGCATCTTCAGTAGATGTTGACCCGTCAATGTACGATTGTACAGAATATCGCAAGCTATACGTGCAAGCTACACGCTGCACTACATAGAATTGCCTTTTTTGGCGGATTTTAGCGAATTAAACTTCTAGTTCTTTCATATCATTTGAGGTATATCCCTTGCAGGACGTTCAGTGTGTGGTGTTCTCGGCGTCGGACCGCAGCCTCAGCATCTACGACGCGACCACTATCACACACTCACTCATCTACTGTATCACCGGCCTGCCCGACATTCCCACGGTGAGCTCTACATACCACTCCAACCACTCTACTAGGTATTAGGATCATAGACTGTGTGGGACGAGTGAGTGATGTGTTAGTCAGAGATCCGGATATAACCACGACCATCGCCGAGCTGTTTAATAGATGAAACCTACTTTTCATTTTTATTTAATAATAGATAAATACGCCTAAAACGGTTACGGTTTATATATAGCGCTATTCTCAGAAAACTTCGATGTCGCGATTCAGGCTTGTTTGTGTCTTATAAGTTTTCAGTCGATTATCTATCCCTCCCATAATATAGATACAATTAGCGCCATCTAGTTGACACAATGGTAACCGCTACAACTGGATCTACCAGTGGACTGAAAAGCACTCTGGAGTTCATAGTGATCCACAATAGGCATGATGACTGATTTTGAAAAATGGTCAGATTATGTTCGGAAGTATCTACTATTTCGAAAAAATATCTTATTTCAGCAGAAAAATAAAGTTTGGTAGATAAAGTTAGCATTTGAAATTTAAATTTTAAAATTCACGCCAAAACGTTCGGTGGTGTCATGGCGTCGTCGTGACGTCACTATTGTTTTTTACCAATCTACTCTGTGCAGTGTGCAGTAAGCAATAGTGTGATTTTCAAAGCTCGAAAACAAACAATTGTGACGTCATTCGCTTCTTTGTGTTTTATGCAATATGGCGGATTGCTGTATTTTATAGTTTTATTTTATCAAAATAAATAGCAAACTCACTCGAAATAGAAAAATAAATACGTTTTTTATAATCCATGAATCCTATTTCATTACATAAATTCATAATTTCATTGATTCTTGGTTACTGTCATCATGCCTATTGCTTTGGGTGGATCTTGTAATACTTCATTTAGAATCTGCCGTCCGGCTCTAACAGTGAATAGAATAACACTCAAAGTTACACCACTACTATTACATATTATGTGGTTACACTTAAATGCTTCGTTAGTTTGTTTTATCTCTTCTCTGCTATGTCATCAGATTATGAGATTTATATTAGTTAGCTCCAACGACCTCAATTTACATAGACGGGCCCTGTCAAACAAAGAATGTGGGCGTATTTTTAACAACGCCATCAACGCCATCTAGTCTGAAAAGCGGGAACTTGCTTGCAACATTTGAATGAAAGCTTGAAAACGTATGACTCGGTCATAGATAATATAGGCCATAGTCATAGAAGCCGTAAGGCCAGTTAGTAAAAAAAAAAATATCATACAGTTTGCCGCGGAAATTAAATGATTGCGCAATGGATAAAAATATTAAATAGGAAGATTAAATAACATTTTTTTGGAAATGTATAATTGTGACTTGAAACACTTACCTTAAAATAAAAATTGTACAGTGCCAAACTAATAAGACTTTAGATGTTAACCTAAGAATAACAAATTATCTACACGACGAGCGACCGTGACAGCGCTACGATGGGGACAAAGACAGGATAGGAACGCGTTCTCATAGTCGGTCGCCCAACCTTTTTCTATGAAAGGGCCCATCTAGTACCTACATATATATCGATGGTTGGCTCCTGCTAGCTCCTGCTTAGTTGGCTAATTTCACTGTGACCGAATGCTATGGCCGCAATTCGAAATTTAAAGTTATCCGTAATCTTCTAACTCGATTGAATTTGTTTTGGGTTTGTTTCTCGTACCGTACCGTAATTAAATGTCACCATCACGTCTTATATTCATTTACGGACATTCAAAAGGTACCAAAGAATTTTTTGTTTGATTTGAGAGAGGATCATTCTTAGTAGAGTCAAAAGGATCAGCTTATATCTATGTAAGAATAAAATGCTTAAAAATCGGTTCGACAGTGCCTGGCGTACCAGCCCGCGCTGGGCGGAGGCGAGTCGGAGCTGATGTTGGGTACGGAGCGCGGTGACGTCACCAGGCTGCGCTTCCTGCAGCCCCGACTGTCGCTGCTGTACAACAAGACCCAGGACCACACCAATCACTACTTCTGGATGGTCAGTGCTAGTGTGCTCCACAAGTGGGTTGTTCTTAGATTATAGTTGCAGAAAACCATTTTGGGGCCGAACTTCTATAACATAGTTCCAAAAGAGTTTCTGGATTTACCATTGCATAAATTTAAAGACTGTGTTAGTTTGACAATCGATTACGATTACAATTTCCTTACTCAATCGTTCTAGTACGCTCGCTAGGAAGCTGTGCCGAAAATATTGAGTCTGTTATTAAAAATTCAAATGTTTTTTACCCGACTGCGGAACGCACAGGGTTATGTGTTCATCAGTCTATATAATTATGTTTGTATGTTCCTTGCAGGACAGCTACAGCCTAAACGCGTGGACCGATTTTGATGATTCTTGCACCAGTTTGTGCCGAATATATCATTAGAGTGTCACTGTGGAAGCCAAATTTGAGAAAAAACAAAATGGCGCCTTCTAGAAGCCATAATGTAACAAATTAAAAAATAAAAGTCGATGGACTATGGCAAGTGGGGTATCTATGAAAAGGTCTTGCAAAATCATAGTTAGGTTTCCTCAATAATTTTCTCATTTTAACGATCATTTAGGATTTACGAGGTTTCAAAGGTGGTATTCCTTTGTGAATCATTACCGAAAAAACGGCTGAACCGATTTTGATAGTAATTGCACTAATAGATTTGTTTTAGTCTTCCGAGTGTCACAACGGAGGCCGAATTTGAGAAAAACAAAATGGCGTCGACTGGAAGCCAATTGATAAATGAAAGTCGATGGGCTATAAGCAAGTGGGGTATCGTTAGATAGGTCTTTTAAAATCACACCTAGGTTCCTTAAACCATTTTTCCGTTTAAATGATAATTTAGGATTTACGAGGTTTCAAAGGAAATGTTTAAAGTTCCTACTCATATCATCTATATCTATCAAACTAGGTGAATTATCTCAAAACCGATTTCAAAACGTATATCACTTATAGAAAGCTACATTATTAATAAGTAAAATAGGCTATATTTTATTTCCAAACAAATAAGAGATCCTTACGAAAATTGCAATAATGTTAGTTAAGTTAAATGCTAAAAAGTTTGGTGCTACCACAGAATAGATAATTGATGCTACTTCGAGCAGATAAAACGTCGCCTGTTTAGGTATTGTAAATGCTAAAAAGTTTGAAATAAAAAAGTAATTTAAAAAGAACAAAAAACCCGACTGCTTGGATACCAAAAAGTATAAAACAAGACATGAATTGAAGTATTTCATTATTATCAATTTAAATCGTATAATATTAATAAAATTTATTAAGGCGCAGTCGCACGTTAAGGTCTATTGGACGTGCGACTGCGCCTTGATAAATTTTATTAATATTATACCATTTAAATTGATAATAATGAAATACTTCAATTCATGTCGTTTTATACTTTTTGGTATCCAAGCAGTCGGGTTTTTTGTTCTTTTTAAATTACTTTTTTATTTATTCAAATAAACTTTTACAAGTAGGTACTTTTGAATCGTCGAGTGAATCTACCACTGGTTCGGAATGCCAGAATGAATTATTTGTTGTAACTCCATGTGACATGTGCCCCAGGAGCTGTCGTCCCCACCTCATAGCCACTACTGCCGTGTGTCCACGTGGCGCCGCGTGCACGCGCGCTGCGTGCGCCGCGTGTGCGCCGCGCGCGACGGCGGCGCCGTGTGGTCGTGCGCGCACGACGCCGCCGCCGCCGTGCGCTGCCGGCACGCGGCGGGGCTGCTGGAGGATTATGTCTTCAAAGTGCAGCGAGTGAGTGGACGTGCTGTGTATAGTCCGACCAACATATAAGACCGCGGTGACCACGCCGCTAGTATCTGTGAAGATTAATGAAAACAAAAACTAAACAGGCATAACAATTTATTCCACTTATTTATTGAGTTTTTAACACCCCACCCCAACTCATAAATAAATTAAAAACATGTTAGAATATATTTAAATGAGTTTTATTGAAGTTTATTGGAGTTTACCTCCTTAAGAATCGATATTCATATATGTATATAAGCCCGGGTAATGAAAATTTATGGGGAGTAAAATCAAACTTTCTCCGTTACAATACTTTACATTATGTATATGTTTCCATGGTAACACTTTTCGTTTGTAATTAGTAAACTCCAGTCGTGCGTCGGAGCTGTAATTATGTCTATAAATCATCTATCTATCTATTTATCTATCTATGTTATTAGTTTAATTTGTTTTGCTATATTTATGTCTAGTTTAATTTGAATGTACTTTTTGCAGCCTGGCGATGAATCGGGCAACTGTAATGTCTCCTTATGCGTGTTTCATAAATAAATAATAAAGAATCGAGGTGATCCGTGCGGAAACTGGATTTGTTGATACGTGGCCTCGCCCGCAGGGCGTCAGCTGTTTCCACGTGGTGTCAGCCCTGCACCTGCTGTGCACAGGCGGCGCGGACGGCACCGTGCGCCTGTGGGAGACTCAGGGCTGCCAGTTCGCCTGTCTCGCTGTGCCGGGCTCGCCCGCCGTGCTCGATGTCGCCGTCATCGCCTCCATGGAGATTGTCGTCGCATATTGCAGCAACTGTGTAAGTTTTTTGGAGTTTATTATATTACTCCATTAGAATCGATTTTCATATATAAGCCCGGTAGAAACCCTGATATCTAATTTTATTTTTTTAACCGACTTCCAAAAAAGGAGGAGGTTCTCGATTCGGCGCGTTTTTTTAGGGTTCCGTAGCCAAATTTGGCAAAAACGGAACCCTTATAGAAACGTCATGTCTGTCTGTCTGTCTGTCTGTCTGTCCGTCCGTATGTCACAGCCACTTTTTTCCGAAACTATAAGAACTATACTGTTGAAACTTGGTATTCAGATTCAGACCGCATTAAGATTTTCTTACAAAAATATAAAAAAAACAATAAATTTTGGAAACAACTATACTTAGAACCATTGAAATAGAATGAGTAATAGAAACAGGGTCACGAACAAAAATTATCGCAAATATGTCCCAATTTACACACTCTTATACATTTGTGTTTCTGACTGGGATATGTAGAAAAAGGTATTATATTAACAACAACTTCAGTTAGTTATACACCTTAATTTTAACACATAAAGCTTCATTACGATTAGAAATTATTAATTTTTAAGACGTTTTGTCATCAGAGAAAAGGTACGAACGAAGGTAAGGTTTTAAAACATGTACAAAAATATTTATTATTAAAATAAAACTTTATGTGTAAGCAATAAGGTTCGTCATACGTTGTCAAATTGATACCTTTACACTATTTTGGAACTAGACGCATCTCTTAGCATCAAATTCTCAATATCAACAACGTTAATTTATTATAAACCTTAAAACTTAGCAACTAAGTTTAATTACGAATTTATAAGACCTTTTGTCTTTGTAGAAAGGCAAAAACAAAAAATTCAATGGAACAAAATTCAAACAGAACAATGAAGACATGGACTTGCAGAATATTTTTTGTTGTGTACGGCCGTGTATATTATTTATTACTAGCTTACGCGCCCCAGCAACTCACTTATGTGTTATACTTGTACAGTATGTTTTATTTATCAAAATAAAAATTGATACAGTTTTGGTGGGTAGCGAAATGCGAAAAACCACGTAGGTTTAAATTGCGTAATCTTTCCTCTTCTCTCAATATTTATAGCTATACAATGCTATGATCTACATAAGTATCTGTGTAAAAACATGAGGAAACTAAAACTAAACTTGTTTAAGAAGTAAGATTTTAACTTATATTTTAAATAATCTACATACGTTTTATTGACGAATTACACTGAACGCAATTGATTTGCTGCTACCGGATGTCCAATGAGGAGTTCCGCCTTCCATCTCTAAACTATTCGTCAAATCGTCATGGAACACTATGGTTGTTACGCTGTCAGGCTGGTCAGACCAACCTGATAGCGTAAAGAAAAATAATTGTGAAAATCGGTTGGTATTTGATGGAGTTACGGAGTAAAATTTCATCCCACATTCCGAAGGAATCCTATCGTTAAACAATAAGAATAAATTGTATTAAAATATATATATTACAATGTTGATAATTCATGATGATAATTCTATTTTTACGGATTGTTTGAACTTACTTACTTGTTAAATAAGTTGTCCAAAAATTGGTTAATAAATCTCAAAAGTAATTTATTGACAAACGACGCTCAGCTTAAGCCTGAGTCCAGTAGTCTAGTCTAGTCGTAGGTACAATTTTATTTCGATGTCTAGAAGCATAATATTTTGAACAGGATTTCTTTATTCAACGTATCTTGTTGTACGAAGCAATTTGTATAATAATAAAATTTTGAAAATTCACTCACTAAGAGGGTTAAATACGGGATTAAAACTTGATCAAAATTTACGTTAACACTATTTACTTTCTCTATTCTACTGGCTTTGATGCCAATTCAGATTTAGGCTTTGCGGCTTTTATTCTATTTTACTACATTTTTTTTTATAAAATATTTATTTGAAGTACCTATATAATATCTTTATGTTCCTAATGTATTTTATGTAACTATGTAGGTATGTGTGTTTCCAGTAATATCAATTTTATCAAATTAATTTGAATATAATTTAATATGTTTTTTTAGATGGCTTGACTACTGCACAACGAAATTGATTGCCAGGGAATCTACAAACAACAGTACTTTTAAAACACACAAATACTACTCCATGCATCCCCTGTTCCAGAACAGTCAAAGTTTGTTACAATATTTGATGCATTGTCACAAACATTGGTCAAACAATAACATAAATATTTCCCAATAATTTAATTTACTGTTTGAATCTATTTTACTACATGAAAAACATTTATTGTTATAAACTTATTGAAAAAGATATTCCCTCCGAAGTTTTAGTGTTGCGGTGGATATTAGCACAATTTTTAAATGAGCACTACGGCATTTTGACGCGTCGTTATGTTGGCTATGGTTGGCCCATACTAATAGCAAATAAAAGCACCTTCGTATTTTGTGCTGTAATTTTTCGGGGACATTTTTGAAGCACTAATCGGGCATCTAGTATAGGTACTAAAATTCTACATCAATGCTTAGAACTGAAACTTAAAATATTGAGGTTTTTAATATCATTTTTTTTTCTAAACTGAATAGTTTGCGCGAGAGACACTTCCAAAGTGGTAAAATGTGTGCCCCCCCCCCCCTGTAACTTCTAAAATAAGAGAATGATAAAACTAAAAAAAATATATGATATACATTACCATGCATACTTCCACGGAAAATTGGTTTGAACGAGATCTAGTAAGTAGTTTTTTTAATACGTCATAAATCGTAAACCGCAATTTACCTTTCATTCAATCAACTCAAATATTTAAAATAAAAATATTTTTAATAATTTAAAACTTACTACAGGTTTGTCCGGAACCCTTGGTGCGCGAGTTCGACTCGCACTTGGCCGGTTTTTTTTTTAAAATGTATGTCGGTGCATATCTCCGTGGTTTCTAAACCGATTTGAACAATTTTTTTTTCATTGGTTAGCCGTTAAAAGAAGCTCGCGAGGTGGTCCCATAAAATTCTGATTCCAAATCGTCAATCCTGATGCTGTAGGTGTACCGTACTACATGAAATCCTCAAAACTAGTGAGTTAGGAAATTTTGATGGTGAGTTCATATAGTAGGTATCAAGTCACGTGTACACGATACAACTCTGAGTCCCAACTTCTCAACCCTGATGCTGTAGGGTACAGGACTCCTTAAAATTACTATTTAGGATTTTTTATGGTGAATTAATTTTGTAGGTGTCAAGCAACGACTTCATCCTTAAACCCAATATCCAACTCCTCAACTCTGATGCTGCATGGTACTGCACTCCTAAGCCGTAGGGATTTAGAGTGCACTAAAAAGTTAAAAATAAAAATTCTTTTCAAAAAACCGACTTCCAAAGTTACTGTAAAGTAAAAAATAATTTTGATTTCTACACACTATGTTGAAGTCGGGCGAGTATAACAAAGATATGGCAAAGTTGACGCGTCAGGCTCGCCCGACTTCAACATTTGGAATTCACGGACTCTCTTGCCAAAGGAGCGCTGGTAGGCTTTTTCGGCATGGCTCTCTCTCTTAATGATACGATCAAAAGGGCTCTTGCCACCATAGATATTCCTGCGCTCATTGAGCCGGCAGGGATAAGTCGGGATGATGGCAAGAGACCTGATGGATTGACGCTGGTTCCCTGGGAACGGGGACGGGCGCTAATGTGGGACGCAACATGCGTAGACACATTGGCCCCGTGTCATATCAGGGAGACAGCATCAAGGCCGGGAGCCGCAGCAGAAAAGGCTGAAACCGGCAAGCGGCGGAAGTATGCCTCTCTCATAGAGAGTTACATATTTGTTCCGTTTGCCGTGGAGACCCTGGGGCCATGGAGTCTTAGTGCCAAAAACTTTTTACGACATATTTCACCGCGGTTAATTGCCTCATCTGGTGACAGAAGGGCTGGCTCATTTTTTGCGCAAAGGATCAGCCTGGCTGTCCAGCGCGGAAATGCAGCCAGCATTCTTGCCACCATTCCACGCGGGCATGATTTATATAGTAATTAGGTTAGGCTAGCTAGCATTAAGTTCTATTGTATTATTTTCAATAAAAAAAAAAATAACATAACATAGTGTGTAGAAATCAAAACTATTTTTTACTTTACAGTGGCTTTGGAAGTCGGTTTTTTAAAAAGAATTTTTATGCTAGATGATGTCTTCATCTCCTTCATCCGCGTGGATTGAGATCTTTTGATTCCCGCGAGAACTCTTTAATTTTCCGGGATAAAAAGTAGCCTATAACCTTCCCCAGCAAACAACCTATCCCTATACCAAATTTCATCAAAATCGGTTGAACAGGTGGGCAATGAAAGCGTAGCAGACAGACCAGAGAGACACACTTTCGCATTTATAATAATAGTACGGATTTTTCCAGTATGTCCATATTTGGGATCTCTATGAGGAGTGTCTCCTGCAAACAGTGAAGATCAAGTTCCCCTTCCTCGGCGTGCTCGGCAAGAAGGCTGACTTCGGAACTGTCAGCATTCATCCCGGTATGTCCACTCATAATTCGGGGGAAAATATTACCAAAAGACAACCTGACCGTAAAATAACATCTCGATTGAAGAATTTAAGCCAATGATACGGGAAGAGCTATCTGCTCCTTAGATACTTCTACACAGATTAAAGACCAGGCTCCCGCCAATCGTTAACGCTTTACGTCTATATAGCGAAGAGAAAATAGTTATTTGTTATACAAGAGTGAAAAGTTGTTTTTTAACCGCGTGCTCAATTTTGATGACCGAGCAAGCGAAGGATTCTAAAATTGAGCAAGGTTGAGGTTCAAAAATTAGAATCCTGAGCGTCAGCGAGGGAATCAAAAGAGCACGAGGTGAAAAATCTTTTCACTCGAGTGCAACACGTAACTTTTCATCCCACCTCAGCGAGGAAATTAAATACTTCTCGCGTGATTGTTGAGGGAGAAAGCTCATTTCCGCATTTTTAACAGTTTCAGTCAATTCTGTTGGCGTCAAATTAACTTCTTCGTCACTAAAATCACTCATTTTAGGTTTTTAACTTATTTTCAATTTTCTTGTTTTTAATCGAAGGTTTTAATTTTAAACAATATGACGTAAAAGAAAATGGTGCAAATAAAAAAATAAAAAAATCACAAAAAAGTATACCAAAGAGGTTATGAGTGTGAGGTTTTAACAAATTAAAAACGGTTGTATGGAAATTCGGCACCATAGAGGTAGAAGTAAATAGGTTTTAATGATGTTTTGAATTCACAAACTTCATAGACGAGTGATATTTACTAACGTGCACACGATGTTCTAAATTCAATTTACTTTATCCTCAAGAGAGTAATAACGGCTTTTGCAATCAGATATTGAAGCTTAAAATTACTCTTTCCGAGATGGTGGGATGAAAAAATAATTGAATAGTCTATGGTAGGTGTGTTTAATCGCTTTCGCCAAAGCGTTAACGGTTATAGTAAGAAAATAGACACGAAAAGTATATATCTTGGCTCGGGGGCAGCACTTTATTGTGTATAGTCTCTGTCCGTCAGTTAGCCCGAAGGGCTGCCAACTCCCGATAGCAGCTGACACTATCTGTGACCATTGTTGTAATGTTTTGTTTCCTTATGTTTAAGTAAAAGTTCCCATTCAATTTAAGCAACAAAGCATTCAATTCAAGCCCATAACAATAAAAGCTCTTGCCAGTGACCTCACCAGGTGAAGCAAGCCTTAGCCTTAGATAGAAAATCTCATTACGAAGACTTTATTGATATTTTCGTGTGTGAAGGTCCACCTCGTAGGGAAGAGACGGAGGAGGAGGCGCCGAGTGCGCCCCAGGGCTCGCGTCGCGGCTCCAGCGTGTTCCAGGGCTCCACAGGCGGCCTGCTGCTGCAAGCGGCGCCCGGGCCTGCGCCCTGGGACCAGCGCGGCCTGGACCAAGACCCGTTAGTGTTTGACAGATTGTGGCCATCGCATTTGCCCAGAATGTAGCTTTAAGGGTTTATGATTTCCAAATTTAGAACAACCGGCCCACCGGAAGAAAATTGCAGTTTGGATTTGTTTAAGTGTATTAAAACTGCCAACGACTGCACAATTAAATTCTTTGAGTAAGTATGCGATTTCGGTGCGATTTTGATCTAAGTAGTTTTTCCCTCAAGCATACAGAGAAAAGGTTTGTAAAAGGATTTCTTCTATTTTCACAACTAATGTGTTACCACAATAATTTAATCGCGTTTGCAGAGAAAACCTCCGCTTCAACCGCGCCGAGCTCCTGATCACGTGTTGCGACCACGTGTGCACGCTCGCGCTGCGCAACGCCGACTGCCCCGCGCTGCCGCCGCCCGGCGACACGCTGCGGGCGCGCCGCCCCTCCTTCTGGGAACTACCCGCGGATCTAATAGGTTGGTATACTTTTATAAGTATTAACAAAAAATCTTAATGATATGGTCTGTATGTAAAAAAAGATTGAGTTACAAATCAAAGTTGCTCAAACCACAGGGATTTAAAAAAAATTCAGTATGTTTTCTTTTATAACGTAGAGCAGCTCGCTTTGAAAGGAATATTGAAAATTCCAACGGGTTTTAGCGACCGTTAGTCAGCCAGTTTAATCATCATAGTCGGTTAACTTCCAGCGCCTCCAGCCCCAGGCGTAGTCAAGATCCCCAAGCCGTCGCCACCGTCTCCTCGATATCTGGCGCCAGTGGCCGCGGAGGAGTCGCTTGAAGACCTCGATGAGCTGTTGGAAAAAGCTGGTAAGATTTAGATTTAAAAAATATTCTAAAAACACGCAAAATATTACTAGGCCATACTTACTTGTTGACCCGGCTGAGGTTGTTGTGGGCTCTTCTCAGAACAGGGCGCATTTGGAACATTCATAGCTTTAATTTTAAGACACCGTAATCAATAAGTGTATAGTGTACCTAATTTGAATAAATAAATGGTTTACTAAAAATACTTTGCAGGGCTTCAGGGAATACTGGAGAAAGACTTAGTGTTGATGCGCGGACTGAAACACGACCTGAACAAGAAGCTACATGAAATGGAGACCTATAAGGAAGCTGTGAGTCTGTAGTGGAATATTAACAAAACTACTTTTGTACTGCGCCAAAACTGATTTCAGGAGATTAGTATCTGCATTTAGAATAGAATAATCGGATTTGGCTATTCATAAGTCTATACTATAATAATAATATAAATGCGAAAGTTTGGAGATGGATGGACGTTTGTTACTCAATCACACCAGAACGGCTGCACCGATATAGATGAACTTTGGCACAGAGACATATGATAAATGATACTTAAATGACTGAAAGTTGTCCTACGTCAAATAAATAAATTATTTCACGTAGGACAACTTGTGTCACTTATGATACGTCAAGACTGAGAAGAGCCGGCAAGAAACTCAGCAGTTGCTTTTTTTTTTTAAAAGAAAGAGGGTAGATTAATTAAACAATCAAAAGAGGTTACACATAGGTATTAGGTACCTACGTAACGTTACAAATATTACACTGACTTGTGGTCACTGGATGCGAGGCCGGTTGCTTCCATGCAACTTTGTCGTTAATAAAATCATCGATAGTGTAAGAACCTCGACTTAACAGATGCTGTTTAACACAGTCTTTAAATTTATGTAATGGCAAATCCAGAAACTCTTACGATCTGGAATAACACAAGCTACTTTTTAACTGGGAAAATTAAAGAGTTCCCGCGAGAACCAAAAACCTCAATCCGCGCGGACGAAGTCGCGGGCATCAGCTAGTAGGTAAATATGCAGCGGTAGCATCTATCATTTTAGGATTGTGCTCAGAATCTCCTTCTTAGTTTGGAACCCTCGTAGCTTTAGTTTTAAGATACCGTAACTTATTATCACTATCATGTTTTATATGTAAGTAACTAGCTGACCCGGCGAACTCTGTTCCGCCTTAAATAAGCAATAAATAAGCCGATTTTCGAATTTAGTAAGTTTATTTTTTTCTTAGAAAAAAAAATGTAGTAAGTAGGTAGGTACATTAGTCATTTATTATTGTTTCTGCATTTCAGTACATAGGTTGCTCTTCAGTTAAATACCTTGTGATACACGACATTTTTTGTTTTCTTGCCAGCCTAAGGGTCATCCCTTAGGCTGGCAAGTAACCGGATTCCGGTTACTCAGGCTAAAAACAAACAACGCAGATGGTCTTCCGACCCGTGAACATGCCACATATTAATTGACCATGGGAAAAACATGGATTTTCTAGATTCAAACCACAAACTTTTAAGGATTGGCCTTGTGATTTGTTGATGGAAATTGAAGTCTTTTAAATTCAAACGGCAAATCGGTTGGGATCATCGGATCATCATCATCATCATCGAATTGTCATCCATACTCTGTTATTCCAAGTCTGATTCTTTTTTGTTATACCACGTTTTATAGTGACTGATGTTTTATGTCAACTCACGCGGGAACACTGTCGAACGGCATAAATAGTATCCTATGTCCGTCTCCTGGCTCTAAGCTACCTCCTCACCAATTTTCAGCCATATCGGTAAAGCCGTTCTTGAGTTATAAATAGTGTAACTAACACGACTTTCTTTTATATATACCTATAGATTAACGTCAATAAGTGTACCTACAGTGTATCTAAATTGACTAAGTAAATGAATATTTGATTTGATATCGATGGTAATGTATAGCCTACTATGTAGATGTAGTGTGAACCAGTCGTCTCGGTATGTACAGACGAGGTCGGCGGTGAGCGCGCGCGCGCCGCACCTGGCGCTGCGCAGCCGCGAGCCGGAGCCCTTGGCCTGCTTCGACCGCCTGGCCGAACAGTGCGCGAAAGTTCTGAGGTCAGAACGCGTACACTACATTATAGTTCCACGAACTTAATATCTGACCCGGTGACAGCGTAGATACAAGTATCTATGAAAAATAAAAACTAAGCAGGCATAAAAAGTAGGTAGTTAAATTTTGGCCACCACATTTGGGGCAACAAATTTGGGACTATACTATGCTATACTCAAACTCAAACCTTTTTCATTCAAGTAGACTTTAAAAAGTGCTTTTGAATCGTGGTTGCTCTTGTGAAAAAATAGTTAATTATTTCAAAAGAGCAACCACCGAGTTTCTTGCTGGTTCTTCTCGGTAAGAACGGCATTCCGAACCAGTGATAGATTCACTCGACGATTCAAAAGCACTTGTTAAAAGTCTACTTGAATAAAAAAAATTATTTGGTTTGGAACTGAGATGGTTGTATTTGCCCTAAGAGTGTATGTTTGCTTGTGCACTTTTTGTTACTTTATTCCTAAATAAAAAAACCGGCCAAGTGCGAGTCGGACTCGCGCACTGAGGGTTCCGTACAGACCTATGTTTTTTTTAAATACTTGAGTTGATTGAATGAATGGTAAATTGCGGTTTACGATTTATGACGTATTAAAAAAAAACTACTTACTAGATCTCGTTCAAACCAATTTTCGGTGGAAGTTTGCATGGTAATGTACATTCATTGTTCAGCCCTGAGTTTGGAAGTTGGCGGTGTTTCACCCTCGTGCCTCGGAGAGCACTTAAAGCTGTGGGTCATACATTTGAACTCTCTCCGGTCATATCGGATTGGCCCTAAGTTTAGTTTTATTCTTTGATAGGACTGTGAGAGTAAAGAAATAGAGAGTGCACCTGTGTTTGTATCACACGCGCACTATGATGAGATCTTCCAGGCATGATGGCGGATGACGCATGATCCATGAAAAAAATAGGTCACGGTGGCCGCATTTCAGTCGGGAGGACATTACTAATATTGCTAACTTTTTAATCCTAACAGTTATTTCTTTGAATGTTTTGTGCTTCAGTTTGTTTCCTGAGTCCACCACGCTCGCTACACCCTCTGGAAGTGAATTTTCTTCACCGCGAAACTCAAAGTCATTCAAATTGTGAAAAGGTTAGCATACGATATAATATGTATTGTTCTTTCTTCAATCGTCTTTTGCTTCAATTTTAAACAATTTAGAAAACGGATATTATCTATGCCGAATCTTTGTTTTAATTATGTAAATCACGCGATTACTGTGTAAGAAGTAAATGAAAACTGAAACTTTATCAATTAATAATTATCATTATCATTAAATTAGCACCGTTGACGAAAATAATAATATAATTTGAAAAAAAAACAATTGTTATCGTATTATTCGCTCGCTCTTGGCTCATTGCGTGTTGTAGCGTCGATTCAGACGGTTGAATTGTACGCACCTCAGTTATAAGCATTATATCGAGTATTAGAAAATGTTGTAATTATTTGTTGTTTAAACTAAAAGAAAATAAATGTTTTTGAGCGGTAACCTTGATATTTCAAGAGCACCAAAGACTTAACTAATTTGTGGAGAAAAAAATATTCAAAAATGATTGTGATACCAACTCTGCCAAGAATGAATGCGAAGTTGTTCAGAAAACTGCTGGACACGCAGTCTTTGTGTGCAGTGTCGACATGTCGCCGCTCGTCGAGCGTGGAGGACTTTTTCAAGTTCTACTCGGACGAGCAGTGGGACTTGCATCGCAAGTACAGGGTTCTGGACGAGAAGGATTACACCAGGTTCCTTAGCAAGAGGGCGCTGAGGAGGGAACCGGCCTTCACCAGACAAATAAGTCAGTACTTTTCTATACATACTATTAACTAATATTATGAATGCGAAAGTTTGGATGAATGCATTTTGTTACTCTGAACGGCTGAACGGATCTGGACGAAATCTTTCAAAGATAGATTATAGTCTGGAATAACACATAGGCTACTTTTTATCCCGGAAAATAAAGAGTTTTTAATTTTTTAATGGATTTATTTATACGGATATTATATTCACGCGGGCAAAGTTGGGGGCATTATCTAGCAACTAATAAGGCAGTGGTGTGAAAAATTGTTATCTTGTGATGAGACAGCCGGGGGGCGCGGCCGAGCGCTCAGCACGGTGCTAGCTTTAGCGCGTTGTTGTCACACCATGTAAAGCCTGATGTGCCGCCCGGTGCCCACCTTACCTATATGCATTTGCTGCAACTTATTCACTCATGACCGTCACAAGAAGTTTTCCGGCAAAAGATGATTGATATGACACTGCTACGAGCGCGAAGCCGGGCGGCGGGGCGAGTCGCTATTCGCCAGTAAACTAATATTACAAGTGGTTCGCCCCGAACTGAGACCACACGAGTATCGCCATATCAGAACGCCATCGATTGGCATCATTGTGAAGTTCTGTTAAAAATACTGAAGCTCATTAAAAATTAAATAATTTCGTATCCTTATAATATTTTTTTTAATTTTAGTATTTCTTGTTCAAGTACAGGATATAATTCAAATAACTGTTCAAGTTTCAGGCTCAGCCTTTCAGAAAATTGAGAGTTCTGAGGTCAAATTTGAATGTTAGAAAATCTCCACTTTGAAAGCCCCCGGTTTCGTCAATTTAAGGGGAAAAATTAAAAATAATAATAATTTTGGACTCTATTCCTATACCGCAACCCTATGTAACGCTATAAAAAATATTTTCGTTCGCATTCGCTTCTATGAGAGCCCCCCTGAAATAAAGATTTTTATAACTTTTTAAGCCATATTCGGCTGGAGACCATCGGTACACATATTATATTTAAATTTGAAGTAATTACCTTCAGTAATTTAGAAGTTATAAGGATCAGACAGATGGACGGACGGACGGACAAGTGCAAATCCACTCAAGTAGACTCAGAGACCTTCGCTTCGCTCGGTCAATAAACAGAAAATATTTGATTGTTTGGAACTACTCAACTGATTTTAAAAATTCTATCACCCTATAGGTAGCTACATTATCAGCGCGTAACATAGGCTATATTTTATTTTCAAAAAAATAGAGATCCCCACGAAAATTGCAATAATGTGAAATCGTCTCATCTGAAAGGTTCCGTGGCGTGCGCTGCGTATTTACAGCAAAAGTTTACGAAAACAATGTACGAGTATGTGTCACCGTAAGATTGTAAAAACCGTTAGATTATAATCTAACTCGCGAAATTGTAAACTGTCGAATGATTACAATATAACGGATTATTTTTCGGTAGATTGTAATCTGTTAGGTTTATTAATCCGATAGAACATAAGTGCCCTTAGGTTCGCACTACCTGATTATTTATGTAGAACCCTAACCTAACCTACAAGAAAGAGACAAGAAAACGTAAATACAATGAATATTTCAAAAATTAACACTTAGAACATTGAACGGTTCACAATCTTTCGACTGTTTACAATCTATCGAAAAAAAGCGTTAGATTACAATCTTACGGTTTTTACAATCTTACGGTGACATATGCACCAATAGTTCCTCTCAAAAAAATTTAAAAAAAAGGTCCGCGTTAGCAAAATACGTGTCTGAACTATCAATTCATTCCCTGAATTTAAATGAATTCGACCAATTCATTAGTGGTAACTCAATCGAACTTGTTTTGTATTTTGAACGTCATCGAATACATTTGCAATAATTTATTTAAAATATACCCATCGTGTTATCGTGTTTTAACATTTAGCTTTAAATAAATGACTCGCAAAAAGTTGTTATCATTATGTATACCTAAGTGCCCTGTTATCAGCACCTGCCCACTGCTCACGCTGCCAATCCTCTTTAATGTTATTTATTACCCGACTACGGCCAAGCGAAAAGAAGGGGTTATCATTTTAGCATGTATGTATGTTTGTATTTATGTATGTTCCACCGTAACGCCTACACTACTAGACCAATTTTCATGAATGAGGTGTCAATCGATTCGTTATGATAGCTCGCTTGACGTAAGCTACATTTTACTTCAACTAAATCGATATGATGGATGTCCTCGTACAGTCTCGTACATCCAGACAAGTGAGGATGGGTCTCTGAATTTAGTTCCGCAGTTGGGTTACAGTTTTTTAAATTAATACTTACTACTTGTTTTGTATTAAGATAATGTTTAGTTACCATTCTTCGTAGATACAAATTACGATTTATCACTGACAAAATTAGAATTCACACAAATACCGCCAAAGCTATAAGCTCGCTCGCTGTATGAGTTGTAGCGGCCATTGTACGGTGTACCCACATGTACAGTGAAGATGCACAAGTATGATTATGAAGTGGAGGATTATTATATTATTATTATTGTTAGGAGGATTAGGAATTGTTATTATATGTCAAGACATGATAAATGTCAAGATAAGTCTTGAAATATCATAATAAGTGATAAGTGACACAAGTTTTCCTACACTAAATATTTCAAGTCCCCAAATTGCCCCTTGCCAGGAATAGAATCCGGGTCGCCGGTTCACAGCGGTCAAAATTAGCTGTTTTTTGATCGTCACAATTTCTTTTAAGTATGCTTAATTTTGAGTCTTTTCGTGTCAATGCAATGCCAAAACAAAAGTCTTCAATCAATGCGTTCTACTGGGTACTTGCTTTGCCAAATCTTACAGCGAAGCTCAGGCCCCGGCTGCAGTTAGGTAGAGCGTTGAAATTTGGAGAGTCGCTGGCATCAAATGGATACAAACAACCAAAGATATGCAATTCAGGCGCAATTTAAATATAGCAATATACTTAGGTACCTTCAAATCAAGAGTAAATAAGCATCTTCTGGGCAAGCGCGCTCCACCTTAGCTGCATCACCACTTGCAAGCAGGTCTGATTGCAGCCAAGCGCTAGCATATATTAAAAAAAAATCGAAAGAAGACTGTCAAACAGTGGATACATACTGGCTGTTGATGATGATGATAATGACGTTGTTGTTGAAGGTAATGAAGATGATGATGATGTGCGTGTCGACTGTTCCAGCCTCCCTGGCCTACAAGGTGGGCAAGCGCATGTTCTCGCTGGCGGAGGGCATGCCCAGCGAGGCGGTGTTCCCCTTCACGCGGCTCGAGCTCAACACGCGCGCGGGCGGGAAGATGCTCTTCGACGAGGAGGAGCTAGCCACCGCGCTGCAGTATATTCCTTCGCAAGGGTATGTGGCACGATAAAAGAAAATATCTATAGACATAAAGAAAATATCTATAGACATAAGTTAAATTTGACATTACACAATTTGTGTACCTACAATAATAAATTTAAAATTGTTGACATGAGTACCCAGTGTGGTAAAGTTTATTATGACTTGGACCAAGATAGGTATAAACTATCATGTTATACTAAAAGACAGATAGCTGTTTCGCTATCATATTTTTTTTCAACATTAGCCAAAAATGTGGCTAAACAAGCTGCTTCTATTGAGCAGTGTTTTAAATCTGACATTTTGGATGTAAATCCAAGTAACTTTACTTTAAACTAGATAAGGTGACAACGGAGGTTTCCTCTTGCTTGAACAATACAACTTGTAATAAGGCTTTGCACACACTAAACGCAAACCTAATAAAAAATAAAAACTGTACACTTATCAACCTGGTTCATCAGAACATTCAATGTATTAGAGGGAAGGATTTGGAGATTGAATTGTTCCTAAATAATTTTAATATTGATATTTTATGTGTAACTGAACATTGGCTAAAAAACCATGAGTACATGTTCAATTTTAGTGACCACCAGTTTGGTAGTTCGTTCACCAGATCTAATGCTATCCATGGAGGCTCCTTAATTTTGTTGAATAAAAAATTAAAATTTAAGAACCGAAATGATATTGTGAGCCTGTCTGTTGAGCGAACAATAGAACTATCTTCAGTCGAATTGGAGCAATTCATTGTTGTGTCTGTATACAGACCACCTTTGTCTAACTTTGAACTTTTTTAAAAGGTAATGGATGAAGTATTATTTAAACTCTCAAAATCAAATAAAAAGCATATTGTGTGCGGAGACTTTAATGTAAATATTTTGGAAAGTAGCCCTTTAAGTGGCAAGTTATTGAATCTGTTCAAATCCCATAACTTATCCAATATGTTTTTGGAGCCTACCAGAATAACTGCAACTAGTGCCACATGTATAGACAATATTTTTACAAATTTTACACCTGTTAATAAAAACATTATAAGTAAATTAGATTCAGATCATTGTGGACGGGTAATTCAGTTTGAAAATTTGAAGAAAAAGGTTTCAAAGCGTAAAATAACTTTTGTACCAGTAACGTCAGACCGCATCGAAAAAATACGAACAAGCCTTGCAAAAAACCTTCAATTTTTACCAAATGAATTGAGCCCTAATGAAATGTATAACTTATTTTTTTATACATTTAGTGAAATTTTCAATTCAATATTCACAAGTAAAATGGTCTTAACTACTGATGCAATAGTTTTTAGTGAATGGGCAACAAATGAATTACATAGAAACAGGCAAAGATTATACGAATTGTATGCGGAGCGACAATATGATACTAGTGATGAGTTCAAGCAGTATGTTCAACTGTTTTCCAAGAAATTTAAGAGAGATTGCATTGTGGCTAAGTCAAAACACATACACACTAAGATAAAGAATAGCTCCAATGTAATAAAAACCACTTGGAAAATAGTGAACGAAGAAACTGGAAGAGCAACACCGAAAAAGAGTGATTTTAAACTTAATGTTGGAAATAAATCTGTAACGTCTGACCATGAGGTCGCTTCAGCTTTTGAGGCCTTTTTCACGGATATTCCTGTTTCTACCACAAAATTATTGAACTCTTCACCAGATGCCGCTCTTTCCTTATTGGAGAAAAACGTGCTTGAATGTAATACCATTTTTAAGTTCAGTCACGTTAGCTGCTCTGACGTTATAAAAGCTTTTAAATTAATTAACAATAAGAAAAAAAATGATCTGTGGGGCATTTCCGTTGACGTTGTTAAATCATTGATTGATGTTGTGGCACCCGAATTAGCTTTAATATTCAATACTTGTATCGACTGTGGTGATTTTCCTGACCTAATGAATCATAGTAAAATAATTCCACTATTTAAATCAGGTAGTACCAGTGACCCCACTAACTTTAGACCGATATCTGTACTACCCACTTTCAGTAAAATTTTTGAAAAATTAATTTTATTTCAATTAGTTAAACATTTTGGTAATAACGACTTATTGCATACAAAACAGTTTGGTTTTACTCGGGGTCGCTCAAAAATCGATGCCGGTGTTGAGTTCATTCAAAATATATTTGAAGCCTGGGAGGAGTCACGCGATGCACTTGGCGTCTTCTGTGATATATCCAAGGCTTTTGATTGTGTTGAACATGAAACATTGGTCAGAAAACTGCACCATTATGGAATTAGGGATGTAGCACTGAAGTTAATGAGATCCTACTTAAAAAATAGAATACAAAATATTGACGTCAATGGAAAGCAGTCTTCCGGGTCTGTTGTAAAAATAGGGGTTTCACAGGGTTCAATTTTAGAACCTTTTCTGTTCCTCATTTAAATAGACGATCTTCCTTATCTCGCTAAGGATAATCATGGGATAGTATTGTTTGCTGATGATACATCGTTATTATTTACAATTAATCGATACGAAACAGCTCTTCATGAAGTGAACAAGTCTCTCTCTAAACTCGTGCAGTGGTTTGAAGCTAATAACCTGCTCTTTAATAAAAAAAAACAAAGTGCATTAAATTTACATGACCAAATGTTAAGCAGGTTAAAACCACAGTACAACTGGAGAATGAGGAATTAGATTTGGTGGAAACCGCTGTTTTTCTCGGAATAACGTTAGATGCTAAACTCCATTGGGGCCATCATATAAATGACTTGTCGAACAGACTTAGTTCTGCTGCATATGCGGTTAAAAAGATTCGCCAGTTGACAGATGTAGAAACGGCGAGATAAGTTTATTTTGGTTACTTTCACAGCATTACGTCCTATGGTATATTATTATGGGGTAATGCTGCTGATATTAATTCTCTTTTTGTGCTGCAGAAGAGGGCTGTTCGAGCTATATATAATACTAGTAGGGCGCGTGGGTGCGCGGCCCGCTAAAGCGGACCGCGTAGTAGACCGCGCGGCTCACTGTCTGCTTACTAATTGCTCTCCTTCTATCCTAGTGTTTACTGCCTACGTGTTCTGAACTAAACAACACACTGCTATGCTAGCGAGCACAGTGGAAGCGCCAGCGTACCAAGCGTTCGACAGACGTAAAAAAAAATTCTCATAAGAAAACATAAAACAGAGACCCCCTATGAATCTAAAAGAGCCTATAAATTAAAAAAAAAATCCAGACATGCATACAGTGTAAGATACCGTTGAAGTAAAAACACAAAGAAACCTTCCTTAGTTGATTAATATCAATATCATACCGCTGATGATCGGGTACCTTTGGGTGCCATTGAACTTCGCCATCTTGGCTTTCCTAAAGGCAAACCGACAATTCTCCCATCCATGCCATATAGACACCTATGAAAAAAAAACACCTATGAAAAGAAATTCCTATGAGAAAAAGACCTTTCTGAAATAGACACCTATGAAATTTTGGCCGTGCTCCTCACCCATCTTTCAAACCCTCGATCATCCTCGCTCTCCATAAGTAGGTATATTTTTTTCTCCATACAATTATGAAGAGTTCTTCTCTAAAACAAATTTTAAAAAAGAACCACATCAAAGTCTTTCATAGTTCAACACTGAATTCACCTCCTCAATGTTCGCCATACATTTTCTATGGAAAAATAAATTCCACCATCTTGAATTTTTTTCCGGTTCATCAAGTAGAACTTCATGTTCTGATTATCTTTTGCCATGAAACCACTCTTCCATCTTTTATACCCTGCTCGCTAGCTCTTCACCCATCTTGCAAACCCTCGATCTCCATATTTTTTCTCCGAATCATTAGTCAAAATGACAATACGAAGATATAAACTTTGAAAAGATCTTGTATAATTTCCCAGTCAACATTCCCCATACATTTTCTATGGAAAAATAAATTCCGCCATCTTGAATTTTTTTCCTGTTCATCAAGTAGACCTTCATGTCCTGATCATCTTTTGCCCAGAAACCACTCTTCCATCTTCTATACTCTCCGAGATAGACACCGACGAAATTTGTATGGCGGCCATCTTAAATCCGCCATTTTGAAATTTTTTTCAGCTCACTGTCAATTGGATGAAGTTTCGAATTTCATTTGGTCGAGCACCCCCCATCTTTCTTCAATGCCCTGGCTGTGCTGTTCACCCGTCTTCGAAATCCTCAATCATCAGCTCTCTCCGTATTTTTCCTCTTCATGAATTTTTCCCCTCTATACGAAATGGTCAGTGAAAAAAATTCTTTTCATACAAAATTGTTCAGGAGAGGTGGTCAATCAATGAATCAGCACGAGCAGCTATATATATATTAATGGGACCAAGAGAGTCACTAAGAAATAAATTTAAAGAAATCAAAATTATGACAGTGCACAACCAATACATATTTGAAAATTTAGTATACGTTCATAAACACATTGATGAATTCAAGAAGAAAAGTGATTGTCATAATGTCAATACTAGAAATAAAAATAAACTTGTAATGCCTGCTTCTAGGCTTAGTAAAATTAGCAATTCATTTGTTGGAAACAGTGTCCGCTTCTACAATAAGCTCCCAGAAGACATGTTGAAGTTCAAAGTTAATGTAAAACGTAAACTCATTGAAAAATCTTATTACAATGTAAAGGATTACCTAAACGACAAGGAAGCTTGGCAATAATTTGGTCTAATGACTCTGATAGTTCCTTAATTAAGATGATTTGTGAGATGGTGATAATTAAAAAAAAAACCCCCGGCTGAGTTTGTTGTGGGCTCTTCTCAGACCAGGGCGCGTTTGGAACCCTCGTAGCTTTAGTTTTAAGATACCGTAACCGATTATCACCATCACGTTTTATAAGTAAGTAATTTTTAACGTCAATAAGTGTACCTACAGTGTACCTATATTGAATAAATGATATCATTGATTGATTGATTGATTGAAACCATTTAGTGACTTGAGTAATCACGTCATTTTCGTCATTAAAATGGACCTTATTCTATCGGGTGTAAAAATCAAAGATGTATCATCAGCAATACCACAATATCACAAGTATTCTGGACGAAATATTATGTTCATTTCATCTTTAATATATACCAAGAACATGAAGGGTCCCAGAACAGAGCCTTGAGCGACACCCATTATTGAAGCTTTTAAGGATGACTTCACGTCGCTTAAACAAACTGTTTCAATACGATATTTAAGTAGGAATGTAAATATATAATATGAGGTTCTTATTGCATAGTGGCTCAATTGGACTTAAAGGCATTCGCCCGGGTTCAGCACAAGACTCTTCGGCCCTGTGCTTAAAGCAATCGAATAGGTACCTTACACAAATCACAGATTAAAAAAAATGTGAATATGCATTAAGTTTGCGGAGGGAACCCACAGAATCTGTGAATGCCCCCACGAATTGAATGCATTCTCATTGTCCCCACAGACTCCCTCCCCTGCTGACCGAGCTGCGCTCGTGGCAGGAGCATTTACACCGGCCGCCGCCCCTGCCCCTGCCACGCGACGTGCAGGCCACCGCCGGCGCGCAGCACGGAATTTACCAGTGCGCGGAGCTGCTGCTCAACACCGGCGACGCGGTCGTCACCACCGAGTACTCATACGCAGGCGTCTTCAGCGTCGTGAGTCACCGCTGTTCCCCCAGCCTCCTCCACTGCTTCCCTGTTAACAACATCTGTAGACCCTACATGCATAGTAATATTAATATGTGCAAAAGTATGCCTGTCTGATATTTTGACTTAGATTATGACATCCTGGGACGGACATCCTGGGCCAGAACATAAGCATAATCTACTTTTTAATCCATAAAATCTCAAAGAGTTCTTAAGAATCTCACAGAGTATTCAAATAACCTGAACCACGCGGACAATTATCTAAGTCGCAGGAATCATATTCTAGTTGCTTATAATTATTTGCAAGCATCTTTAGAGCAGAGAATTATTCGAAACACGTAAATGTGATGTATGATCTATTAAAACGAGCAGGGAAGACTTTAAAAGTTGTACTTTATCTATAATTATAATGTTTGTTACAGCTAAGGCCATACAAGCCAGAAATCATCGGCATACCGGAAGATGAAGACGGGCTGATCCCCGAGACCCTGGAGTCAGTGCTCAACGAGAGGCTGACGAGGGGGCTGCCCATGCCGAAGATGATGTATCTGATCCCCACGGGGAACAACCCCACAGGCACCGTGCTGCCCGAGGCCAGGAGGCGGCGGATCTACGAGCTGGCCTGCGAGTACGACATATTGATAGTGGAGGACGATCCGTACATGTTCCTCAATTATACCGAAGTGAGTATTTATGTCGTCTCTCTCTGCGTCATCCTCATTGCTGAGGGTCGTGACCTCTTTCTATTAATCACATATTGGTAGAGGTTTTCTTGGGGTGATAACTGATAATGCGTTGGTTTCCCAGGTGCTTCCGCATACGACTCGACTGAGGGTACGGTTCTATTTCAACTCTGACGTTTATGTAACAATTATCAAAACAAATATCAAATCAAATCAATCAAATAAATATTATAAATGCGAAAGTTTGGATGGATGTATGGATGTATGGATGTTTGTTACTCAATCACGCGCCAACGGCAGAACGGATCTGGCTGAAATTTGGCACAGAGATAGAATATAGTCTGGAATAGCACATAGGCTACTTTTTATCCCGAAAAATTAAGGAGTTCCCGCGGGAACCAAAAAACCTCAATCCACGCGGACGTAGTCGCGGGCATAAGCTAGTTATCACTTATTAATGATAATAACCGGGACCGACGGCTTAACGTGCTCTCCAAGGCACGGAGGAAACGAAAAGGCTAAATTTGAACCTCCAAATTCGGTCACCCATCCAGTTACCGACTTGGGTCAACGTTGCTTAACAATCGCAATCGGCTGATACATTATGTTGTCACAACTAAGCCTTTCGTCCCTCGTCGTTTATATTATCCCGTCCAATAATTAATCGTAGATTTTATCTAGGAACCGTCCACCGCAGCGACAGATTGCATGTACAAAAATCTATGATCGCCTAGATCATAGAATATTGTACATGTATCATTTTTGTACCTACATCTAATCAAGTCACATCGACCTTCTGATACAGACGTATGCATGCCATTATGAACCTTATCAGACCGCAACTGTACGTGTGAAATTAATATTGCCAATGTGCTTCATAAACATTTACTTAACACTGAAAATTCTTAGACCATTGTAGTATAATAAACAGTCTTGAGCTAGCAAGCAGTGTTTTACTACAACCATCAATTATATTTAGCTATTAGTATTTTAATAACAATTCAATTCAATTCAATTCAATTCATTTATTTGCAAGAAACATTGTAAAATTAAGATGACAAACTAATAAAAAGAACAAACATGTTTCGTCAGTGCTGACATGCAAATTTACAAAGTAACTAGGTCATACAATTTATCTATTTATCGTTAAGTTATTAACATAATACGAAATTTATACAATTATTTCTAGACAACATCGAGTTAGTCCAAGTAGGTACCTGTAATATATTTAAATTGTATAAATTAGTAAATATGCCAGATCTCACAATACCAATTACATTAATTTATCATTACTTATTAGAATTTACATATTATGTTTTTCTAGAATGTCTCAAAAATTATAAAATCCATATTAATATTATAAATGCGAAAGTGTGTCTGTCTGTCTGTCCGTCTGTCTGTCTGTCTGTCTGTCTGTCTGTCTGTCTGCTACGCTTTCACGGCCTAACTACTCGACCGATTTTGTTGAAATTTGGTACAGAGATAGGTAACATCCCGGGGAAGGACATAGGCTACTTTTTATCCCGGAAAATTGAGGAGTTCCCGCGGGAATCAAAAAATGTATCTGTTAAACCGATTTTGATTAAATTTGATACAGGGATAGTTTATATCCCGGGGAAGGACATAGGCTACTTTTTATCCCGGAAAATTGAGGAGTTCCCGCGGGAATCAAAAACATCAATCCACGCGGACGAAGTCGCGGGCATCATCTAGTTGTCAATAAAATAAAATGTCAAATATATTAGAAAAAACTGTAATAATAAATTAATTTGCATTAAAAAATTCGTCGAGACAATAGAAACACTTATTTATTAACCATTGATGGAGTCTTCTTTTAAAAGCATTGAATGGTAAATCCTTCAATTCATTAGGCAATTTGTTATATATTTTAACAGACATACTAAATAATGTCTACATAATTTCTGCTGAAATTTGCAGTTTTAGATGCGGGTATTAAGAGTCTGTTTGGGTACCTACCTTGAGTTAAATTTTACCTGGCCTTTTTTGTGTAGAAATCAGACATATATTTTCGAACGAATATGCTTATCTCATAAATGTACAAGCATGGCAACGAGAGAATTTTCAAATTTTTGAATATAGGGCGACAAGAATCCAGAGGACCGGTTCCGCAATCACCATTTTTTTTTTAAATGTGTGTTTTGCTAGGAATCCTCCGACATGGTTATCGGAGACCTTATATAGCTTAACACGGCTTTTTTTTTTACCTTATTCTGTTATAATTGTCATGAAACAGGTTCTTTTTTTTTTACTGTGGTCATGAGTACTATTTACCCGACTGCGGAACGCACAGGGTTATGTGTTCATCAGTCTATACAAGCTGAATTTTTAGTGGTTTTAGGGCCTCAGAGAGGTGATTCGGAATTAACAGTACAATTTATTTCTACCATTTATCCTGACCCTAGTATTAAAATAAAAAATAAAAAATCGAGAAATTATGATGTCGAAAATTTTGCGATCAATTAGTAGCGCTAGGCGCCAGCTGACTGGCGAGTCACGTGACGCACGAACCGAGCGGCGCGCGGCTGGTTGTTCACCTTTGGCTATCAGCTGTTAAACATTCGGTAAAGTTTCGATGTACTTACAGCTCAACATTGTACTGCAATGATGTACTGTGTAAAACTTGCAGCTCACGAAGTAGGCGGGTACACTTATTTTAGGTATTAAATTTTACAATCTTATTTTCACGTATTTATGCACTTTCTTTGATAAGAACTTTTGCGGATCACGTGGGGGTTGTCAAAGGCCCAAAAATGTTTATTGTGCTGGTTAAAAATTCCAATACAATTAAAAGTTGACTCGTCAGTTCACAGAATGCTTAATTCACGATTATTTAATGACCACTAACAAAACTCAATCCTGGCTGGTCCATCGTATGCTCCGGCGAGTACCTACATGCGGGAACGACCTCGACCTTGAGCATGCTCTGGTGCTCGGAATTGCCCATGGTCGATTAAACGCTGCGTTGCAGCTAAGACGTTAATACTCGACGGAATTTGTGGGTTTCGGATACGAAAGGAGTTTAAGCCATCCGGTTGCAAGTAGAGCCGTCGAGCTTCTGTCGCATTGTAATGGCGTACATCTGCAGTCTGCACCATACTTAGGTATTCCAAATTGGCGTATTCGTAATGGCGATCCATTTTTGCGCGTATTTGAAAACCGAAGTAGCGTCACCTACCGCGCGTGTGACGCGTGTTGCGTAACGTGCGTAACTGAAGCCGGAAGTCGGCTAGCCGAACGCGGTCGGGCGGCGCGCGGGCCGTCAAAGGATTGAGGGGCGGGGCTTCGACTAATGGACGCCAGACGCCGCTCGCGCCTCCATAGCGTCGGTACGTCGGCTAGCTTCTTGGAATTTCGCCGCGTAGCGGTACTAATGTTTCTCACAGTTACGAGTTTATTTCGAAAAAAAAATCTAACTTAATAAAGTAAGTACTTTAAAAATAAAAAAAACAAGTGGAGTCGGTAGTACTGCTAAAGGCGATTCAACTCGCCGCGGCTTTAAAACCACTAAAATTTCATCGTGTATATGTTTGTATGTTCCTTGCAGGACAGCTACAGCCTAAACGCGTGGACCGATTTTGATGATTCTTGCACCAGTTTGTGCCGAATATATCATTAGAGTGTCACTGTAGAAGCCAAATTTGAGAAAAAATAAAATGGCGCCTTCTAGAAGCCATAATGTAACAAATTAAAAAATAAAAGTCGATGGACTATGGCAAGTGGGGTATCTATGAAAAGGTCTTGCAAAATCATAGTTAGGTTTCCTTGATCATTTTCTCATTTTAACGATCATTTAGGATTTACGAGGTTTCAAAGGTGGTATTCCTTTGTGACACATTACCGAAAAAACGGCTGAACCGATTTTGATAGTAATTGCACTAATAGATTTGTTTTAGTCTTCCGAGTGTCACAACGGAGGCCGAATTTGAGAAAAACAAAATGGCGTCGACTGGAAGCCAATTGATAAATGAAAGTCGATGGGCTATAAGCAAGTGGGGTATCGTTAAATAGGTCTTTTAAAATCACACCTAGGTTCCTTAAACCATTTTTCCGTTTAAATGATAATTTAGGATTTACGAGGTTTCAAAGGAAATGTTTAAAGTTCCTACTCATATCATCTATATCTATCAAACTAGGTGAATTATCTCAAAAACCACTCAACCGATTTTAAAACGTATATCACTTATAGAAAGCTACATTATTAATATATCATTATCATCATTAATAAGTAAAATAGGCTATATTTTATTTCCAAACAAATTAGAGATCCTTACGAAAATTGCAATAATGTTAGTTAAATCGGAAAAAATCATCTCATCTGAGAGCTTACGTGGCGTGCGCTGCCTAAATCGTTAAAGTTACACGACAACAATGTATGATGGAAACGTTCCTCTCAAAAAGTTCTAAAAAAAGTCCGCGATAGCATAATATAACTATCTTTTAAGGTTGGCTCACAATAACCATTTTTATGATTTTTAAAATTGGTCTAAACAGTGCTTTACATACGAAGGTGTTTTTATCAACATAGTATTAATCGATAATTCGTTATCAAAATAAATATCTTACGCATCTCAAGTATTTAATTTAGACAAAACTTGTCCTTTACAGCATTCAATTTAGATGAATATCTTATGAGATATCGTAGAAATACAGTAACCTTCAACAGAAAATGACGCGGCCGGCAGCGGATAGGTAAGGGTGAAGGTGGGGCGTACCTACGTTCTCATATATTACGGTAACGTTACATGCAGCGCACATTCGACTAACATAACTTCCGACTAACATTTTTAATGTCCATTAAAATATTGGTTCCGAGTCCACTTAGATATAAACTAAATACTAATTAAATAAATACGCCCACTACGTACTAAATACGATACTTTTTTGCATTGTCTACGGGCATTTTCGTAAGTGGCCGACGTTCATTGCTCGTGACGTCGATGCGATAGGACTCTCGAAAATAAATGAGCTCATTTTTAGGAAAAATAGCAGATTTACAAACATTACCAAATTAATATTAGCATTATAATGTTAATATGCAAATTTGATGAGGGTTATGGTGATCACCGCTCGTCACTATGCTCGTGCTTATTACTACTTCTTATACAAAATACTTATTAGCGCACTTATTAGCCTTACTACTCATTACTTATTAGCCTTTGGTGCTACCACAGAATAGATAATAATTGATGCTACTTCGAGCAGATAAAACGTCGCCTGTTTACGGTAAATGCTTAACTAAAAAGTTTGAAATAAAAAAGTAATTTAAAAAGAACAAAAACCCGACTGCTTGGATACCAAAAAGTATAAAACAAGACATGAATTGAAGTATTTCATTATTATCAATTTAAATCGTATAATATTAATAATATTTATAAAGACGCAGTCGCACGTTAAGGTTAGCTACAGGACGTGCGACTGCGCCTTGATAAATTTTATTAATATTATACGATTTAAATTGATAATAATGAAATACTTCAATTCATGTCTTGTTTTATACTTTTTGGTATCCAAGCAGTCGGGTTTTTGTTCTTTTTAAATTACTTTTTTAATTTAGCCTTACATTTTGTTTCTTATAATATTTTGACTTATATTTATATGCATATCTAACATATTACTTAATAATATATTATATACATAATTTCTTACTTAATACAATTATTTATCTTAGTTCTATTTATCAAAGTTATCATGGCCTTCAATATACTATTTCACTACTATCGAGTCTTATTTTTATCTAATGTTTTATTTACTACATATGTGCAGAATTTTAAGAACCTATTTCTAATTTACTATTCATAATAATTTCAGGGATAGACTGTAGGGTTAAATTTACTTTTATACTTTGCTGTAGGTCTTCTCGCGCTCTTCCATATTTAGGACATTCTACAATAGCATGTAAAGCTGTCTCTTCCTGGCCTGGGTCACAGACACATGCTGGGCTATCCTTGCATTTAAATTTGTAAAGATAGGCGGCAAAACCTCCACGTCCTGTCATTGCCTGAACCAAAACTGGTGTAAGGTTTATTTGCTTTACAAATTTATATGCCAGTTCTACGGTAGGAAAATATACTTTTGTTGTGCTCGCCGTTTCACCTTCCATATATTTTTTGTTTCAAAGTTTTATTGTGTCCTTTCTTATAATTCTCTTAACATAGGAGACTGGACACTTGTCATAATCAGCTCTTGTTTTTAATTTTTTAGCTGCTTCTTTGGCTAACATGTCTGCTCTCTCATTGCCCTGCACCCCGACCCGACATGGGCTCGTATCCAAAACAATTTTGTAAGTTTACCTATTTCTTCTAATTTTATCAAATTATTTTTTATAGCGAAACCTAATGGATGAAAAACCTGCATATTGCCTAGTAATTCCAAAGATGATCTCGAGTCACTAAATATATTCACTCGGTTTTCCGTTGTTTCAAGGGCATATTCCGTAGCTTGATAAAGAGCGTACAGCTCCGCCTGAAAAACTGTACAGTAAGCCTCGAGACGAAACTTTTTATAATACATTTCCTCCCTATCTTTCCAACAGGTCAGAGCTGCACCCACTCCATCTTCTGTCTTACTTCCATCTGTGTATATATTCATTCCCATTATTTCATGCGATACAATTGTTGTTTCTTCCATTTCTTCTAAACACGTAAATTCAATTTTAGGCTCTTTAGCGGGGTGCGGGGCAAAAAGGAAGCAGACTCTGTCTTCAATTTCCTTATTAGGTACTAATAACTGCAGTTTCCCTCTTTTTGCCTCATATAGCTGCGCTGCTTCTCTAATTCTTGTGTCCAGTGGAATGAGTCCGGCAAGCACTACAGCTGCATTAAAAGATACTGTGCGATAGGACTTACATATCTTTTGAGCAAATCCTCTTTGTACAGCCTTTAAGTTCTTTTGTGTTGTAATATTTTCTGCTGCCGGTGCCCATACGCTAGACGAGTACATAATTATCGGCTCAATTACTGCTTTGTATATCGTTCTGACAATTTCCGGATTTAATCCCCACTGTATTTTTGCCGTTCGAGCTAATGGTGTATAGATATTTATAGCTTTCTTACATATATTTTGTATATGACTATTAAACGTTAATTTATTATCAATCCTAAGGCCAAGTATTTTTATTTCACTAACAATTTTTATTGGAGTTCCTCCCATATGCGTGGGTTGTCAACTTTACGTTTCCTCGTGACCATAATAGCATTAGTTTTATGAGGCGCAAATCGCAATTTATTTGCACATCCCCAATCATAAACATGTTGAAGAATCCTTTCAGCTTTATCTTCAATATGGCTTATCAAATCTCCGGAAATTACCAGAACGATATCATCAGCAAAAGCTTGGCAGTGAACCTCTCTCTCATCTAAACCATCTATAAGAGGGTCAAGTAAAATATTCCACATCGTTGGACCGCTTATAGAGCCTTGAACACAGTTGTTTTATGTAAATTGTAGAAAGAACGTTGCATCCAGAGTTATTGATGAATTGTATAATTATTCTTGACTTCTCTCATCCAATAATAGTTAGATAGTTGTTGTTTTTGTCATTGCGATAAACAGCAACTCAAAATTTTTACTTTGTACGATTCAAAATATGCAGGTAGTTTTAAAAAAAATGTTGGTAAAATGAGCTGAATATCGATATTTCACTGATATTATTCTTATAAGACTATTTGTTATTCCAATTTACACGTAACACTGAAATCCCACTGCTATATTAGTTGATTTTTGACCACTTTTGTATTATTAAATACGGATAAGCTTTAATTCACTGCGAGCGCAATCAACGACGCGAGCTGTAACGTCTGGGTACGATCTCCCGCAATCACCATTACAATCACCATTATCTTATGTTTCTTTATGTATTGGTTTAGAAGACAATTATTTAGACATAAACGCGGAAACAGTACTAAGTACATTGATAAGGTATATATACGTACATCTTCCTATAGTTCTGTATCCGCATTCCACGGTAAAAAATTATGTACAGAATAGATTATTCTGTGTTTTCAAACTCGGCTGTAGTTAAATAAATTCGTGCCATATCCTCTATAGATAATATTTGATAGATATATCTATAGATTCCATTCATTTATAAAGAATGTTTCACGTTACCCGAGGAATAATGATGTTCACTCATTTTACTGAGACGTTATCTTGGTCAGTAATTACTCGATAATCTGGTGACCCCAGAACAATTGAATCGATTCGAGTCGTAGAACAATTGTTCTAATTTAACTTTAACTAGTTTAATTTAGCTAGACTTTTAGTTATAAGTCACCAGTTAGAAACAATTACTTTTTGATCTGAACTGGTGACAGCAACAGAGGAGACAAGTTCTCTTGGATTACGAAGACGCATTATTTGAAAGAGTGCTAAAGTAAAAAAGTGTATCATTAATAATAATAATAATCCGACCCGTCACTCAGCCCCGCCTCGCAACCACTCGCGATTACGCCCAATGCTGCAGTTGCGTCGAGCTCGAGCGACGAGTTTTTCTCCCCGCCGACGTCGCCACCACCAGTACGTCGTCGTGGGAGAGGCCGGCCGCCGACTTGCTTGGGATCCCGAGGCCCACCGGCTTCTGATAGGGTCCCCGCTCCCGGCGGTAGTGTGTCGCGCATGAGATGGACAACATCCATTAATGAAAATGTCATGCGCGCATACTTAGGGGCTACGGAGGGTGGAACCAACATGACCGCGTACCGTGCTAGGATGCATGCTTTGTTTCAGGTCCTTGAACCAGCTCTCAATGTGTCGGCTCAACGACTGTCGGACCAGGTGCGGGTTATTCAGCGTAATCACATGCTGGACAACACCGTGCTTGATCGGCTTCGCTCTGAACTGCAATGTAACCGTGCTACCGCCCCCTCATCGCAAGCTCCAACCCAATCACAAACTGCTCATGCGATTTCGCTGCAGCCCACTCAGGCTGATGAGGGAGAGGATAGCGGGGCTACACATGTAAGTACCCAGTGTAGTGAACAAGTGAGGAGCGCTTTGGAGAGTGCTATTCGGGACTATAGATCTTCACCACCCGAGCTTAGACCGCGGTTACCTCGGTTGCCCATGAAAAATAAGAACAAAGCTCTAATGGGTGCACTGGATTCGATGCTGCCGAATTATTTTGACAGCAGCGAAAACCTTCTCGACACACATTCGATCCTGTACTGTGCGGCTGTTGCGGCATGTCGTGTTGCTAATGTAAAGTTTATTAATAATGATACAACAACAAGACCGAAGCCTGCCGCACCAGCCTGGCAGTGTAGGATCGAGCGTCGTGTTGATGGAGCTAGGGCACTCATTGGCAAACTACTCTGCTTCAGGGAGGGTAACACGCGTCCTAGAGTCATGCGCTTTATGAGGCGCGCTTTTTTGGGGACTGATATCAGGCCTCAAGATTATATGGCGCGCGTCACTGAGCGGATTGACTTCCTGAAGCAGAAGGTCTCTGCATGGGCTAGTCGTATTCGTAGATACAAGAGCCGGGTTGAGAGATATACCCTGAATCGCACTTTTCAAAGCGATCAGAGGCGGGTATATCGAGGTTGGGAACAACCTGACCAAGGTGTCAACGATACGTGCCTGCCGGATGATGAAGCCATGACCTCATTCTGGCGCAACATCTGGTCGGTACCTGTCGCTCACACTGATGATGGTTGGACTATGGATGTAGAGAAAGCGTGCGATCAAATCCCAGAAATGAGACTTGTTACTATCACCCCTGAAGACGTAGCCACTGCAGCCCGTCCCCTGCCCAATTGGAAATCTCCTGGGCCGGATGGGCTACACAACTTTTGGATAAAGTGGTTACGCAGCTCGCACGCTCGTTTGGCATCCCAATTCCAATCATCTCTAGAGTCAGAGTCGTTACCCCAGTTTCTCACAACAGGTATTACCCTCCTGCTCCATAAGTCAGGTAGTACCACGGAACCGTAAAATTATAGACCGATTACGTGCCTACCAACACTATATAAACTTCTTACATCCATTCTGAGAACAAAAATTAACGATCATATCAATACAAACTCTATCATGTCTATTTCTCAGAATGGATGTAGGAATGGCTCTCGTGGTACTAAGGAGCTTCTCCTCATTGATATGGCCATATGTCAACAGGCTCAGCGCTCCCGAAGGGATCTGTCGACATGTTGGATAGACTATAAGAAGGCCTACGACTCTGTACCCCATACATGGCTTATGAGGGTGCTAGAACTGTATAAAGTAAACACAGTACTACGCACCTTCCTACAGATGTGTATGGGGCAGTGGAGGACGGTCCTTCACTATCCGGGATGTCGCCGAACCCTGGGGAGCGCGGAGCCTATAAAGATTGAGCGAGGCATATTCCAGGGCGACAGCCTGAGCCCTTTGTGGTTTTGCCTGGCCCTGAATCCTCTGAGTACTCTCTTGGAGAATTTAGGGCTAGGTTACCGGTTGAGGAAAGGAGGTCAGGTTATATCACACCTCCTTTACATGGATGACCTAAAACTCATTGCCCCCAACAAATCACATCTACTGGAGTTACTAAAGGTAACTAAAACCTTTAGTGATTCCATTAGGATGGAATTTGGTGTGGACAAATGTGCGGTCATGCATGTAAAGCGAGGGAAGATTGTGGAATCTGAGGGTATTGAGCTCTCGGATTCCATATACCTCAGATCGCTCTCCCCAACTGAAACCTACAAATATCTGGGCATGATGGAGGCATTAGGTATCAGAGAGGCCGACATGAGACGATCGTGAGGGAGCGTTTCCTTGGCCGCCTGAAGAAAGTACTGAAAAGCCTTTTGTCGGGCGGCAATAAGGTGCGCGCCTTCAATGGTTGGGTCATGCCGGTATTGATGTACTCCTTCGGCATACTCAGGTGGACTCAGACTGAGCTGGACGCCCTGGACAGACAAGTTCGTACGCTGCTAACCGCATATCGGATGCATCACCCACGCTCCTCGGTGATGAGGCTATACATCCCGCGGAAATGTGGGGGTAGAGGCCTTTTGAATGCCAAAAACCTCCACAACCGCGAGGTGTGCAATCTCAGGGAGTACTTTCTCCACACCGAGGCAGAGATGCACCGCGATGTGGTCACGGTGGACAGGGGTCTGACGCCGCTCTCCTTGGCTAACGAGAACTGGCGCATACCTGTAGTGCTCAGTACCAATGACCGCAGGGTTGTATGGCAAGGTAAGGAACTTCACGAACGCTTTTATCGGGCCCTCCATGGACCTGATGTGGACTTTGAAGCGTCCGTGGCCTGGCTGCGCTTCGGTAACCTCTTTGGGGAAACCGAAGGGTTTGTATGTGCAATTATGGACGAGGTCATGATGACGAACAATTACAGAAAATACATAATGAAGGATAGAACGGTAGACATATGTCGGGCGTGTCGCCGTCCTGGAGAAACTATCAGTCACATTGTCTCTGGTTGTTCTCATCTGGCTAACGGCGAATACTTACACAGACATAACCAAGTGGCCAGGATTATCCACCAACAACTGGCCTTGAAATACAATCTTGTGGAATCGGAGGTACCGTACTACAGGTATGTGCCCGACTCAGTTCTCGAAAATGGTCATATCACACTATACTGGGATCAGTCTATCATTACAGACAGGACTATTGTAGCCAATAAGCCTGACATAGTGGTGATAGACCGATCAGAACGCCGTGCAATGATTGTTGATATTACTGTCCCGCATGACGAGAACCTAGTGAAAGCTGAGAAAGAGAAACTAACCAAGTATCTAGACTTGGCTCACGAGGTTGTCGCCATGTGGAATGTGGACTCGGCAATCATTGTACCGATAGTCGTGACTACTAATGGTCTTATAGCCAAGAGCCTCGACCAACATCTTTCCAGGCTCTCATTGGGTAGCTGGGTCAAGGGCCAGATCCAGAAGGCTGTACTCCTGGACACGGCTCGCATCGTCAGGAGGTTCCTCTCTCTGGGGCCCTGACCGCCGGTTTCTTGGACCCTGTTCCCGAGACCGGTGGAACGCTATTTTTTATATTTTTAAATGTTTTTTTATTTTTGTTTTCATAGTTAAATATTTAAAAATGTAAATAATATGGACCTAAATGAAATAAATAAATAATAATAATATAATAATAATATTATAAAGAGGAAAGATTTGTATTTTTGTATTTTTGTATTTTTGTATGTAACGAATAAACTCAAAAAGTACTGGACCGATTTTAATAATTCTTTTTTCATTCGAAAGCTACATTATCACTGAGTAACATAGGCTATATTTAGTACTAGATTACTATAGAAATCTTTAGAAATTCCTATTAAAACCAACCGAAGGTGTAAAAAAATTAGCCATAAAATGTCTTTCATCGCATACGCTGCGAAGAGTATTAATGATAGGACAAAAAAATGTTCGACAATATTATAGAATATATCAATATCTACAAAAAACTTCGCAAGACCATGTGTCTAACTATTGTAGTTACGTCACTATAACTACTTTTTTACATTTAACAAATTGATAGAAATGCCGATCAAAATCAGACCGTGTTATCCATACCATTTATAAATTTTTATCCAAATAAATAATTTAATATTCAAGACTGTCTCAATACCTGATGATTACTTTTTGAATTATTGAAATCGGACATTCCATTCAAAAGATATCATGAAATTAAAATTAAAATACATGCCGGCGGCGGCCGCCACGCAGCGCACCGAGTAACTAACTCTTCGTGAGAGGGGCAGTGCGGGACAAGGGGGTGCACCATTATGAAAAATATCTGTACCTATTTATGTCTACCCGTGCGAAGCCGGGACGGGCCGCTAGTCATTAATAAGTTTCTTTGATGCTGTATTTTAGAATACAAGAAAGAGAGGAATAGGTCCCATAGCTGGTAAGACTATATTAAAGAGTTCGCAGGCCCTCCTTGGTGTTCCTAACACTTACTTATGGAAGAGGCTAGGGGAAGCCTTTGCCTGCGTATGGGATGGGTTTGAACGCTGTATTCTGTTGCAGACGGTGCCGCCATCGTTCCTCTCGCTGGACGTGTGCGGGCGCGTGGTGCGGCTGGACTCTTTGTCGAAGGTGGTGAGCTCCGGCTTGCGCTCGGCGTGGATCACTGCGCCCGCGCCGCTCATCCACCGCCTGGAGCTGCACATGCAAGCTGAGGTCCTGCACCCCTGCACCCTCACACAGGTACACAGACCATGCAACTTTCACTACAACAAGTTATCCCATTGTCTGCGATCTCCACTATACAAACTATGCCCTTTGTCCCACTACCAACAAGTTACCGCTGGTTTGAGATTTCAACAGCTGGCAAGTTGCGCATTACAGGAGTGTAAGGAAGTAAGTATCTGTCAGAGAGGAGGCAAATGACGCGTCTTCTTAATTATATGAAAGGAAAAAGTTACTGACTAACCGACTGATCAACGAACGCACAGCTCAAACCACTGTTCGGATCGAGCTGAGGCGTACAGAATACAGTCCTATTATGATTTAAGCAAACGCTAAAAGAGGATTGAAGAAAAAGCTGATCAATTTTAAACTTATAATGGACATAACATTTACATTTAATTTCATCAGTTTGATCTGATAGTTACACAAAATACTTCAATATCTTTGGACACAAATCTTATGAAGACACAAAAAGTGATCTCATTTGTCCGATACTTAGGTAAAGTAAGCATTGCAGATATTGATATCTCATTCAGATTCATTATAATACAAGTTTAGGGTTAATCTGTACGTGTCACTTTTTATGGATATGTTTATATATTACGAGTTCTTGTTGACAATAACAATGCAGAAAACTTCAATCATTAAAGATACTTTAAGTCTTAAGATATTGATTAAATCTGCCATCGAATTGTTTGGCTCAAGTCTACTAAAACAGAAACAGAAGGGCTAACATCGGGTTTTATTTAAATGTAACTCGAGAGCACTTTTGTTAGATTTGATGATATTACTATTAAAATGCGAAAGTATGTTTGTTTGTTGGTTTGTCCGTCAATCGCGCTGAACAGAGCAACGATCGACGTGATTTTTTGCATGGGTATAGTTGAGGACCTGGAGAGTACCTGACATAGTCTAAAAGAATATAGAGTCCCCGTGGGAATTTAAATAACGTATTGCACGCGGACCTAATCGCGGGCATGTGCTAGTAGAAAAATATAATTTACATAACAGATATCTGATGAAAGCATGACGCCAAAGCATGGATTTGATAATATTCGTAAACTCTGGTGTCCATGACCGTAACCGCTGACCGGTCAGTAACTCGGTACACGTCTCTTATCAGTCACAATGACTGAAGTTTAATCATGAGCTTGACCCCGAACACGCAATTCGGATAATAATTGATCATTGTTTTTATAAACAGCACACTACTCAGAAAAGCGTTCATTATCGTGCGATGTGCATTATATTGGTATCTACAGAGTGTGATAATTACCAAGTTTCGGAATTTAGTATTTGCAGATTTGGTGGGGTATTCCTTACGATTAATCAACAACTTTTCATACATACTTAAACTCGCCTTGGTAGAATTTGAAAGGGGATTTTGTAAACCCTGCAGATAATATTGAAACAAAGAACAACCGCCGGGTTTCTTGTTGGTTCTTTTAGGTAGGAATGGCATTCCGAACCAGTGGCTTATGCGCTTATTATATCGATTCAAAACCACTTGTTAATTTAATTCGAAAAAGAAAAAAAATATTGTTTATTATTTGTTTATTTACTGTGGACAGTAAAGTAATGATTAACAAAGTTACATGCATTTTCGATTCGAATAAATATCTACAGTTAAAGATAGCTAAGTATAAATAAACTTTAGCTAAACTCAAAACATTTCATGAAGATAATGACACGTTTTCTCTGAAATTAAACAAACAATTGAAAAAAATTTGCTTGGTATCATTAAATAACATATACCTAGCATGCGCGAATTAACACAAGGTGACAATAACAATCTTAATAATGTAGATACCTTATCGGTTAAATTAACCGTAATGCCTAATCACGAATTAGTTAATTAATCTTATCTTGTGACGTCACACATAGCAGGGGCCTCATTACGTAACAAGATAATATTTGAAAAACACGGGATGCCTGTTCCTGTAGTGGTTTGCAAAATTACAGCTCAATCGGAAACCGGGAAGCGGGTGAAAATATTTGATTTGCAAGATTTGATTACAAAAATCCAATGGCCAAGATCGATTATTGCAGCAAACAGTACCATGAATTCAGTCAATCAAGAGTTAGAGAGAGAGTAACAATGATTGATGCAGGTCTTTTTTTTTGGGGGTGACCTTGGATAATAAGCTTCAATGGGGCGCTCACACAGAGAAACTAGCGGGTAAACTTAGCTCGGCTGCTTTCGCTGTCAGGGAAATTAGACAGCTTACCGATATTGAAACGGCTAGGCTTGTCTATAGTGTTACCCAAATGCAAGAACGAGACGAGACTGAGCCAGTCTTGGTCTTGCGTCTTGCGCCAATACACCTGGTCTTGGTCTTGGTCTTGGTCTTGCGCTCCCAGTCTTGGTCTTGGTCTTGGTCTTGCAGCAAGAGTCTCGCAAGTCTCGCAATTACCTATTAGCCTATTGCTACTCATTAAACGTTACTTTAGATCTTAGAAGAACGTAACAGAGTAGTACATTTTGAGCTTGAATTAACATAGCCATAGTGAAGACCAACCAAGTTAATAAATGGCTAAAAATTTATTGAGAAATTCAGAAATCAACTGACACCGGGTGGGGTTTGAAGTTACCATTACTAATTACAATATTCCTTGCGAGATCAATATAATGTATTCGTGTCCATTCTGAGCACCCAGAAACTTATTTTATTCTTTGGAACATGTACTCTGTGGCGACAATCGAACAGTGTCAAATGTTGTGCGTGCGGCGAGGCGGCGACGATTGTATGCGATATCAATAGAAGCCGCCGGCGCGTGTATCTTGACCTTGTACTTTCGAATAGCTGCAAAATTTCTTTGACAAGTCAGTATCCGACCTTTGATGATTCCGACAACAAGACACCGCGCACTATCAAAGTGCCGATGAGCAAAACTAGGGATGCACTCTTATTTCTTATGGATATTTTCATTCGCTATATATGTTTATGGTATTGTTAGTAATGCACATAAGTCCATTTTCCAAATTTTTTTAATATATTTTTTTGCGTCTCATAGAGTTCATAAGCGTATACCCGATCCTTATACTGCCTGAAACGACACTCAGTCCTAACTGCAAGACGCAAGAGTCTCGCAGGCTTAGTCTTGTTCTTGCTCAAATCTTGCACGGTCAGTTTTGGTCTTGGGTCTTGCTAAATTTAGGCGGTCTTGGTCTTGGTCTTGCAAAAATGCAAGAACAAGACCAAGACTGCAAGACCAAGACTGATTTTGGGCAACACTACAGTTGTCTACTTTGCCTATTTCCACAGCGTCATGTCTTACGGCATTTTATTGTAGGGTAGAGCAGCTGATATCCAAACAATTTTTATATTGCAGAAAAGAGCCATCCGTTCTATTTATTAACTCGGATCACGCGAATCACTTCGTGAAAAATTTAAAGAGATTGGTATACTTACGGTGCCTTTACATACATTTACAATAATATAGTCTTTGTCAGGCGGAACATTAATCTTTTTATGAAAAAAAGTGATACTCGCAATCGATGTACTAGAAACCGCCATAAGCTAGTAACAGCGTCATATCGTGTACGCAAGGTGCAGAAATCCTTTGTGGGGTCGAGTGTACGCTTTTATAACATGGTTCCCAAAGAATTTCTAGATTTACCATTACATAAATTTAAAGACTCTATTAAACAGCATTTGTTAAGTCGAGGTTATTACACCATCGATGATTTTCTGACTGACAAAGCTGCATGGAAGCAACCGGCTTTGCATCCAGTGACCCGCAAGTCAGTGTAATACTTGATGTATGTGTTGTATTGTTTACATAATATTGTAACCTTTATCTTTTTTAAGAAAAGAGCAACTGCTGAGTTTCTTGCCGGCTCTTCTCAGTAGAAACAGCTTTCCGAACCGTTGGTAGAGTCTTTAACGTATCATAAGTGGTCCTACATGAAATAAATAAATCATTTATCATTTATCATTTACATCCACGGGCTTCTAGTGATAGGTACAGCTGGACACCCAAGCTCGCAATTGGCCAAGAAAAATAGGCAGAGAAAATATTTTGCTAATTAATCTTTGGTACCTAATACTTGCCTACTGATAAGACGTATTAATGATGTCAGAAATTGATGAATGAGTGAATTTTATAATCTAACAAGATGATGCTGGCGACTTCTTCCGCGTGAAATAAGTTTTTCAATTCCCACGGGAACTCCTTGATTTTCCGAGATGAAAAGATGCCTATGTCACTCTCCAGGTCCTCAACTATACCCATGCAAAAAAAACACATGGATCCTTTGCTCTGTTGCATCGTGATTGAAGGACAAACCAACAAGCCCACAAACAAACACACTTCCGCATTTTTAATATCAAGTATGAAGTATGATGATATGATAGGTACGTTTCACTCCGTCACCGGAGCATCTTCAGGAGATGTTGACCTTCCTTGTGCGACCGTAGCTAGTGCGGCCTGCAGTGCAGTAACAGTTTTTGAAGTGAAAACATCTTTAACCGCGTTGAGCACTTTCTCGTTGGGGTTAAACTTGTGGATTCGCCTCACCGACACCGACACCGACACCGACACCGTCACTGTCACTGACACCGTTCGCTGTTACGAAGACAAAAGGTCTTAATTAAACTTGAATGCCTTAGTTTTAAGGTTTATAATAAACTAGCTGATGTCCGCGACTTCTTCCGCGTGAATTGAGGTTTATATTTTGGTTCCCGCGGGTTAATATTCCGGGATCAAAAATAGCCTATATGTTATTCTAGACTATTAATAATCTATCTCTGTGCCTAATTTCATCCAGATCCGTTCAGCCGTTGGGGCGTGATTGAGTAACAAACATCCATCCATACATCCATACATCCATCCATCCAAACTTACGCATTTATAATATTAGTATTAGTATAGATTGACGTTCTTGATATTGACAATGTAATGAATGCCAAGAGTTGCGTCTAGTTCCAAATACATGTGACGTATAATTGTGCAACATTAGTGCTGCGTCTATAACTTTACAAGTATCCATGTAATATGTTGTCACATTGGTAGTACATGCTTTAATAGCCTCACCTACGCAGACGACATGGTAGTTCTCAGCCCTTCTATCAAAGGACTTAGAAAGTTGCTCTCAGTCTGTGAGCATTATGCTGATGCTCATGGGCTGAAATATAATGTAAATAAGTCCGAAATGCTAGTTTTCCGCGCAGGCAAAGGTCCGGAGAGGGTGCCGGAAATTTTTCTGTATGGATCAGCAGTTCGGGTTGTAAAAAAATTTAAATATCTAGAACATGTTTTGACTGAGCACCTAAGGGACGACTGTGATATTGAGAGGGAAAGGAGGGCGCTCTCAATTCGATGCAACATGATAGCGCGCAGATTCGGAAAATGTAGCAAGCCTGTCAAGAAAATACTGTTCAACGCGTATTGTCAGTGTTTCTATACCTGCCAACTTTGGACGAATTTTCTGAGGAAGTCCTACACTGCAATACGCGTGCAGTATAATGATGCGTTTCGCATCTTGATGGGTTTGCCTAGGTACTGTAGTGCTTCGGGTATGTTTGCCAAATCGAGAGTACCTGAATTTTATGCTGTTATCAGAACACGAGTGGCATCCTTCTGGGAGAGGATTAGGCAATCCCAAAATACCATTTTACAAACGGTGTGTGATGGTATGCCTAGTCCAATATTCACTTATTGGCTATCTGTTCATCAAACACGAAATAGAAAGTAAGATGACAAAGAATATATACTGCTGTTTTTCAATGACACCTGGGGAGAGTTTTTTAACCTTCCCAGATAGTTTTAAGTTTTGATTGTATTTTTATTTTATTTTATTTTAAATTGTTTTATTATTAGGTTTATATTTTAACGGTACATTGTTAATAATATGTATACCTACAAGTGGGTTTTATGCCTTTAATAAAAAACTTTATTATTATATTATATGTAAATCAAGTCCCTGTGACTGCCAATGTCAATAGATGGCGCTCTGTTATGGCGACACCGCGAGGTCTCAGTTCGGGTCGAACCACTAGTCGTATGCGGGAACACCGGAGATGGAAGCGGTATACCTCTGTTTGCAGGCGATCACCCACCGGCTGATCCAGGACCGCGGCGCGTTCGAGGCCCACCTGGTGGCGACGCGCGCGCTGTACCGGCGCCGCCGCGACGCGCTGAGCGCGGCGCTGGGCGGGCTCGGCGCGCTGCTGCGCGGCGCCGACCCGCGCGGCGGCCTGTGCTACTGGGTGCGCGTCAGCGGACTGCGCGACGTCTACAATCTGGTGAGAGCATCGATATATATGTAGGTACTAGATGGGCCCTTTCATAGAAAAAGGTTGGGCGACCGACTATGAGAACGCGTTCCTATCCTGTCTTTGTCGCCATCGTAGCGCTGTCACGGTCGCTCGTCGTGTAGATAATTTGTTATTCTTAGGTTAACATCTAAAGTCTTATTAGTTTAGCACTGTACAATTTTTATTTTAAGGTAAGTGTTTCAAGTCACAATTATACATTTCCAAAAAAACGTTATTTAATCTTCCTATTTAATATTTTTATCCATTGCGCAATCATTTAATTTCCGCGACAAACTGTATGATATATTTTTTTTTACTAACTGGCCTTACGGCTTCTATGGCTATGGCCTATATTATCTATGACGGAGTCATACGTTTTCAAGCTTTCATTCAAATGTTGCAAGCAAGTTCCCGCTTTTCAGACTAGATGGCGTTGATGGCGTTGCTAAAAATGCGCCCACATTCTTTGTTTGACAGGACTTTGGGTGAGAGGCGTGCGTCATGAATAGATGATGCCCGCGTAGTTTAGCTACGAAATAGCGAAAAACATTTGAAAATCGGTTAATAATTATTGTGACCTGTAGGTGGTCCCTTTAGATTTGGAATTGTAGAGAAACGGGTATTTCCGTATATAAAAAGTGATGTAGCTTCTATGATTATTGATCGACCGTCATGGTAAAGATGACGCAAACGAGAACTGCATTCGAGTTGGAATTTTGAAAATCTGTGGTATTTTTTCGTAATTTTTTTGCATTCAGTTTCCAATGCTCTGATTCTTGCGGGGACTGTGAAATCTGAGATTTTTTTTATTCCCGCAGGAAATCTTTAATTTTCCGGGATAAAAAATAGCCTCTGTCACTCTTCAGGTCCTCAACTATATTATGCATGTATAACTCAACTCAACATATTATATAACTAGTTAACTATCACGTCAATTCGTTGCTCTGTTGCGACGTGTTGTGGAAGGTGTTTGACAAACAAAGTTCAAACACCTTCTAGGTCCTAGTGGATCGAGGGGCAGCTTCACTTTGAGAACGTTATGAAATTCAAATTATGAATCTCCGTATCCTCACATCTCTCCATAATGTTGTGGCGTTACCGATAGTTTTCAACTGTCAGTTCTTAGGCAGAGGTTGTAACAAATGATGTGTATGGCCAGGTGTTCCACACGGCGTTCGACCGCGGGCTGATGCTGGTCCCGGGACAGGCGTTCCTGCCCGACAGCCGCGCGCCCTGCGCCCATCTGCGGCTCACGTTCAGCAAGATCCAGCTCGCAGAGATACCGCCCGCCGTGCGCATTCTAGCGGACGCCATTAGAACTGAGCAGGCGCTCGCCGAGCGGCAACGTAGGCTGGCCACCGAACAATAGGTGGCGCTGACAACACGTGCGAGCGAAACGCTGACCGGCAGAGATAGGTGGCGCTAGTGGTCTCGAGCATGAACACGGAACCTGCGCTACGAACTTAACACTAGATGTTGCCCGCAACTTCGTCCGCGTGGATTAAGGTTCTTTGATACCCGCCGGAACCCTTTAATTTTCCGGAACAAATTAGCCTAAGTAGATATGTGTTAATTTAGGTTATGAGCTATTTCAATTGGATATATTTCAAATTTCAGCCAAATACGTTTAATCATTGCGGCGTGAAGGAGTAATAAATACACTTTCACATTTATTATTTTAGTAGGATGACGCACGCGGCTTCGTCCGTGGTGTTTAGGTTTTTGGAAAATCTCGTGGGAGTTCTTTGATTTTCCGGAATAAAAAGTAGCCCTTGTCATTCCCCGGGATATTTATCTCTGTAACAAACATAAAAATAGTATAGAAGGTCATATTGTAAGCGTAGCAGACAGACTGTTAGACAAACAGGGCTGATTCTGTAGTGCACAATCTCTAAACTAAACTAAAATTAGAGCATTACAAATATTGCTAACCCTTTCATAATACTCCGTACGGAAAGGGACAGAACTACAATTAAAGCTGCCATTTTAGTTTAGTTTAGAGATTGTGTAATACAGAATCAGCCCCATTAAGCAGACACACTTTTGCATTTATGATATTAGTATGGAAGTTGAATGGTTCTATAATCTAAAGTAGATTCCTATGAGGAGGAATAATCCTTTATTACCCCTTGACTTGTTTATTATTGTTAATAATAATTATTTTATTATAATAATATATAAATCTATCAATTTATTCCATCCATGGTTTATTCTTTTCGATTAACAAAATAGAAGTTAGGTAGGTACCCTTGCGAAAAACGTGTAGAATATTGTTCCCAATAAGAATTTAGAATAGTGTGGTACTTGTATTTATGTGTAATAATCTTTCGTAAATAAGTTAAGCTTTAGCATAAAGGATCAAAACATATTCATCCGTTAGATGATATTTAGATTCATATTCAGATGATAAGTTTAATTGTAAAATAAATTAAATGATAGAAATAATGATAATGTTTGTATGTACCGGATGCCATATTGTATTACGTAAATACGCAAATAAATATTCTTATTATTTTGAGTATTTTTAATTGGTAGATCATTGGTATTTCTAATAGGTATAAATTATTATTTTTACGTACCGCTTTCACAGCGAGTTTTTTTGAATGTTTAGCTACTCGACGCTAGATGTCGCTCACTGTGAGTAGACTACTTTTAAGTATGTTTAGGTTTTCTACAAAATGTATTCGACTAATTAAAATAAGGTCGGGTAACTAAGGCAGATTTTCCCTCCCTAACAATAAATACCAGCAGATAAACTGTATATTTACAGTGCAATAATTTAAGTGAAGACTCGTGAACGTTTTGTAGGTATATACTTAGTTATAAGATATAATATTTAAGTTATTCAAATTATTTTAGGTAGGGTCAACACGTCAGTTGACGACCAGTTAGTCGACTTGCCGTCTTTAAAGTTACACAGCTCTTTGAAATTTACCTTTTTTGACGAAATAACAATTTATATGCATGAAAGAAACACGAAGAAACATAATTACTGTATCATTTAAATATTTCTATTTCCCTATTTTATGCAATATGCCGATTTGTCAAAAAGTGCGTTTTTTTCAGTTTACGACCAGCTTTCGTTTTTTTACGACCACACTGTAGTCAGTTTACGACCATTCAACAGCCACTGAAAAACGATCTCTTGATATATTAAGATAAGGTCGAAAATAAAAATAACAATTAATTGTTCTAAAAACACGTTTATTTATTTTTTCTATGATTTATTAGTCAATATTCATTATAAAAAATAGCAAAAAAGTGATATATTTTCTAACGAATATAGAATATTATGGACATAACTTGCATGCTTTAATTTTTTTCTTGATTAGTCTTCTTTTCCTACATTTCTTCTCTTTTTCTTCTTTGATTAGTCTTCTTTTTCTACATCTCTTCTCTTTTTCTTTTGCTTTCCTGTTTTTCCTTTGCTTTTAATTACTGCTTTCGTGTTCTTCCAATTCTAAATTTTCTTTATCCCTTTTCTAAAAATAGGCGAGCGTGAGCCTGAAAAAATTTCTGATCTTTTTGTGGATCACTTTTTTGTCAAACCACCACTGGGGTCTTCTCAATCGATGCTTAAGGTTGGAACCAGCATGGGAATGGAGACTCAGTTTAAGTGCAAGGATATTGCACACACTATTAAACATATGTCCAGAGGCAAATCTCCAGGTCATGATGGTCTTAGCATTGAGCATCTACAATATGCTGGGCCTCATCTTCCCAGGGTTTTGACAGTGTTGTACAACCTTTGTATGAGCCATAGTTTTATGCCTGGCGAGATGATTCGTACCATAGTGGTGCCTATTGCGAAAAATAGAACGGGCGACCTGGCTGATAAGAACAATTACAGGCCTATCTCATTAGCTACGGTCATCTCGAAGGTGTTTGACAGCATGCTTAATGCTTTATTAAATAAGTGTGTAAAGCCACATGACAACCAGTTTGGATTTCGTCCAGGATTGTCTACGGAGAGTGCTATTTTGGGTCTTAAGCATGCTGTCACATACTATGCTAGGCGTAAAACTTCAGTTTATGCTTGCTTTCTGGACTTGTCCAAAGCGTTTGACCTGGTTTCATATGATATCCTGTGGAGAAAAATGGAGGATATTGGCATACCACCAGAGCTCACCAATATATTTAAATATTGGTATGGAAACCAGGTCAACTATGTCAAATGGGCAGGAGTCTTGTCACGTCAGTACGGGTTGGGGTGCGGGGTGAGGCAGGGGGGGTTGAGCTCGCCAACCCTCTTTATATCTGGGCCATATGTTGACTCCAGACCTCAAAGACGACACGGATATTGAGAGAGAGCGGAGAGCGTTGTCAGTGAGAGCAAATATGCTGGCTCGCAGGTTTGCACGTTGTTCAAGCGTCGTTAAGATTACGCTGTTCAGAGCCTATTGTACATCATTCTACACGTGCAATCTGTGGGCCAAGTACACTCAAAAATCTTACAACGCTCTCCGTGTACAATACAATAATGCATTCAGGGTGCTGATGGGGCTGCCCCGTTTTTGTAGCGCTTCAGGGATGTTCGCGAATGCTCGAGTCGACTGCTTCTATGCTACGATGCGCAAAAGAGGCGGAGCTCTGGTGCGCAGATTACGGAGTAGCACTAACAGCATTCTGATGCTCATTTATTAATAGTAGGTTAGACTGTAGATATGTGAGTCACTGCTGCGCTATTTCTAATGGAATGGCGCAGCGATGATTCGCATCTTAGTGAGTTAATGATAAGTTTTAGGTTAAGTACTAACATAGGTAATAAGTTTGTATTACTAACAAATATGAGTCGATGTTACTTGAAATAAATTGTTTATTTATATTATTATTATTAAACGAGACACTTTGGATTAAATACAAAATGTGTCAAAGATTATTGCAATATCCAAACAAATCCTAATCTAGAATAAACTGAGTACACCAAGGCTTCTTGAAAATTGCAGTTACAAATCGAGGACGAAAGCTCTAAGTCTAACATGTTACTGTACAGATATTCGATAATTTTTAGCTGAGTTTAGTTAGTAGCCTGAAGTAGTTGGTCCACAAACTCCTGCTACTCAGTCCAGTTTTCTGGAACAATATAAAAAATAATTGGTGCTCATATCACCCTACCAGATTATTTTAAAAAATCAAATCAAATCAAATTAGTCAATACAATCAAATCAAATTAGTCAATACTCAACCGCCAAAATATAGACAAAAATTTAAAACCGTCTTCATGGTCGCTAGCTAATCAGTATACGACCACTACTATGTAGTCAAACTAATGCAAATAACCAAATGGTCGTTATCTAGTCCGTATACGACCACAAAAATATTGTATTTTTTATTACTTTTGTATGTAATTAAATCGATGGTCGAGAAATGATCCGTTGCCGACCACGTTCTTTTACATCATCAAAATACGTTTAGATTTTTCGGTTTTCTCTTTATTTTGCCGGTCGCAAACTGACGTTTAAATAAACCATACATAATAGGATGTCAAGAAACAATAAAATTTGCGCTAATATTATGCGGCAAGTTAGAAAAGCTCAAAAATGATTCGTTACAAACCGCTAGTTTACGACCATGTGGTCGTAAAAGGAAAGAAGCTCAATTTTAGTCGGCCCATTAGCGACCACCAATTTATTTAAATAAATAAGCATTTTATGGACAAAATATGGATTCTAAGTTATAATTTAATAATATTCTGACACCTTAAGCACTAACTTTAATAAAACATGTTTTACCAACGGTTTAAGTTTGGCCTCCTCACTATTTTTTTTCCTAGCATTTTGCTCCAAAATCAATGTGTGTGCTCCGGCTCAGATTCATCGGCTCACAGAGTTATACTGAAATATATTGGGTTGGCCAAATTTGACCTGAGAGTAAGGGATAGATAGAGCATGATTTTCAAGAAAAAAGAGTGATCGTTGCGTTGATATTACAACTGTTTTTGGTTGTTTTCGGAAAAACGGTCGTGAACGGCTGACGTGTTGACCCTAATCGTAAAACCTAACAATGCATTTTTTACGATATTTTATGTATAATTATAGTAGTGGTTCGCCCCGAACTGAAACCTCTCAGACCTCAGTATCCAGAATTATAAAATGTGATGTTCGACTGTGTGCTTGCGGCTCCTGCGGCGACCATGTCTAAATGCGCGCTCATCTTTACGTTCATAGACATCGTTACTATCAGTCGACTATTTTTTTATTCCACGTAAGATGGTGGGTAAGCTAACGTCTATTATTTGTAAGCACAAACGAATAAACAATTACAGAGCGCCATCTATTGACATCACTGTGAAGTTCTGTTAAAATTACTGAATCTCATTAAAAATTAAATAATTTTGTTTCCTTATAATATTTATCTAATTTTAGTATTTGTTGTTCAAGTACAGGATATAATTCAAATAATTGATCAAGTTTCAGGCTCAGCCTTTCAGAAAATTGAGAGTTCTGAGGTCAACTTTGGACGTTAGAAAATCTCCACTTTGAAAGCCCCTGTCAATTTTTGGGGAGGAATAAAAAAAAATTTTTTTGGACTCTATTCCTAATTATCATAAAATGATATACTTACCGCAACCCTATGTAACGCTAAAAAAATATTTTACTTCACATTCACTTCTATGAGAGCCCCCCTGAAATAAAGATTTTTATAACTTTTTAAGCCATATTCGGCTGGAGGTCATCGGTTTACATATTATATTTTAATTTGAAGTAGTTATGTTCAGTAATTCAGAAGTTATAAGGCTCTGACAGACGGATGGACGGACGGACAAGTGCTAATTTACTCAAGTAGACTCAGAGACCATCGCTTCGCTCGGTCAATTAAACATGATATGACATGATCTATACTCATAATAAAACTTTAGTGGGACTATTTCTGTACATTTAATATGTACCTATATAAATTTTTTAATCTATATTGGTGTATAGTCCCACAAACTTCTGACCCGGTCGGCGACAGGCGTCGCTAGTTTATATTATGATGAGTAAAATAAAATCAAAAACTGAAAACAAAACTTAGTTTCAATTTTAGCCATCGGGTCAGATACTTACCTAAGCTCTTATCATCGATGTTAGACTACAGTAATAATCACGCCAGAACGACTCGACGGATTTGATTGAAACTTGGCACACTTAAAGCTTTCACTTCGGGTTTGTTAATAGGCTATTTTTTATCCCGAAAAACACTAGTGTCCCTTCGGGATAGAGGACGAATATTTTAATTAATTTTCTTCACAACTCAGTCAAATTGGAACCGATTTTACCAATGATTTTTTTGGATTTCGTTCCTCAAAAAGAACGAAGAAATAGGAAGGAAGGATAAAATCATTTCCTGGTCCCTCTGTCTGTCTGTCAACGCCCTTTTTTCAGGAATGCGTGGAGATATCGAGTTGAAATAATCAATATCAAATACTAAGATCTAGGTCCCTTGGAGCTGTAAAAAACAAGTTTCTAAGTTAACGGAATCTGTATTGGCCTCGATCTACTCTGAGGATACCTACCCAACAATATTATACCTACCTACTCACACTACCTAGTGCGACCCGGTAACAGCGTTGCTAATATTATGAAATATGAACGAAAAGAAAAACAAAAACTAAACAGGCATACAAATTAGTTACAATTTTGGCCACCACATCAGATAAGTTTGTGGGGCTATACTTATGCTGTGATAATATTAGTATAAAGTCTATGGTATACCTACCTAAGCCAGAGTAGCCTGAATTTAAAATACCTACGTATGAATTTATGAAAACACCACATCAAAATGTAATCCTTTATTGATTATACTGTTATATTTAATAAATAAATAAAAAATAAAAGTACCTCCCCGTCGGCCGCACAGGTACAACATACCTACGTCACGGTGCATCCTCAATAAGCGATTAGTTAGCCGCCGGTTGATTCTCTTCAGTCACCCGCACAGGGTAACTCGAGCACAGATACTGTATTTATTATCAATTGTTTAATTTGCTTAGGTTCTAATAATTTGGCCTTTACTTTTCCTTCTTGCTTCAGTAGGTAAGCTACAGGTACTTTCAAGGCAAGAGTGAATAGGCATCTTCTAGGCAAGCGCGTTCCAACCTAGACCTCATCATTGCTTGCACTGAGCATAAACGCGTCAAGCGCAAGCCTATCTCGTAATAAAAAAATAAAAAGCGTGTAAAAATATAAGTTGGATAAGCCATCGGCCTTAGTAACGGCTAAAGTACGAGTAGGTATAACACTCTCGCTTAGAACGGGGAAAGCTTTTCTTCGTGTCAGAAAAATTTGTGCAACTCCTTAGGAAAGTTTGCGCCGACGTTTCGTTCTGTCCTGTCAGTAAGGTGTTTTCGCACTCACAATTTCAAATTTAAATGTATTTTATTGAAACAAGTGCTTTTGAATGGTCGAGTTAATCTACCACTGGTTCGGAATTACATCCCTACCGAGAAGAACCAGCAAGAAACTCGGTAAATCACAGTAGGTCACAAGTAGGTACCTACTTAGCGGCAGAATACAGTTAATCACTGGAATACCTACTTACTTCAGTAAATCAGTTCCGCGACAGAATCAAGCATGATTTCTTATAAGTTCTACCGAACCGAATATCACAATTTCCACCCATAATCTAGTCGTAGTCAGAGAATATTATCGCTTATATTCGCCTTTCAGGGCCCCGGTGACAACTGACAGTAGGGGCCCTGGTGCCCTACTGCCCTTATGCTAAAGACGGCACTGTGCGTGCCCGGGCATCGAACCGACGACCATCCGAATAGGAGGTCGACGTCATTACCACTAGGTTATCACCGGACACAGAAAATATTATTATGAAATCGTGAAGTGACGTCTGACGCTGAACGTTACTTCCGTCCGAAAAACGTTATGAATTACTCTCAAGTCGAGCGTTAAAAAGTTTTAGGTACTTTATAAATGGTACCTAATTGTAAGGACGGTGAGATGTGTCTGCCGCATCTCTACTCTGTGCACACTCTCTCATTATTAGCGCAAAGAGTTGTTTTATTCCGTCGTCGCCGAGTTAGCGCACAATTTCCCATTTAGCGCTTCTTTCCGCTCCGACACGCTATTTCACACTCTAACCCCGTGCACTAAGATCCGATATATCTTTCGCATAATCAGCTGTAATATCATCCTGTCTTTAATGCAGAACACTGCGCAATTTTGAACTCTAAAGTGGTAGACTTTAAAGTAGTGAATCGATTAGTGGTGTTGTGTGCAGAAATGAAGGCTCTTTAAGCGGGCAATCGCTCAGAATTAAGGAAATAAGCGAGCGTAATTGGCGAGCGATTATTCGTAAGCGATTTCGCGAGTGCACCAACAGTCGGAATTAGTTTTCGAGATTGCAATGTTTGTCGTTTCATTTCGTTTTAATTTTGTTCGAGTTGTTTGGAATGCGCTTTATATTGCTTGTCAGCGTTCAGTGCTTAATATCCTGATCGTAATGTGCAGGAAGTACCTACGTATGCAGAGTTCCGTAGCTACACTATTGACTCGAAGGGCCGGTTGGTCTCCTGATCCCACAAACTTATCTGGTCCGGTGGCCAAAATTGGAACTTAATTTTGTGTCTGCCTGGTTTTTGCTTTTATTTTATTTTTAACTAGCTGTTAGATATCTCTCATCGTCAAGGCAGCGTTCGTAAGAAACGTTTTCGTTCGACCGTTTTTTCTCCGACTTATAGGTACTTTGCAAATCCGACGACCACGAAAAAGTGTGTTAATTTTTCGGATCTCCGTGTTTTGAGGTTTTTTGATTCCCGCTGGAACTCTTTAATTTTCCGGAATAAAAAGTAAGCCTGTGTGCTATTCCAGACTATAATCTATCACTGTGCCAAATTTCATTCAGATTCGTTCAGCCGTTGCAGTTGGGGCGTGATTGAGTAACAAACATCCATCCTTACATCCACACATCCATCTATCCAAACTTTCGCATTTATAATATTTATTTGAATGATGATATTTGATATTTTGAAGTATGTTGACACTTACAAATAATGTGGCTATCTATAGACTATTGGTAACAGAATTTTCAAAATCGGTTCAGTAGATTCAGAAATTTAGAGATTAGGGTTGTAGGCCACGTCACAAGCTCACAAACTTTACCTCTTTATAATATTAGTATAGATAGTGACGCTGTCACCGGGGCGGATAAGTTTGTGGGACCAGCTTCACTTTTATGTTATCTACAAAGTGTCAATCAGACAAGTTAATACTAATAATAAATCAAAATACATAAAAAACTTCATTTGTTTATTTGTGTTGTCCATCTATTGAAGTCATTGATGTAGAATTTTAGTATGATTGAAGTGAAAACTTCTTTAGCCGCGTTGAGTTCGTTTTGGTAGGGGGGAAAACTAAAGAATATTGGATACATTAAACCACGCGGGCGATGTCGCGGGATATAATATTATCAGGATAACTGACTGACACATGGTTTTCCTATAATGAACATTCCCATAAATAAAAAAATTCAAAAATTTCTTCCAAAAACCGTGGCGAGCTATGGAATTATAGGAAACCTTTGTGGCATCAGTGATTTCTTCATTAGAGACTCCAAGTAGGTACTCAGGTGTAAGGTTGTGAGCCCACTCGAGGCGGCAGGATTTCTATCACAGACCGCGATCTGCGGATTGTTGCTGGGTCGAATGTGTCCAAACAACTCGACACAATCAGATTCCTCTTATAGCGTTTTGCGCAATTTCGCAAAAAAATGTTTTGTGTCAAATCTCACACCTAATAATGATAAGATACAACTTTATCCATTTAGCTGATAAAACAGTTGCCATACGAATATGTGATTTAGTGCATGGGAGATAAGAGCGAGTAATTACAATTGAGAGGAAAAAAGGAAATTGTATTTTCCCTTTGGCGGTTTTGTACAATTGCGTGTTTGTCGCGGATTAGCAAACTTTATTTGCAGTTGTGACACATCTTATTTGAATAGTAATAAAGATTATTTTTACTCGGTAATGCCATCATGCGATGGTAAAATTGGGATTGTTTCTCAATGTTTTGAGATTTGTAAAGGGATTTTTGCACGCGCGTGTAAGAAAGTGATACATTTGTTATGTATAAGCTCAGAATTGTTAGGCGGCGCATTTGATTCAGTTCTGATACAAAAACTAATAATCTTCTTAAAGACCTTCGCTTCAAATTACCTCTTCAAAGTGAATTGATATATTGTGTACTCTATAAGTGTAGGCTATAGGGTGGGTATAGCTTCCAGTAAGTTTCAGAATTGTAACTTTGTTAAATTTTTAAGTCTCTTTAGACAAAAATATTTTTTTCTTGATTCATCACATCATTTGCAAAGGAGTGCTTAGACACTCGTACTGAGGTAACTTGTGTTATGTAAATCCTGAGATCTCCTATATTATTACTGTAAACTAATTCAATACTTCTTCTTGAAACTTCATGAAAAACAATGATATACAAACCTACAGTAAATCGAGTACGTAGGTATAGGTGCGAATAATATAGAACCTGAAATTGTTAGGCTGACTGTTGTGTGTTTGTTGTTGACTGTGTTATTCAATATCAATTATTATCAACCTTACGCATAACTTATAATATTTAGGTTTATATCTATAACGTTGAATTTTGAGCGATAATTTTAAGAAAACCGTAAAACTACGTGGCTCAACATTTGAAGTTGTGAGTTATTTGTATTGTATTAACAGACTTCAAAATGGATGTTCTGCTATCACAATGCATGGTTTCCCTTTTGAATGACAAATCACTGATGATGGGAATAGAAAAAACACCGTTTTGCTAACCATCTGCTAACCAATGTGCACGCGTGCAATCTTTTAACAAAAACTTTTACTGTAATTGCGCAGCAAATGAAATTGAGAGACAACGCAGACGGGAAATGGAAAACTTAACGCGATTAACGACACTCGCTCATTGTGCCGCGGGTGGGCCACGCCACGAGCGGCGGCGGAAGCGGGGGCGACAGCGGGCTTGGCTCACACAGGGCGGAGTGAAAGCTGTCGAGCATTGTTGTAAAGTGCACATATCACCAAAATTACGCCTTTGCGTATACCTGAGTAATGAGTAAGTCTCTTGCTATTAAAAGATGTTAGAATTTCATGGGTTTCTTAGCTCTATTTAAATGAGCATTTATTGCTTCTCAATAACTACTTGTCTCTTTGGATTAGTCATTTTTTATTAAATTTTTGTCTACTCAACTATTCACTCACTCACTCACATATCACGGTGGATTGGTGTCATTATCCATACTAATATTATAAATGCGACAGTGTGTCTGTCTGCCTGCTACGCTTTCATGGCCCACATGTTCAACCGATTTTGATCCAATTTGGTTTAGGGATATGGCATATGCTACTATGCTTTTTATCCCGGAAAACTAAGAAGTTCCCGCGGGAACTGAAAAACTTAGTCTACGCGGACGAAGTCGCGGGCATCATCTATATAACTTAATAAGTAGCTTATTTTACTAATAGCTAAAAAGAGTTTCTTTAATGCTTAACTTTAGGCAGGTATTTGATACAGATAATTCGTAATGAAACACTTTCGGAATGCGATCACAAAATAACATATTAATACCACTCTACGATGGTAATTTTGTCTATAGTTACTTTTATCACGCATCATCTTATAAATTGGACTCCACGCCACCAGCAAAGGATGTTGAATGCATTTTCTTTATTACTTCCTCAAATGCAGCGCTCGACTCGTCGGCTTTTAATTTGAGGACGCGGAATAGCAATTTACTTTTTATATACAGTGCTTCAGTGTTGTCGAATTTGTTTACAGTTTGAGCATACTGCATATCCGCAATTGACATAGTGATTACAGTTTTAGTTCATTTGAGGGGCCCAGAAAGCATTGACTAATTTATTTCAGCAATTTATCAGGCATGGGGGACGTCTTACAAAAAAAAACTTAGATTTAGGTAACTAAAGGCTATTTCTACTAGGCTAGAATTAGGCTTTCAAATTATTTATATTTATTACCACTAGCTAATGCCTGCGACTTCGTCCGCGTGGATTAAAGTTTTTAGGTTCCCGCGGGAACTCTCTAATCTTCCGGGATAAAAAGTAGCCTATGTGCTATTCCAGACTATAATCTAAAGTAGTTCTGGCGTGATTGAGTAACAAACATCCATGTATAAGTATAGTTTTTTTAATACACTATTGACTCATAAAAAACTGAATGAAGAATGAAGGAACAATATAATCGCGTCATGCATTATATCACAATAATGAGTGTATTAACACTAACGTACAATAGACTCACACTCATAATCTGCTGAGCCGGACCTCGCGACCTCCTGCCGGGCTAACCCTCTGATAGCCGTTTATGTGGGGCTTATGACACTACGAGGCCTAACCAATACTACATCATATTTCTTTACACAACTTGAAAATATTCACACGCGATTTTAACCTCTGTTAGGCTAAATATGGGGGTTAAAATCGAGTGTAGGGTTTGTGCGCAGCGGCGCACTGTATTTAATGGTTTTTGCAATAATGGTAATAGATTATGAGCGGGACATTTCACGGTTTGATGCGCGCGGAGAATATGGTACGTATTTCTTTATACAAGGTGTTCTTTTTGTACTACGAAGGAAACGTTACCTATTATCGTGATTGATTGATAATTTATTATATACTAGATGATGCCCACGACTTCGACCGCGTGGATTAAATTAAGGAGTTCCCGCGGGAACTCCTTAATTTTTCGGCCTAGCCTATATTGTCCTTCCCCGGGATACAAAATATCCCTGTACCAAATTTCATCAAAATCAGTTGAACGGATGGGCCGTGAAAGCGTAACAGACAGATAGACAGACAGACACACTTTCGCATTTATAATATTGAAGTATGGGTTTTTAAAACTTTATTAAGCAGCTTATAAAGTAGGTGTGTAGATTAAACCATGTGCCCACTGGCGATAGAACTTATAGCTCTGACATCTTACATGCACGTCCTAAATGCATAGTGCAGTGTTAAATACTCATGGCAAGTTAAAAGCTTGCCTCCTTAGTTTTAGAACGAAAGCCTTGCAAAAATTTACATCGGCATGACAATGACGTCTGCAGGTTTTATTGCTATTTAGTTGACACTTAGCAAATGTGATTTGGCTTTATTTGAGGTTTTGTAATGAACATTTAAATTATGGCATAGTAAACAAACATAGCACTTACTTAAGTACGAAGACCAATAAAATTCCGAGAAATAATAGAAAGAAGCAGTTGATGTAAATTTCACCCAATGGAATGGACAATATAAAGCCACAGACAAACGACTCTAGGTACAGGTAGGAGCAAACCGAATCCCCCTGTATACTAGTTCGTGTAGCGCGTAATTCGGCCCTCGCCAGCGCATTAACACCTTTTTGTGCGGCGGATCATCTGCGGGCTTTGTTGTGTCGGCAGAGTTTCACCACTAATGGCTCTATTTGTGTTCCGTAAGTAAATATATCTCGAACATGCCTTGAAGGGTTCACTGTTTAACCGACTTGTATGAAAACTAGCTTCTGCCCGCAGCTTCGCTCACTTGTTCGATTTTCGATTACAAATTTTAATCCCCTATCTTAATTTTATTAGGGTTTGAATATTCAAAAATCCTTTCTTAGCGTATGCCTACGTTATATAAGCTATCTGTAGGAATGACAAATTTCAGCCCGATCTATCCAGTGGTTAGAGCTGTGCGTTGATAGATCAGTCAATCAATCAGTCACCTATTCTTTTTATATATATTTAGATTGAAATAAGAAAGCAAAATTTTCAAGCAATTTTCGATGATGAATGAAATTTTAGTGTTTTACCTTTATATAGACTACCGACAAACTAGATTATAGGTATATTACTTACATGGTATTAAATATAATCTATGTAGTTTTGCTTTGAGTTAATCGAATATTAACCCCTAACAGCCCCTAACAGGTTAGCCCGCTACCATATTCTTAGACTTCATCTTCACTTACCATCAGGTGAGATCGCAGTCAAGGGCCAAAAGTAAAAGGGCTTGTAGTGGTTAAAAAAAATTTAACTGAGTTTTATTAACCCATATTTTATTCAATTAATCATTATTTAATTAATTAAATAATTACCAATAATTATTATATTTACTCTTTCACGGCTTTTGATCAGTTTACCCGATTTTGACGAAATATGGAAGAAAGTGATAGCTCGCGTTCCCAAATCCCGGAAATAAATAGCTTTCAACCACCTCTGGGACTCTGGGACGTATGCTAACTCTGCAGGTACTAAATTAGATAGGTACTTAGATTAATTTCGTTTGTAAGAAAACTGAGTAAAATATGTATACTATGCTGCAAGCTTTGAAACGTGGCGGAACATTTATTATTTTTAAATTCATAGTAGGTAGTTTAGCAAGTCCATATTCTCACGTATGATTTAAAAATGTCCTCGCGCCGGGGCTCAAATTGTAATCTCAAGACGTCCATATTGGCAATATACACACTGAAGGCTGTAACGCGCCAGGTGTCGCGCGGGGGGAGGGGCGGAGGGGCGGAGGGGCGGAGGAGGGGTCTGAATTCGATTCCCGGCTATTGAAAAGTTTCAAGAGGCGAAAAGCTTCGACAAACGACGCTAAGTGAATTTCGTGCCCTCGGAAAACGCGCGGCCGGACTCTGACGTGTTTATTTTTGTAACTGGCTTTATTTTGTGTGCGTAGCAATCCTTGAATCAATTAGGATCTTGGATTATTATTACTCTTCAGAATTGAAATCCACGTTCCTAACATAGTTTCTAAGTATGACAACGCAAAGAAGATAAAATATAACCGATCCATAGGTCTGTTGCGGTGTCATTGAAACACAAACAAACACACTTTCGCTTTATAATATAAGTATATTAGTGTTATTTTTTTTTAACTTTACAGGCAGTTTATTTTGTAAACATAATGGTTTTGTAAAAAAAACGCGTACGCAGCTCTCAGAGGTGAAGCATTGTATGATATGCGGGTGGCTACCGTAGCCCGCTGACTGCTAGTAATTACCCTTTTTTCTCCTGCCTACGTACCTATTTTACGCGTACTGTAGTGCATCTCAGAATATTGAGTAGTACACAAAACTCGCGCAAATCACTGCTAAATTCAAGTATTCGTATGTGCTATAGCTCCGCGTCGAGTCCGCCCCCGTGCGGGCGGCTTGGTTCCAATTTTTATCAATCCCATTTCATTTCCCCTTACGAAAGTTTTCCTGCGCTCTCCACCCGCCCCTAGTGACGCGCCGCTCACAGAGGGACATGTGTCGATGTCGATAAAACTAGTTAGTAAATTGTTTATGAATGTTTCTGCTTTTATAATAACCAGGCAGTACTTACTAGGTTTATGGCATCCCTTTAAAAATTAAAGCATCTCAATTTAATTTGTTTATGTATTGTATAATTAACACTTTTTCATTTACAATTTATAGTCCAACATTTTAATTATTCGTATTTTTACTCTTTCGTGTATTAAACCACCTCAATTTATTCTCGGGCGTTGGACGAAATAAGCTCGACTTATACCTACACGCATCACAGGTAACTATTTTCTTGGTTACTGGAAAACATTTTTTGTATGTCAGAGTGTCAGAATATTTAACCGCGCTGATGGAATATTTAACCTAAATAATATGCCAACCAAAAAATTTATTTGCAAAAACAAAATGTCAGTATCGAATGTCGATAGGGTAGGGCACATCTCTACGCTCGCATGGGAGTGTGGGAAGCGAGCGGAGGTATCGGCCGCTGACGATGATTCGCCATCAACACCGACCGGACATTGCCGCGTTACTTACCATAATGTTGTTGTTGGCTTCTGCGGCGACGCGACGGGTAATACACACGATTATAATAATATGCAGGTGTACAATTGAAAAGTTGCTCCTGTCATACTTCAAACTTAATATTATAAATGCGAAAGTGTTTGTTTGTCCTTCAATCACGCTGCAACGGAGCTACGGCCCGACGTGATTTTTGGCATGGGTATAGTCGAGGACCCGGAGAGCGACATAGGAGGCTACTTTTTATCCCGGAAAATTATGGAGATCCCGCAGTGATAAAAAAACTTAAACCACGCGGATGAAGTCGCGGGTATCAGCTAGTCATTATATATTTTTTGGCTTGGAATGATCAGGTTAGGTTACTAGTGGTTCGCCCGGAACTGAGACCTCGCGGTATCCATAAAACGAATAAACTTTTATAGAGCGCCATCTATTGACATCATTGTGAAGTTCTGTTAAACTGACTGAATACCTGAACCTCATTAAAAATTAAATAATTTCGTTTCCTTACAATATTTATCTAATTTTAGTATTTGTTGTTCAAGTACAGGATATAATTCAAATAATTGATCAAGTTTCAGGCTCAGCCTTTCAGAATATTGAAACTTTGAACGTTAGAAAATCTCCACTTTGAAAACCCCACATTTCGTCAATTTTAAGGGAAATATTAAAAATAGTTATTTGTTATACAAGAGTGAAAAGTTGTGGACGCTCAGGATTCTAAAATTAGAATCCTCAGGGAGCGAATCAAAAGAGCACGAGGTGAAAAATCTTTTCACTCGAGTGCAACACGTAACTTTTCATCCCACCTCAGCGAGGAAATGACTAAATGCAAAATGGTGCGCGCAAAGCAAATTAAAAAAGTACACCAAGAAGGTTACGAGTGTGAGTTTTTAACAAATTAAAAACGTTTGTATGGAAATTCGGCACCATAGAGGTAGTTAGAAGTAAATAGGTTTTAATGATGTTTTGAATTCACAAACTTCATAGACGAGTCATATTTACTAACGTGCACACGATGTTCTAAATTCAATTAACTTTATCCTCAAGAGGATAATAACGGCTTTTGCATTCAGATATCGAAGAGTAAAAATACTCTTTCCGAGATGGTGGAATGAAAAAAATATTTTTGGACTCTATTCCTAATTATCTTTAAAATGATATACTATGTAACGCTATAAAAATATTTTACTTCGCATTCGCTTCTATGAGAGCCCCCCTGAAATAAAGATTTCCATATTCGGCTGGAGGCCATCGGTTTATATATACCTACTTATAATATTTTAATTTGAAGTCATTACGTTCAGTAAGTTCAGAAGATTTCAGAAGTTATAAGGCTCTGACAGACGGACGGACGGACAAGTGCAAATTCAATCAAGCAGACTTCGCTTCGCTCGGTCAATTAATGAGGCAATATTACCTCGATCTATTTTGTGTCCTAACTTATAACAAAACCTAACCATAACATATTGGAAGTTTTAATACAAAATATAGCCAGTCACTCGGGAGGATTTAAGGATACCACATACATCCAAATTTGTTCAGGGATTTAGAAGCTATGGTGGAATAAAGGAACTCACATACATGCATACATGAACCCTGAAAACATTACACTTTAATTTTTGGCCAGTGGTGTAAATAAATTTCATTTATAATCAAATTGGTTCAATAAGCAATCCGCGCTCAACGCCTCCGCACAAAACACTTGTGTCCAGTAACGCGGAACAAATCCTTTTGCGAAACAAAACCAACGAACCAATTCCGCCGCAAAAATTCCCCGAACTTTTTTTCCACGGCGTTTGTTGCAGTTTCCAAATTTCAATGGAAGAAGTTTAATGGTGTTTTTTCTGCGGTTTATACAAAGTTGACCGGCAACAATGAGGCCGCCTCCGCCTCGGGTTGCGGCGCGAGGCACAATGAGGCAGGCGAGGCAAAAACTGCGACTCAAATGACCATTACGAGGATTAAGCGCTCAGAGTATCACATTGTTGTGGGCTTTGTTAACTTGTTTGTATTTAATATAGTGTAATGCGTTTGGAGCACTTCATTGAATGTCGCTTCAGAACTCTTGTTGTGTTTATTTGTTATAATACTTTGTACTTAATCATAAAGTAGTAATTCTATTCATAACAATAAAATCGCGTATCGAAGATATTTTACCTTTTATAAAATCACACATTTTGTAAAGTAGTGTAGTCTGCTGATTCTCTAGTGACAAAAAAAATCTATATAAGTAAGTACAATTTCAAATAATTTGTTTGTAGATTATATTTTTATACTTGAATCTTTGTTGATTTTAACATGAAATTTGTTTCAGTTAATAGGTTGTGTGTAGGTACGCAGCTGTTGCTACGAGTACTTACTTCTAATATTATTAACGCAAAAGTGTGTTCGTTTTTTGGAGTTTACTCCTTAAGAATCGATTTTCATATATAAGGCGCCCGGTATGAGAAAAATATGAGAGGTAAAATCTACTGATGAATGACCTCGTTACTTTTTTTGTGCGCACCTATGGTGCGCAACTTTCTAATTTGGTTGTCAAGGCGACTATACCTTTATGTTGTTGGGCTTGTTTGTTTCTATCAGTGTCAATGTACTTATGTCAGATAATAATAATTACATAATTTATCAACATTCCTAATGAAATATTTGTGCACATCTGAAATTGACTATTGTGAAAAGTTTAATGTAAAATATTTCGCCGATTAGTTATAATAAATGTATATAAAATGAATAAATATATATTTATATATGTATATTATTTTCATTAATTTGTTAATTTACCCTTTCATATGGTATTAATCTTATTTTCAGTTGGATAAACTCTTTTTGCGTATGTTTAGACAATCGTACTTAAGGAGTAAACTCCAGTCGTGCGTCGGAGTTGACACACATTTTTTTTTGATTTTCCCTTCAATCGCACCGCATCAGGTTGGCGTTATTTTTCACGGGTATAGTTGAGGACCTGGAGAGTGACATAGGCTACTTTTTATTACGGAAAATTAAGGAATTCCCCGTGGGAATTGAAAAAACTTATTCCAAGTTTGAAAATGCATTCAAGTGAAACATTGTAGTTCTTGTTCAACATTTTTTCTTAAGTGTAGTGTGCATTGCATGTAAGTTTTAAGCGATTGAAACCCAACACTGGCAATCACGATTCCCGGGAACACAATAGTGTCGCATAATATTCCTGCGCACAGACAGACCGACAGATCGCGCGCGCTGATTGCTTTGCGCAAACTACTGGTAACTTGACCATTGTGATTTGCTCTTTATGTCGCCGCAGCGTCTGATTGAGAGTATAATACGGTCTGTGGTAACAGCGAGGTGAGCGCGTAATCTAATACTTTCCGAGAAAATCTTTTTTGTCCAAATAATAGGGCTGCAGCACCACTGTGTCTACAATAGTAACGTCTTACTTGTGTTTAGGTAAATACTTTTTTACCACTACAAGTTAGCCCTTGATTGCGACCTCACCTGATGGTAAGTGATGATGATGATGATGGCAGTCTAGGAAGCAGGCTAATATGTTAGGGGCATTCCAGTTATATTAAGCCCAAACCCCTAATTAGAAACTTTCTGAACTTTCTGAAAGGATAAAAAAAGATGTTTTACGGTTAATAGATATAATATGGTGATGGCCTAGTGATTAGGACACCCTACCCCATGTACCTACGGGGTCACGGGTTCGAATCCCCGGGTACGCACCTCCAACTTCGAAGTTGTGTGCGTTTTAAGAAATTAAATACCTATCACGTGTGTCAACGCTGGAGGGTTTTCCTTCAGCGTTGAAGCAAGTGAGGAAACCTGCGCGCCCGAGAGTTCTTCATAATGTTCTCGAAGGTGGGTTAGGTCTGAGAACATGATAGTAACAATATTGTGTTGAACAGCATTTCTACTTCAGTAGCAATCAGAGCCAAAGCACCTCAGTGCCAAACATAGACAAGCAAAAAGTTTTTGTCCTTAGTATGATAGCTTTTTAACTATCATGTTTATGTTGCACCAATAACAAAGGAACACAGGCCAATAAAATGAAACCAAAAATCATAACAAATGTCGTTCATCTCCCTCCCACCGCGGCCGTCCCTCTCGCTCGCACCCCGCTGACTCGTTAGCGATTGTTAAACGCTGTAACACAATCAAACACAAAATCAACAAAAAGATTACATTCAATACACTGCCGCGATCAACGTGCGGGTTCAAAAGCTCTATAACAACGCAGTAAGGTCGATTTATCATTGAAAATACATTTTGTTAATTTTGTTTTTGGTGTATAAAAAGCTTGGCATTTGTTCGAGGCGGCCCTCAATATGGCGTCGGAATAAAATGTAATTTTTCTATTTTTAATTGGCGCGAGGGTCGCTACAATGCTCTCATTTGTGTTTAATGGGATATTTTGTGTCGCTAATGTCGTTAAAATGAGATAAATGATTGTTTTTCGCTCAATTAGGGTATGTTTCTATCAGATGAAAAGTATTTACACTTGAAATAAAATGATCACTTATGACACAGCTCAGGAAAAGTCGGGACTCTCCACCGGTGCGGGAAGCCGCTCAGCGCAGCTTTAGTGGAAAAGAGTTCCGAGAGTTACAATAAAGTTAACATCATATTATTATACTTGATACTGAACTTGACCTCCGGGTTTCGGCCAATTTTTATTAAAATGGTGCCTACTTACTCATTACAAGTATGAAATCAGCGTGGATGGAGGTTTTTTGGTTACTTACCGCGGGAACTCTTAATTTTCCAGATTATAATCTGTCTCTGTGAATAATTTTCAGATCAGCCGTTCCGGCCTGATTCAGTAACAAACAACCATGATCCATCCAAACTTTCGCATTTTTAATATTAAAAGAAGTATAGATTCAGCGAAGATAAATAAGTTGGTTCACTCAGTTTACATATTTAATAATACTGCTATAGTACTTATACCTAGATATAACTATCAACATTAATGCACAATATAATTTGCGCATATCTGATTGTGATACGAACCCGTCGCAGTAACATGTTATTAGCGGGCGAGCGACGCCGCGGGGCACCGCTATACTATTGGGAGTGATTCTTTTGTACTTAACCTTAGGGTTCCTTATTACAGTTACACTGAGGAAAAACAACCAATATTGCACATTGAAATAATAAAACACATTATTTTTACTAGGTATACAAATATTATAAATGCGAAAGTGTATGTTTGTCTGCCTGCTCGGGCCCATCTGTTGTATAGATTTTTATGAAATAGATACCTATGTTGTACTTACCCGGGGAAAAACACGGACTGCTTTTAATCCAGCAGGGCGACCGCGTAACTTTTGCATCAATCATTGATACATCGCAATCACCGCCGATTGGCTGAATTTATAGTATTCTTGCTGCGTCAATGGATTTCGTCCAATAGTGGAAGAGTGATAACCAATCGGAGGTGATTGCGATGTATCAATGATTGATGCAAAAGTTACGCGGTCACCCTGCTGGATAGACAAACTTAGTAGGTACTTGGATATCATCTAGTGCTTACTTATTATAAAAATTCTTTCCAAAAAACCGACTTCCAAAGCCACTGTAAAGTAAAAAATAATTTTGATTTCTACACACTATGTTGAAGTCGGGCGAGCCTGACGCGTCAACTTTACCTATCTTTGTTATACTCGCCCGACTTCAACATAGTGTGTAGAAATCAAAATTATTTTTTACTTTACAGTGGCTTTGGAAGTCGCTTTGGAAGTCGGTTTTTTGGAAAGAATTTTTATTTTTAACTTTTTAGTAGGTAGTGTACTCTAAATCCCTACGGCTTAGGAGTGCAGTACCTACCATGCAGCATCAGAGTTGAGGAGTTAGAAATTGGGTTTATTTATGAAGTCGTTGCTTGACACCTACAATATTGATTCACCATAAAAAAATCCTAAACCACTATGTTTAAGACATACCTACAAAAAAAAAAGATACGCGCCGAATTGCGAACCTCCTCCTTTTTTGGAAGTCGGTTAAAAATGCGAAAGTGCTGCGCCCCTCTGCTTCGTTTGCACGGCTTATTAATTTCAGTCTATTTTATATTAGTACATAGTAGTATACAATAGTACAGAAATAGCTTGCATTGCAAATATAGGCTACTGTTTATCACGGAAGATCGAAAAGCTCTTTAAAGATTTTCATCCTACATCTACACAGATGAAGTCGCGGGCATCTTGCAGCAATCATACATATTATAAATGCGAGTGTATTTCTTTGTTTGTTTGTCCTTCAAACACGCCGCAACGGAGCAACGGATTGACAATATGATTTTTGGCATGGGTACAGTTGAGGACCTGGAGAGTGACAGGCTAGCCCAGAAAATTAAGGAGTTCCCGTGGGAATCAATAAAAACTTAATCCACGCGGACGAAGTCGCGGGCCACCACCACCCACTACGGCCCATTAACGTCTCACTGCTGGGCACAGGCCTCCACTCTCAGCGGAGAGAGGGAATTGGAGCTTAGACCCACCACGCTGCTCCAATGCGGGTTGGCGGACTTTAACGACTATTCTCATGTTAGTGATAATAACCGGGACCGACGGCTTAACGTGCTCTCCGAGGCACGGGGGTGAAACACCGCCAACTTCCTAACTCCGGGCTAGTACCTGAAAAACCCAACACTTAATTATGGCCCGACCCGGGACTCGAACCCGGGACCTCGTCAGCCGCAGTCGAACATGATAACCACTAGACCAACAAGGCAGTTATCAGCTAGTAAATAAAATAAAAAATGTCACGGAACCAAAGTAACAACTGTTCCACGTCACCTGCCTCGTATAACACAACAGCGGGTGTCGCGCCGGTCTCTCTGGATGCTGGTTATTGTAACTGAATCTCCTCAACCCGCTGTTACAATACTAATTACTGTTTGGGGACCCGGCCGGTTGACGCAGTCAATAATATAAATAAATAAACTAGCTTTTGCCCCGCGTCTCCGTCCGCGTAGAATAAGTTTCTTAAAAACCCCATACAAACTTCTAACTATTTCATCTCTTTGGGGATACAATTTTCAAAAACTGTGAACACGTATTTTTAACCAAAACCGATACCAAGTTTCATGGATATAAATTGAGAAATGACGGACTTTCATACAAACTTTCACCCCTTTTTTAACCGCCTTGGGGGTGGAATTTCAAAAATCCTTCCTTAGTATGCTCTAGGGTACTCAAAGAATATTGTCTCATAATTTCAAACATCTGCTTTCAGTCGTATGTATGTGCTGTAGCCTGTAGGTTGTCTGTCAGTCGACCAGGACAAAGCCTAGGATAGTTATTGATTGAATATATTTATTAGCCAGAAGCCGTTTCTTGCTGGTTCTTCTCGGTAGGAATGGCATTCCGAACCAGTGGTAGAATTACTTAACGATTCAAAAGCAATTGTAAAAGTTTATTTGAATAAAAAGCATTTTGATTTTGATTTGATCTAGAAAATGTTTTACGTTAGTCACATACTCAAATTATAAAAGATGTTATAGGTAACAAGGGAAAAGGTGAACAATAAAAAATTGCTGTAATTAATAATCGAAACTTAAAATAAAACTATAACTGGAAGATTTCTGTAATTTTAATTTGATCTGAAAAATTTAATCGGGGTATTCTTTACTATCGATACTGAGCCCAAAACAGATTATTATTTAATTTTTGTCTGTCTGTCTGTCTGTATGGCCGCGCATCACGCGAAAACTAATGAACGGATTTAAATGAAATTTGGTACAGCAGTAGCTGATACTCCGGGTCAATATATAGGATAGTTTTTATCCCGATAGAAAATAAGGTTGCTCAAGGATAGAGGTTTTATGTTGATTTTACTCCATAACTCAGTCAAATCTGAACTGATTTGAATAAATCTTTCTTTATTAGAAGGTATGTATCATCAGGTAAGTTTTGCCCAATTTTGGTGATGATTTGATAAATATTATCAGAGATAGAGGACAAAACTCCTCAATAGAGAACAGCAATTCACTTGATTAGGAGTTAGGACTTAATAATATCTTGAGGTAGTTTATCCAACCGCATAATATGACTGGACTATAAATGCGAAAGATGGAATGGATGGATGTTTGTTACTCAATCACGCCAAAACGGCTGACCAGATCTGGATGAAATTTGGCACAGAGATAGGTTATAGTCTGGAATAACACATTTACTTTTTTTTTTACTTTTAACCCAAAAAATTAAAGAGTTCCCGCAGGAACCAAAAAACTTTAATCCACGCGGACGAAGTCGCAGGCATCAAAATTCAAAATTATAAATTCAAATGATTTGTATTCAAATAGACTTTTTACAAGTTCTTATGAATAGTCAAATGAATCTACCACTGGTTCTGAATGCCGTTCCTACCGAAAAGAACCAGCAAGGAACTCGGTGGTTGCGCTTTTGAAATAATATAATATGGTATGTTTACAATAATCTACATACACATACATACAACATATATAGATACATAAGTAACTGCAGTCCTGAGCATTGCTGGAACGAGTCAAATCCATGCGTCTTTATCATTAATACAATCTTCGACAATATTATAAGCTTTTTTCAGGAGCATTTTTTAAATGTTTATCATAAACTTGTGTAAAGGCAACTTTATAATAGGTTGAGGAATTTTGTTAAAGAATAGTATGCTCATTCCCACGAACGACCTTCGGACTTTCTTGAGGCGGAGCGATGGAGTCACGAGCCAATTGCGGTTTCTAGTAGGCCTATCAGCTAGTGTTTACATATACCTACCTAATATGTCTCTTAATCCTTATTTAATATTATTAATGCGAATGTGAGTTTATTTGTTTGTTACGCCATCTTTTCAACCTATTTTGATGAAATTCGTTACAGACATAGTCCTGGGAAAGGATTTTTTGTTCCGTGAAATCAAGGACGTCTCGAGTTAAAAAAAAATCAAACCCACGTGGCCGAAGTGATGAGAATGTACCTACAGGGGATCTCGGTTTGTAACAGTATGGAAGCTGCGAGCTCGATCAAACTGAAACAGAAAATTTATTTCATATTGTAGGACATGCAGGTGTCTAGTGTCTAGGTAGGTATACATACACCTGCATGTTTTTCTAGGTTTTCTTTTGCCTGAGAAGAATCGGAATGCAACTCAAAGCTCTTATCAAAAAGCAAAATGTTGGATTCATCAGCAAGTATATCATAAAAGTCGATATTAGAAATTAAATAGAATACGAACATTTCATAAATAACTTGTGAGATAACTATTAAATTTATATCTATACGGTGAGATTACAATCAAACTCAAACCAAAAAATTGTCACAAATCGAATCGCATCGAACAACACAAAGTGTGTACAAAAAGTCTAAATTGCTATTAGTTGCTGAGGGTAGGGACTAGGGCCACAGGGTGAGCGCGCCTGTGTGCGTCGCTAATGCATTTTATTTCATTACGCGACGGAGATGCTATCTGCGGCGATTAGACAGACCCTTGCGAAGGGCTTGCGGCCAGCGAAGAGATTTAGCTAATGTAGAGCAGATAATATTATGGTCCTCAATCCTTATCCTTCAGTAAGGCGCGTCTAGCTTTATGTAACATATATTTTTGTGTATTATCTTGAAATTAATGTCTAGATTTTTTAAATGACATTGACATGTGACATAATCTTAGACAGTCTAAGAAAACATGATATGAAAGTTTGATCAACAGTTATTTTTAGATAATTAATATGCATTTTCGAGCATTAGCATGAAAACTTAAACTGTTATAGAACGCAAATTCGCCTTTGTATGGTTTTTTTAAGTTAAAAAAAGATAAGTGAAGTATTTTTTGAAAAGAACAAAGTCCCTCCTTAAAAACCTTAGCTTCATTACACAAATAGACAGAATAAGGCAACTCAGAATAATAACTCCTGAATTAGATTATTTAATAAAATATTGCTATCTCCAAGATAATAATTTGATTGTTTGGTGCAAATGACTACATTATTCACAATAATATCTACGTTTTGGCTCGTGAGTGATGGTGATTAGGTTTATCCTATCTGTCACATATGTAATGTGTGAATATCTGTGTTAGCGACAAATTGCGCGGAATGTGGCGATTCTGTGATAACGTTTTAATAGACTGTTTGACTGTTTGGAGCCGTTGAGTGAGGAATTGAGCCGTGATCTGATTGTTAGTGATGTTTGGGGCTACGGGCTTTCAATCACCGTTGTAATGTAGTTAGTTTAAAAAATAACTAGCTTTTTGATATGATTACGTCTAGCTTTTTCTGTCTCTGCGTCATGTTTATTGATGAGAGTCTTTAGGGGGTTTTCACTTGATGGTAGGGGCGTTTCTTGGTATAATAATGCGCTGGGTGCCTTTATATTGCATGATTATGAACCGCATAACTGATTGGTCTCATTTCTCCAGCAACAACTTATCCAATTTAATTGACTTGATTAATAAGGCAATGTAACTTTAACTTGGGTTAACAAAGTGAAAACATAGACAAGGAATAAACATGGTTAGTCCTCCAGAACAAGACTTTTCATGCTTTCTCTAGGGAGATTTTTCCCAGAGGTGGGCTAAAACGAGGATTTTTATTCAATACATTTCGAGAGCAAATTGTTTTTTCACCTCCACAGTTTTCCTAGCCGCCGCTAAGTGATGTAAAACGACAAAAATTGCTCGCCGAATCACTGGCGTTTTTTAATAATTGTTTTACGCTCTAACAAATGAGTTTGAAATTGGATCGGGCTCCAAGCGCTTACAAAAATGGATGCTTAATACGATTAGAGCGAGCGGGACGCGGCTATACGCCGGAGGGAGAGGGGCTCACTGGCTGGAGAGTGGAGATGCTATTCTGAACTGGTGATTAAGAAATTCGCTTTGTTATTTGTAGCTGATTCGATGTCGCCTCGGGCTCGCGACATGTTTGTTGGGAACTTTAACGGCTAGATGAAGGGTATGCGACTGATCTTCAGTCTCAGCAATACTATACATAGTGAATAATGTATGTGATCTTAATATGAAGACGCGCCGGGGTTCGCAAATCTTTATTACTAACTAGATGATGCCCGCGACTTCGTCCGTGTGGATTAAGGTTTTTTGATTCCCGCGGGAACTCTTGAATTTTCCGGGAAAAGAAGTAGCCTATGTCCTTCCTTGGGATATAATCTACCCCTGTATCAAATTTCATCAAAATCGGTTGAACAGATGGGCCGTGAAAGCGTAGCAGAACAGACAGACAGATAGACAGACAGACAGACACACTTTCGCATTTATAATATTAGTATGGATGGATATGTATTAGTTAATGCATTTAAATTCAATTGAGGATAAAATTGTTTTAAATTAAAACGAGTACATTAAAACTATACCTTAGATAGGTAGCACATCAAATACATCGAGGTATAAGTTAAATATCTTTGGCTATTAATTATATCCAATAATCATCCAACTTAGAGGATTACATAGACCTAAATAAAATACACTTTATATAGTTCTATAAAAAATAGTATTTGTTTAAAAATAATGGCGATAGTAAGTGTGCTCATGATGATGCGGGATGTCCAGGAGCACCAGACGGCGTGTTCTATCTTCACACTTCTCTAAGACAAACTGAATCTGTGTGAAAATCAGGAAAGTGTCAGGTGTTCCCGTGCTCGTGGGGAGCGCAGCCAGGATCCTCAGGGCGACGGTTATCACGACTCTCGAGTCGCTGGACGGGCTTATTAGAGACTAATCGGATTTTATTGTTTTAATAATAATAATATAATTTTAATGCAGGAAACTGTCCCATATTTTGTTAGTTACAATCCCTTATCCTATGTTAGTAAATACAAAAATACTTAACTTACACAATACCTATACCTAACATAGCTACAAGGCCCTTTGGGGCCTCCTAGCGCGACTGTGTGCACTGTTCCAGCACCTCCAGAGAGGGCTGTCCAGCTTGCCCGCCAATGTGCCAAGGAGGGTGTTGGAGCTACTCAATAGCCTGCTCATTATGGACGCGGCACGCTTGCGTATGATCGCGTAGAAGTCATCCACCCGAGCCCCCGCAAACATTGCCGACGCGCTGCAGTGTCGAGGCTTCCTCAGCACCGCCCTCAGCACATTGATGTACTGTACACGCAGGGCACCGTAGGTCCGCTGCGTGTAGTCTGCCCATAGACTGCACGTGTAAAATGATTGGCAATAAGCTTTAAACAAAGTTAACTTGACTTGTGTCGAGCAACGTGCAAATCTACGGGCCAACATATTGCCTCTAACCGACAGGGCCCTGCGCTCTCGTTCTATGTCACTGTCATCATCCAGGCGCTCGGTTACAATGTGACCGAGGTACTTGAACTCAGCGACGTGTTTCAGAGGAGTCCCACATAGCTGAATACATGGTTTAAAATTTAGTGATTTGTTCTTTCCCCTGAAAATCAAAACTTCACTTTTTTTGGAGTTGTAGCTGAGTCCATTCTCCGCCGCATAGTCCTCACAGATTTTTAACAGCCTTCTAAGACCACCGACCGAGGGGCTCAACAGAACCATATCGTCCGCGTAGCTAAAATTGTTCATAGCTACAACCATCTATTGAGCAACCGACACCTGCTCTGCTGAACCTCTCTATCAGCTGGTTTACAAAGAGGTTGAACAGCCTGGGTGATGTCAGCCCCCCCTGCCTCACTCCACACTCCAGTTTGTATGGGTCACTGAGCGCGTTACCCCATCTAACCAAATTAGCCTGGTTACCATACCAGTAGTTGAATAATGAAATTAGTTCTGGTCTTAGGCTACTTTCTTTTTTAAGCTTCTGCCATAATATTTTGTATGATACGAGATCAAAAGCTTTGGACAAATCCAAAAAACACGCATATACCTGGGTTTTTCTATCCATGTAGTACCGAACAGTCTGCTTGAGACACAATATTGCGCTCTCAGTTGATAGTTCTGGTCTGAAACCGAACTGAGCGTCATGTATTTTTACTGACGTACTTAATTGTGTATCAAGCAGGCTATCCAGAACCTTAGCTGTGATCGTCGCCAGGGATATCGGCCTGTAATTGGTTCTGTCCGCCGCATCTCCCATCCTATTTTTGATAATAGGCACGACCACTGTCCTCATCATTGTTTCCGGTAGGTAACCACGGCTAATACACAGATTGTAGAGCAACTTGAGAACTCTAGGAAGGTGCACACCAGCGTAACGCAGGTGATCAACGCTGAGGCCATCATGTCCAGGTGACTTCCCACGCTTCATGCTCTTTATCGCATCTTGAACTTCACCGATTGTGAAACGCAGCAAGCCTCCCCTAGACTCTATGTTGTCCCCAACGTCATCGTCACTCACAATACAGCTCGCCATACAGGGATCGACTTTAAATTGTGCCTTGAACATATTCGCGCCTCCTACTTCAACCGGAAGACTCGACCTTGTATTCAGTCGGTTCGTGTGTTGCCAAAACTTACCAAACTGCTTGGCCTCATACGATGTTGCTAACATATCCATTTTTATCTGCTGTCCTGGCACCACTTGAGTTTATTTTTAAACTCAAGCGGATCCACAAGTCGGCCTTCCAGCGGATACCCATGTCTGAAAACAAAGTCGAGCCCTAGCATGATACGGCGTCACATGTTTATTCCATCCCGTAATATATCGTTTAGTTTTACGCTGTACAGATTCATAGCTATATATCGCTGCATCCTGCAATATACTTATAATATTCTCGTACATTTTTCCGATAGCTATTTTATGTTCAGACTTATTGCATAAATTATCACTGCACTCTATCATCTCCGAAGGAAAATCAACTAATCTTAACCTATTATTACACAAATCTGTATACAGGTTAATCTGTTCACTATCCCTTTGCCCCCAGATTACTTTATTGGCTACTGTGGAGTGCGTTTGCGGTACCTGAGAGCGATCTAAGCTTTACAATTAACTTCCAGGGGGTAGTAATCAGACCACGTCACATCGTTTTTAATATGGATGCTTTCAATATAATTTCTAGCCATACTAGAAACAATACAATGGTCTAGCCAACGCGTACAGCCATGACTGTCACTTATATATGTGTACACGTCTTTACAATTAGACAGCAATTCATAGTCAGCACATACCCACGTTAGCTCTCCACAAAACTGACTCATTTCTGCGCTGTTTTATATTGCGACCCATCGCGACGCCCCGCTTAGCGCTTAATGGACTATACGGTGTTTATTATCTCGCTACAGCTCTAATTTTATGTAATACTATTGATAAAGTCAAGTCCTTTCATCTAAAATTGGTTAAAATTGTATATCTTCTTAATAATTATATGAAAGGAAATAAGTGACTGATTGACTGACCGATCTATCATCGCACAGCTCAAACCACTGGACGGATCCGGCTGAAATTTGGCATAGAGATAGCTTTTATGGCCTAGGCATACGGTAAAATAGGATTTTTGAAAATTCAACCCCTAATGGGATAAAATAAGAGTTTTGAAATTTGTATGAAAATCGAACTAAATGTGACCGAAGCTAGTACTTTATAGTTTGTCAATTGTAATTCATTCAGTGCATTTTCATGGATATTTAACAAGCACTGCACTCATATAACAAGTGAATATAATTAAAATTATTAAAAAATACGACTGCTCTGTCGTAGCCCGTATTGAATTTTTCAAAAATTTATAGCCCATGTCACTCGAGATATTGAACTATAGTGTTATATATTTTTGCAATCTACTCATCATTTTCTAGATGATGATTATATAGTTAATCTAATTTTCAAATATTGTTTTTCAACTTTAGTCTTTAATGCGGGACCATGGTCACCCCATCAAGTTTTTTTTTAATTTTACTCGCCTATGTCACCCGGAATAAGCTAGGGATTCTAACGATACCTCATTTATCAAAATCGGTTCAGACGGGTAGAAGTTATGGTGAAATAAAAAACTCACATACATACATACATGAACCTTGAGAACAATTTACTCCTTTTTTTCAGGCAGTCGTATAAAAAATCAGTTTATTATTTTCAGCCAGGCCTTCATCTTAGATATCTATAATTATTAATAATATATCATAAAATATATATTTGATGAATTCAAGTGAGCGTTCAATTGATAGATGTTTGGAATAACAGATTATAAGCCATAGTTAATTCATTCATTTCGAATTCATTCATTCATTCACCCAGCTTACAATGAATAAGGCCGATCACTTTGGAGAGGTGCAGTAGTTTTTGTCAAAGGATTGTTATTTGATGAACATTTTAAGGTCTTTGTGTGATGGGAAGGATTAAATTAAGATTTTTTGCAATGAATTTATAACAATGGCTCAATGGATGTTTTTATTTTGTATGTAGTCAGCACTCCTACCTTCAATTCTAAAAATAAATTTTAAATACACTATTTATTTATGGGTAAAGCAACTCAAAGTAACAATTCGAGTGCTTGTGCATTTACCCTGCCTACCGTTCAAAGAAATTAATATTTCTTTTAAGGTTTTTTTCATCACATATAATATTACGAGTCTATCAAAAAATATTCTCCTCAAACAAATTCGTTACAAGTATATCTAATAAGGTATCCACTCAAGATTTACAGAAAAAAGTAATAGCACCTAATAAAGTAATCATACCAAAAAAACTCGGCGGTTTGTACGTAAATATATCGGTGGCGATTCTAAAAGCACTCTAAATGCCATTCGAAACTTTTTTACTCCAAATATCCCAAAAATTAACATCACTAATAAGGCAGTATTACTCTCTAACCAAAACTATATTACCCGTGTACCTCAGACTAATTTAATATCTAGTCTACGCTAATCTGAAGCTTAATATTTAGGTGATAGAAATGATATTAGAAAGTGTGTTATAGTAATGCGTGGGGTCAGGTGGCGGTGGTGGGTGGTTTTTAAAATGTATTTCAGCGCAGGGAGGTATTAATTTGAGTGCGTGTTATTATGATCCCCGCGTGATGGATTGAGTGACTCAGCGGATATTTGTTTGGACTTTTAAACTGGGATTTGTTCGTTAAAACTGCTTTGGTTTTCGATGAACGACCGACCTGAGTATTCAACACCCTGAATTACTAGGTATATAATACCTAGAATTTAATCTAAAGAATTCAGGAGGTACTTGACCTATGTGTATAGATATTTTGTGAAGAATTTTTTTTTAACGTAACTTAGTATTTATTAAAAAATATTCGTGTGTCTCTTGCATTATGTACTGGATTCCAAATTAGGTACGTCTTATGGCGTTATAGCAAACTAGATGATTCCCGCGACTTCGTCCGCGTGGCCCAAGATTTTTCTTGAATTTTCCGAGATAAAAAGCCTATGTCCTACAACCTATCCCTGTACCAAATTTCATCAAAATCGGTTGAACAGATGGGCCGTGAAAGCGTAGCAGACAGACAGACACACTTTCGCATTTATAATATTAGTATGGATATAAAAATATAGCTTTAAAACTAAATTGATATCGTGAGTGACAGGTAGGAAGGTACCTATTATGCAAAAATAATAACCAGCCTAATAAATGCTCACAAATAGTCAAAATCGACACAAAATATGGCGTCATCAAAGTGGAGATAATGAAGATGTTTATCGGCGGGGGCTAGTGAGGCCCTCGGGAGATCGGTATCGGTTATGATGAGTTGTCAGCGTTTTGCGGTGTGAGGTGTCGCTAATTACACACTGGCGGCTGAGTGCGGAGTGCGGAGTGGTATTCGCTCGTCTCCTGCGCACGAGCTGATTTTTTACGTTTTCTGGCTGGTTTCTATAGCCAGCCGATGCTCATAGGTGGTTTTACCCTATAGTATTCCCAGTTAGCCGTTGACTGCGATCTCGCCTAGATTGTAATTTGTGATAATGCAGACTAAGATGGTAGCGGGCTAAACCGGTGGGGAGTAGGGTTATATAAAATCTATACCTACCTTTAATCGGGATTTACGTGAAAACATACCACAATGATAAACCGCTTGGCAGTGTGTACTTTACGTAATTATTTATCGTTATAGTGGTAATTAGCCGCGGCCGAAGCCTCTCACTAGACAAATCAAACTTTTCGATATTATCATGACTCGTATCTCGTATTTATGGTAGACAAGCGAAGGATAAATCGACTATTATACAAATTGTTTTTATAGATAATATGAAATGAAGTGTTTTATTTCTTGTAGGATACTTGTGTCGTGTCACTTATGATGATAGTTACATAATATCATATGTGACCCACAGGGTTCTACCGCCAGTTTTTGTAAGCAGATTTTACTGAGAAGATAAGATAGGAAATAGGTTCCTATTATTAGCACTGAAAGGGTCGTAAATAGTGAGGCTATTACATTTTTCTATCAATCATTTTGTAAGTTTCCTATCCGTGTCCTATTTTAGTTATTTACCCTACAATTCTTAGGCCGAGTTGCACAGCACCAGCTAAACTAATTTAGTTTTTTGTGATATTGTCACTTTTTGATAAGTTTAGTCCGGGGTTGACATGAAAAGGACAGGTATAGAACATTTAACTGCTTTGTGGACCTTAGTTACTGTCAATGCGGCAAGTAGCAAGTTCGGAAGCTGCCAAGGGACAGCAATCGGGAATAGTGTGAAAAGTGAGTTAGTGTTGAATGGCGCCGCGGCGGCCAGTTGCCGGCGCCCGCCGAGATTGCTTGCTGACCGGACAGTATGGGGAAACTTAACAGATTATTGTGACGATGGACACCCACTGTTTAGGCCCTTAAGGAATTCAACTCGAGGTCTGAAAGTTGTACAAGTCGATTAGATTGGTGTCTTCCTTGAATTCCCGCGGGTATTCAAGGATGACACTTCTAGACAAGCTTCGAAAATAAAACTATAGTCCCACAAGCTTATCTGACCCGGTGGCCGAAATTGGAGCAAATTTTTATGCCTGTTTGGTTTTAGTTTTTATTTTATTTCAATAGATACTAGCAACAAAATAAAAACGTCACCCGGGTCAGATAAGTTTGTGGGACTGTACATTCTTCTTAGCCGTTACACTCTTACCAGAGTGGTTGTGGCATCGAGGTCGTGGTCATCACGAAGTGACGGTTTTTGTGGCAGATGTAATGCGCCTTACGAGCATGCGCCAATTCTCCCTGCTGGCTGTACCTACTTAAACAGGTATTAATAATTAAAGATCAAGATATCTTGGAGGTTGCATCTAACAATTTGGCGCATAGGTACCGCGCGCCCAGGTCGCAGGTCGCCGCAGCAGGTAGCGAGTCCGGTAACTCGATTGCGATGACCCCCCCCAGCTCCAGCGCCTCCGTGATTGACCCCTTGTGCTATTGGTGGCGCTGCTAATGATGTTACCGTGTTATTCCGCGCCGATATTGTCTGCCCTGCTGCGGTGTAATCATATTATTAATATTGTAAATGCGTAAGTTTCGATAGGATAGATTTATAAATGGATGGACGGATGGATGTTTTTTACTCAATCACGCCTGAACAGCTGAACGGATCTGGATAGAATTTGGCACAGAGATAGTCTGGAATCATCGCTCAATGCAGCTGATTTTAAAAAGATTTACAAGTACAAGCTGGATCTAGTGACTATATTTCAGGATCTCCTTTTACCTATTAATCTGGGGTTTGCCCTTACTGCGTTTTCCGGTGTGAGCCCACCATTCTAGGACCTTCACCTTGGGACCCCAACGTTCTACTAGTTGAAATGAAGTACCAAAAAATAATAATATTATTATTATCATGGATCCAGATATTACCTACTTGACGTAATGTAGCTGGTTTGTTCGTATTAAATGATAAGATGTCGGTTTACTCACTCACAGAACTTAGGTACAACGAAACCTTACTTACATGCTATTGTTTTAATTTTGTTTCCTACCCTAGTTTAACCTATACATTAAATTTCCAATGCACCTTTCTTCCAAATCGACGAGTAGGTATACAACCTACTTACATCGATTTATTGAGGAGTTGCACCTTTATGCTGCAGTTAATACTAGTGGTTCACCCCGAACTGAGACCTCGCGGTATCCATAAAAGATAGTTTTAACTATCATCACATTAGCGCCATCTATTGACATCATTGTGAAGTTCTGTTAAAAATACTGAAGCTCATTCAAGTAGACAGCCAGGGTAGACGAAGATACTCCGCCATTGACCGAGCCGAGATCATGGCGGAGTATATGGAAGGCCAATTCACCCCCAACCCACCGGCCACCGACCACACCGTGTCTAGACACCACGCGGCGATCACACAACAGATAAAGGAATTCCTGTCGAGCCCGACTCCTTCGCTCCGGGGAGACAACTTCATCTCCCCGTCCGAGCTGAGGAAGGCCGTCTTCCGACTCCCTAAGAGGAAGGCGCCAGGCTACGACGGGATCCCGATCGCCGCCCTACAGCAGCTGCCGAGAAGAGTTCTCGTCGCACTAGCGAGACTCTTCAACGGCGTACTCCGCACCGCTCATTTCCCGGATTCCTGGAAGTTGGGCAAAGTTATCACTATCCCCAAACCAGGAAAGGACCGCCGCCTGCCAGGAAGCTACCGCCCTATCACCCTCTTGCCGCACATCGCCAAGCTGTTTGAGCGTCTGTTGCTGCGAAGGCTCGCTCCGCACCTTCGTCCGCGTGCAGAGCAGTTCGGCTTTCGCAGTAACCATTCAACGACGCTCCAGCTGGCGAGAGGACTTCACTACATCGCCAGTGAGAGGAATCGTGGCCACTTCATCGTCGGGGTCTTTCTCGATATCGAGAAGGCCTTCGACCGCGTGTGGCACGATGGACTCCTGGCGAAACTCCTCTCGACCACCCTACCACCCGCGATCGTGCGGCTGGTAGCTTCATTCCTGGAGGGAAGGTCCTTCAGAGTGACCGTAGAAGGCGCGGAGTCCCAGCCGCGCCCGATACGGGCCGGAGTGCCTCAGGGTAGCTGCTTGTCCCCGTGTCTATATGCGGTGTACACGGATGACATCCCTACCCTCGCCGACCATCTGCGCGAGGGGGAGGAAGTACGCGCTGATGACAGCGCGTACTTCGCGTCGTCGTACCATCAAATCGTCGCTGCAACGTCTGCTGGACTTACTTCCGGAATGGCTGGACAACCCACCACCTCCCATGGCCCCACCAACCTCGCGGTTATATGGGCCGAATCGCGGGAGAGCGCCCGTTCGGTACTTGCTCTTGGCGTTTTCCCGGGGCGCTTTCTTGACTCCCTACAAATTCTTTATCTCTTTCCTTGTCCCTTTTTGTCTTTCTCCCCTTTCTGGGGCAGACGTTCACAAAAACGCAGATCCCCCGCGTTCCCTGCGGTCCGGATCCTCTCACCACCTAACGGTCCGCGATCACGGTGCCAAGCTGTTCCGCCTCTTGTGCCAGTGGTGCGCGAACTCCCGCAGCTTGCCGAAGTTTACCCCCGAAGCGACGAGATCCTGATAATAGACTGGGCCCTCCTCCTCCCGAACAACCCCGTCCAGCAGGGCGCACCGGAGGTCCTCGTACATCTCACATTCCCATAGGACATGGTGAAGGTCTTCCTCCGCCTGTCCGCACATGCATTCCCCACTCACGACGAGACACATGTCATGCAGGCGCTTGTTGAAGCACCCGTGGCCTGTCAGAACCTGCGAGGTCTCATAGTCTGGTGCGACCCAGGTTGCCCTGAGCCGACCAGCCACGTCCGGGAAGAACCGACGCAACTCACTCCCTTTCGTTTCGCTCGCCCAACGCTCCTGCCATTCTGCCACAATTTCCGACCCAATTTCGCGCTTACGCCTGCTCAACTCACCCTTGGCCGCGGTCTTGCGCGCCGCATCTACCCGGGCAGCACGGATCACTTCCAGGTCCGCCGGCAACACCCCCGCCAGGACAGCGAGGGCCGCGGCACTGTTCGATCGATACGCCTTGGTCAAGAGGATCAAAGCTGGCCTCTGGGACCGGACCAACGACGTCCGCACGACATAGAGCGACGCCCTCTCGGCCCAACACGCCGCAGCGTACGTGACCGATGCTACATAGGTGCCGTAATAGAGGATTCGCAGCGCTGGATATCGAATGCCCCAGGAAGAGGTCGACACTCGCGACATCTTTCCAAAGCAATTAGCGGCTCGTTCCCCGATCGATCTCGCATGCTCGGCGAAGGACAAACTTGAATCGATTGTTACGCCCAGTACGACGGCCGACTGCACGGCCCGGATCGACGCACCACCGAGTTTAATGACCGGAGCCCGCTGGAGCCTGCCTCTGAGAGTCACTATCTGCGACTTCGCAGGGGCGAAGGAGAGGCGGTTCCTTTGGGCCCAGCCCTCAAAGAGGGAGATCACCTCGGCCGCAGCCGTTTCGATCTTCCGCCTCGAGGCCGCCTCGATCAGCACCGTGACGTCGTCCGCGTACGCTACAACTTTAACCCCACCCGGGAGCGGCAACCGAAGCAAGTCATCGAGCAGGACGTTCCACAGAGTGGGACCCAGCACCGACCCCTGCGGGCAACCCATTGTCGACACCTTCCACCGCACCTGGTCTCCCACGAACATGCCTACTCTGCGTCTGCTGAAGTAGTCAGCTAGCATGCGGTAGATGTTAGGCGGGCATCCGCCCCGCTTGGCCTTCAGCATAATCATGGGCCACCAGGCGTTGTCGAATGCGCCGGAAATGTCCAGAAAGATCGCCTGCACATAGTTCGTTTCGGTATTTTTCGCTGTGCTAAGGATCTCGCTCAGTGCCGTGACGGTCGATCTGCCCGGAGTGAACCCATGCTGACAGGGAGAGATCCCCATCGCGATCTGGGGCGCACACTGAAGTAGGACGCGTTCTAAAATTTTGCCAAATACAGGGAGGAGCGTGATCGGGCGATACGCCTTGGGGTCAGTCAGCGGCTTGTCGTTCCCCTTGGGTAGCACGATAAGTCTGCCGTCCTTCCAAACGTCCGGGAAAACTCCCTCCACGACACACTTACCGTACACCCAAACAAGCTCCGCGGAGGCCGCAGCCCACACGCGCTTGACCATTCTCGCCGTAATTCCGTCGATTCCCGGGGCCGTGTTAGGCAAGGACCTAACTATGGCCTGCAGACGGTCCCGACTAAGTGGAGGCGCGTCACAGCCAGTCGGGATGACAGAGGCCGCTAACCGGACCTCCCTGTGGTACGCCGTGTCCTTAGACAGATCGTCATCCGGACAGAGGGCATGCAACAGGTTGTCCACGGCCTCGCCGACACTCTCCGAGTGGCCGTCAGCATACTTGATGCCGTTGATGACATTGGCTGGGGGACGGTACCTCCCGCAAGCAACCCGATACGCCTGACCATAAGGGTCGACGTTCCCCGACTCAGCCTCCCGGAGGTAGTAGCTGTTCTGCGTCTCCACCATTAGCTGCCGGTACCTCCTGCGCTCTGCATGAAATGCGTCTCTAGCTCTCTCTTCCCTGTCGCCACCCATCCTCCTGGTGCTCTGCCATGCACAGCGAAGGCTGCTAACCTTCTTGCGCATAGCATCCAGCCTCGAGTTCCACCACTCGTAGCCGGTGTCCCGGCTCCTTCCACGCACACCCAAGCACTCATACGCAGTCCGCACCACAACATCCGTGAGCTCACTGGCCAGAGTGGAAGCGTTCTTCCGCCCGTCCAGGAGCCCCACTCTCGCACTGATCGTCGATTGGAATCTGGTCCAGTCCACTCCATTCTCCCGAAACCTCGGCGGTCCACCGTCGACAAGCTCGGCGCACTCTACAGCTCGACGCACGCAATCACAGGCAATGGAGTAGGTGATGAGGCGGTGGTCGCTGGACGATGCTCCGTCGCGCACTCGCCATTCCGTGGCCTTGATGCTCCTGGTCGTAATGGTCAGGTCGATGTTAGATTCGCCATTGGGGCCACTGAATGTCGCTGGTTGGCCGCAGACATTAACTAAGGCAAGCCTTCTTGCTGTTATAAATTCCTCTACGGATCTCCTTCTGTGGTCCGCCTCCTGTCCCCGGCCGGTGTAGTGGCGGGGCTCGCTGTGCCACATGGGCGAGTGCGCGTTTGCGTCTACTCCAACTACTATACCCTTGCCTCCGAGGGAGTCCAGCACTCTCTCCAGCTGGTGGAGATGCGGGTCGATATGATCCGAATATTGAAAATAGGCAGACACAACAACGACTTCTGCTCCACCCTTGCTGACCGTCGCCACGAAGCAGTGAGATGTTGAGAGATGGCCCAATGCCACCACGGAGACGTTCGGGGACACCACGAGGAGCCCTGCCTTGGCAGAGTCGCCATGCTGGATGAGGCCGGGCGCAGTCTGATAGTATTGTTCTTGGACAAGAACAATGTCCAGACCCAGGGCCCGGGCAAGCGATGGCAGCTCGTTCGTCGCGACTGCGGCGCCGCCGAGGTTCAGCTGTCCGACTCGAATCGGCTGAAGCCCCCTAGGGGCAGCCATAGTTAGTTGTGGCGACGGCCCTCTGTTCTGCGTACTTTCGGGCAGGGCAGGACCGAGCATTCGTGCTGTGCGACTCCGACTCACGCTTGAAGCGGTAGCACGTGGCGCACCGAGCCTTCTCGGCTTTGCACGATTCCTTCTTGTGCCCGGTTTCTCCACACTTACCACACACTACCTCCTTTGCCTTACAATACTTCTCCGGGTGCCCAAATGTCTGACACTTGTTGCAGCAGGTGACCCGGACGAAGTCGCATGCCTCTGTAGCCTGCCAGCGTATGTAAATGCGGTCCTTACCCAACAAGTGCTCCCTAAGGGCCGGGGAGCACTCCAACACCATTGTCGTCGTGTTGTGCTGCCTTCCCGTCATCTTAAATACCTTACATTCGGCCCTCAGCTTCTCCAGCGTCCACTGACTATCTCTCAGGTTCTGGTCCTGGAGGTCGGCCAGGAAGTCCTCCGTTGTGGGGTTCCCATCAATATCGCGAAGACATATTCGCGGCGATATCTTGCGCGGCTCCGACACCCTGAGGGTGGGCGGCACGGCCTTCTTCAGCCGATCTGCAGCACCAGGAGAGGTGGTTTGGACAACCACACCAGCGTTCCCCACCTTCCGCACCTTTTCCACCTGGACATCCAGTGCGCGCGGGTCCACAGTCCGTTTCAGCTCTGCTTTGGTATCGTCTGCGGTCTTGAGCTTCTCCACTTGATCCTCCGCAGGGTAAAAGGCGAGGACAGGGCCGCGCGCAGGAGGAATTGCCATAGGCTCCGCGTTCCTGGGTAACTTGAGGGCGGACGAATAAGATGCGCGCGTCGATAGGGCTGCACCGGCGGCTGGCTGCTCGGCGCGAACCCCGGCCGACCTGGAGAGCAGGACCTCCTTCTCCATGTCCGCGCACCTGGCGTTTGCACGGCCCAACTCTGCCTCCATCTCACACAACCGCAAGCTGAGGGCCGCGACCACCGCAAGCGTGTCTTGCACTCCTAGGCTGATTGCGTTCATGCTGTCCTTGTTCAGCCGTGATACTGGTCCCGTTGCAGCTGCCATGATTGAGGCCAAATCCTTGTTTACCCGGTCTAGCAGCTCTATTTTTTGTAGCCTTCGCCAAGGAAGGCTCGCAGTCCTCCTCGGAGTCCGTTGGCGGGTCCCGCTGACTGGGGCCCGCTTCCGGTATCCTCGGGCGGCTTGGCGGTGTGGGTTGCGCCGGCTGTGCCGGCGACGGATCCGGGGGTACGGGTCGGCACAGTCGCACGATTTCCACCGGGCGGCGCTCCTCGGGCGACGTCAGCGGCCGCTTCAGTCCAGAAGGCGTCGGCGTCGGCGTCGGCGGCGGCGGCCGCGGCGGCCTCGATGATGGGCGACTCGGCACCGGCGGCGTCAGCGCCATTTCCTCGTCTTGCAACCGTGATGCATGTGGCGCGGCTAAACCCGTCGGCGGCGTGCGCGCCAGAGACGAGCGCGGGGCGAAGGGGGAGGAAGCGGGGGCCTCCTCTTCGTCCATGTTAACCTACTCTACTAACTACTATTCTAACAAAAAGTCTACCACTAACAATAAAAACAAAAACTAATCATAAAACCTTAAAAAGTAAAAGTAAATTAAGTTCCAAAGTGATGATGATAGTCACTATGATTGGCACAGATGCATTCACGATCACAATCACTATGACACGCAATTGCGCTTGTCACTATGAAATGTCACTGACAATTGCAACGTCAATTTCAATGTCAATGTCGATGTTGATGTCAATGTCACCGCCAAAGTCGCTGTCTATATGGCATTGACTTTGACAGGTGTCAGTAGCACGACACCTATCACACACCGTGTACACCACTAGGAAGAAGCGTCACTGTCACTGTCGCCACTTGCAACGAGCTGCGAATGGAGTTCGCAAGAGGGCGCTAACCTAAAACATAACCTATAAAACCACGTGTGTGAAGAGCACGCGGTCTGTAGGTTATGTTTGCCTAACTTAAGGACTAAAACTATGAGAGCGTCCTGTCTCCAGGCGCAAGGCACTATAACACTAAGCACTAAATAATGAGGTCCCGATCCTCGGTATTTCCCATAGGAAAAACCTTAAAATAACAGCTTAACTAATGGAGTCTTTTCTCAGATTTAAAAGTCCACAAATAGTACGAAATAACCAATATTTCACTCAAATTTTCTTCACAGTATTTAGCACTACACTTAACACAACTATATAGGCAAAGAAAACTGGGAAACTCGTAGGAAAACCACCGAAAATGAATTTTCCAAACGGAGCACTCGCGAGACACGTCCGTTCGCCGCGAGGGACAGCGGGCATCTCAATCATCTCATCTCGGGAATGGCTGGACAAGTGGAGAATGGCCGTCAACGTGGGGAAAACGGCCGCCATCCTGTTCGGAGCCCGGAAGCACATGCGTCAGCTCCAATTACGAGGCCAGGACATAGAGTGGCAGACTTCGGTGCGCTACTTGGGGTGTCACATCGACGCCGGCCTGGCCATAGTTCCCATGATTAATCATGTTGTGAACCACGCCACGGCTGCCGCGTCGATGCTGCACCAGGTCCTCACCTCAAGCCTCTCACCGAAGACCAAGCTCTGGATCTACGGAGCCTATGTCCGCTCGCGGCTGACGTACGCGGCTCCCGCCTGGTATGCACTATGTTCTGCATACCAGAAGAGCCGCCTACAGGTCCGGCAGAACAAATGCCTGCGACTAATCGTGGGAGCTCCGAGGTACGTGAGGAACGACGTAATCCATCGCGACCTCAAGACGCCCACCGTGGAGGAGTACGTCCGTACGCTCGCGCGGCGCATGTTTGCGCGCGCGGACAACGGACCGTACGAACACCTCCACGGGATCGCACCGCCGACCACCCGACCTCCGACCGGGCGTCCACTACCTCGTGAGCTGTAGCGACGACGACGACGCGACACACACCGGACTTGACACCGACTCCGCGCGCGACGGCGACCATATCGCCCGCAGCGCGGAGTCCACCAGCTCTGACACCATCTCGGCGCGCGATAGCGACCCCACTGCCCGCAGCGCCGAGATACCTGGACATGACACGGGTCCTGCACGCGGCGGTGACGACGTCACCCCCAGGGTGAACCCAACACCAGAGATGACACCAGGCCCAGGGGCCCGTAGCCTTCTAGGCAGGCCCTAGCCAACACACGGCTCAAAGAGAATCACCGGGGTACAATGTTACCCCGCGCCCCGCCCGGGTAATGAGGCCAGGCCTCGAAGCCCGTACCCCCGATTGGACCCCACGGGCCAACCGGAGAAGACCCCCTGCTGCTGGAAGCTCATTCAAAATTAAATAATTACGTTTCCTTATAATATTTATTTAATTTTAGTATTTGTTGTTCAAGTACAGGATATAATTCAAATAATTGATCAAGTTTCAGGTTCAGCCTTTCAGAAAATTGAGAGTTCTGAAGTCAACTTTGGACGTTAGAAAATCTCCACTTTGAAAGCCCATCATTTCGTCAATTTTAAGGGAAAAATAAAATAAAATTTTTTTGGACTCTATTACTAATTATATCTTTAAAATGATATACCGCAACCTTATATAACGTCATAAAAATATTTTACTTCGTATTCGCTTCTATGAGAGCCCCCCTGAAATAAAGATTTGTATAACTTTATAAGCCATATTCAGCTGGAGGCCATCGGTTTATATTTATAACTAGTGGACGCCCGCGACTTCGTTCGCGTGGCTTAAGTTTTCAATTCCCACAGGCACTCCTTAATTTTCCGGGATAAAATAAATATGTTACTCTCCATGTCCTCATCTATACCCATGCAAAAAATCACGTCGAACTGTTGCTCTGTTGCGGCGTGATTGAAAGACAAACTCCCTATCTAACGTCCTTGAGGATAAAATTTTCATAAAATGTGAAACACGTATTTTTCTATTTTAAACCAGAAGCCCAAATACCAACTTCAATTTCTATAACTTGAAAAATGAAGGAATTTCATACAAAGTTTCAACCCCTATTTTACCACTTTAGGGATAAATTTTTTAAAAACTGTGACAGACGTACTTCTTTATTTTTTAACGATAGCCAAAATACCAAGTCTCGTTGATATAACTTGAAAAATATCTTGACAAAAGAAGCCCTTTCATAACAACTTTCATCCCCTATTTCTGCCCTTTGTGGGCGAATTTTCATAAACTGTGAAAAACGTATTTCTTCATTTTCAACCCGCAGCTCATTTACCAAGTTTCATGGCTATAACTTGGAAAACGACGGACTTTCATACAAACTTTCAACCCTTATTTTACCCCTTTGGGGGTGAAATTTCGAAAAACCCTTTCTTAGTGGGTACTTGGTCTTCACAAAGAACACGCTCTCCAAATTTCATGTCTCTAGGACCAGCGGTTTGGGCTGTGCGTTGATATATAAGTCAGTCAGTCAGTCAGTCAGTCAGGACTTTTTATTTTATATATATAGATATTCAAATTTGAAGTAATTACGTTCAGTAATTCAGAAGTTATAAGGCTCTGACAGACGGACGGACGGACGGACGGACAAGTGCAAATTCACTCAAGTTGAGTGCTTCGCCTCGCTCGGTCAATGAAAATGTTACGTTCAAGATTCGAACTGAGTACCTACATAATATTACATCCTGAGAAGAAGATTCCCGAAAGTGCAACATAAGGTAACTAATTACAAAATCTTCTTTGCAAAAGATTTCTAATTAAAAATCTATACACATAGTAATATCTACTTGTTTATAACGTACGCCACATAATATAGTTATCAAATCAACCCTGCTCCGAAAGAGATTACTTATTTGTGTATTCAGGGTAGAATCCAGAGCCAACTATTTAATTATACTCTCCTCCCCTTTCCTCCCCCTCTCCCCCCTCCCGGCCGCAAACATTATGAGCTCTAATCAAATAAACGGGCTTAAAGCGGCGCGCACATCAAGACGGGCGCAAGACCACTCGCGGGTTTCTTCCCCAACTCTACACTTTACACATTGCTTTACAGTTTAATTAGCTATATACTTTTCATCTGGGTCTTTTAGTGGCAAATCTGAATTTTTTTTGTCGAACCTCCGAAATTATACTTGTTTTTGTGGGGTTTGGGTTCCTTATAACCCGTTAGAATAATAATCTTTTGTTAGTCTTCATTTCTTGTGGTGGTGTGGTGACTCTCCCTTACCTACTATGCAAACTATATACTACTAGCTGATGCCCGCGACTTCGTCCGCGTGGTTTAAGTTTTTTGTTATTTCCGCGGGAACGCCTTAATTTTCCGGGATAAAAAGTAGCCTATGTCACTCTCTAGGTCCAAACAAACACAACAAAAAAAGAATTAGCGAAATTGGTCCAGCCGTTCACGCGTGATGCCGTGACCAAGGGAAATAGGGATTCATTTATATATATATATATATAGATATACTATATGAATGCAAAAGTATGTCTGTCTATCCATCGGCCTGGATATCTGCGGCCCATCTGTTTAACCGATTTTAACAAAATTTGGACATATGATAAGAAAAATTCAGCGATTTTCGGAGGGAATTTTAAAAGACATAAACCTACGCGGAAAAAGTCGCTTGCATCATCTAGAAAAGATGAAGAAGTAATAACTTGCAGCATGACAATACGTAGGTGGGTTAAGAATCATTTCCTTCGACTTGACGACCCTAGATATCCAGGATTCCATGTCATAATATTGACCACTGAGGAATCGAGACATCATCACAAGTGGAAATAATAAATAAAATAATATATATATTTATTAACAATACACAGGTTACAGTAAATTTAACTTTGGTCTCCGCACTAGGGAACCTGTAGGTAATAACATTAGAATTCATCGATAAACAATATGCGCGATACTTAATGATTGAACATTACCCTTAAAGTTAAAATAATGAGTCGCTAATCGAGAATTGAACGTCAAATTAAACGAGTTTGCGTTCCAGATTGATTCCAATAAGTGGAGGGGGGACTAATCTACCACCACCACACGACGTTTTGGTTTAGTGACGCACCGACCTACGACGACATATTATATCGACAAACCGAAAATTGCGTTGCAATAAGTATTGCTTTTTTTAACCGGTCAAGTGCGAGTAGGGCTCGCTCAAAAAGGGTTTTGTACTACCGCACAATTTAAATTATTATAGTCATTGACTTAAGTGATTATAGTCAATAACAAGTTAGATGTCATAACAACACGTAATCAGCTGTAAAATAAAAGGCTTTACATATGGCGCTCAACCGGTATCGCCTGACACAAAATTCGACACCGTATGAGTACGGAACATTAATTACCGATTTTCGTATATTTTCCTATACTTGAGCTGTGAGACCTTGCTACTGCCAAATTTCAATATTCTAGGTCAACGGGAAGTACTCTATAGGGTTTGATTTATTGGCGGGTGTCAAAATATCTTATTATCTTAGGCTGCATCATCACTTCCCATCAGGTGTGTAAATAAACTAATATAAAACTCACTGCGGCATACATTCTGTATGATGTTGGAGCAACCGAGTGAATTTAGCAGCAACAGCAACAGTGCAACAGTGGTATAGATAGTTTGGGACCTATTATGGAGTAGATTGGACCTATATGGGATTGTTGGGACAAAGATCCTATAATATCATGTAGATAGCTCCATGTAGGTACTTAGACACTCTCTCTGTCGACACCTGGGTCCGGTCGTCCCTATAGCAGCCTGCCAGTTGACAGCGCTGTAATTGTTGAATGAGGCAGCATTAAAGCGCCAATTAACCGACATTGATTGCTCCCCCCACCCCCGCTCCTTCTCCCCCGGTTAATCTCATGGAGAGAGGAGGGGAGGGGAGGGGAGGGGGGGGGGAGGTCGCCTCACAACTACGACCAATTAACGCTGTTGCTGTTTAGTTTAATCGGGTTAATTTATTTCGTTCCGCGCTGCAGTTTTAACCAACTTGGTAATATAAGTGTGCTTGCTTGAATTGCACAGTTTTTCTCGCGGAGGAATCGCTCTTATGGAAGCTGCCTGGTGAGGCTTGTCAATTTGCTTTATGTCAATTGTGCGAGATTACAAATCAGGAAGAGTCTTAAAAAATTGGTTTTTTTAGGGTCTTTTCCGCACCTCAAAAGGAAAAAAACGGAACCCTTATAGAATCACTTTGTTGTCCGTCCGTCTGTCTGTCAATACCCTTTTTCTCAGGAACGCATGGAAGTATCAAGCTGAAATTCATATCAAATATAAATGAATTTCAGCTTGATGAAAAACTCAAACTTCTAAGCCAACGCAATCAAAAGATACATCCGTTTATGCTGCAAATTTTTACCCTCGCAAGGGAATCAAAACCTACAGGGTACTTCCCGTGAACTCAGAATCTTGAAATTTGGTACGAAGCAACGTCTTATAGCACAGATAAAGGAAAAATTGCGAAAAGCATACATTTTTAGTTACATCATATAATAAAAATATTTTTAAAATCTTCTATATATATAAAAAAGCGAAATACCACTCACTCACTGACTAATCACGATATCTCAGGAACTATAAAGCGTACAATCTTGAAATTTGGAAGGTAGATTCCTTCTATGGTGTAGACGCCAGCTAAGAAAGGGTTTTGAGAAAATCCATCCCTAAAGGGTTAAAATAGGGGTTGGAAGTTTGTATGAAAGTCCTTTGTTTTTGAAGTTAGAGACTTGAAAATAGGCAATTAAGTTAATAGTTATAAATAATAAAAACTTATATAAGCAATTTTACGAAAACGTACCCCAATAGGGGTGAAATGGGGGTTGGAAGCTTACTTAAGGGTTCCAAGTTTTTGATGTAAGAGACTTGAAAATCGGGATTTAGGTTACTAGTTTTAAGTTACAATAAACTGTATAAGCAATTTTAGGAAAATCTACCCCACAGAGGGTGAAATGGTGGTTGTAAGTTTGTATGAAAGTCCTATATTTCTGAAGTTAGAGACTTGAAAATCGGGATTTAGTTTAATAGCTTTAAATAATAATAACCTGTAGAAGCAATTTTACGAAAATCCACCCCAAAAGGGGTGAAATGGGGGTGAAAGGTTACATACAAATTTAATGACTTTGAAGTATAGACATGAAAATCAGCATTTAAGTTATCAGTTTTAAATAATTAAAAACCTGCATAAGCTATATTATAAAGCGTCTATAGATAGGCTGTTTGCAGCGGGAAAATTTCATTATCTCATAAGAAATCAACAATTGTACGCGGACGAAGTCGCGGGCGACGTCTAGTATGTGTATAAAGGTCACTGAATCATCACGAGATCTCAGGAACTATAAAAAAAGAAAATTAAAGAAATAAAATTTGTTTATTTCAGACCCTGATAAAGTCCATAATAATATTAGTACAATAATAACTTAAAACTATGTTAGTAACCTAAAAATAAAACCTAATCAAAATTAACTAATTTAAATACCTGCAGTTGTATGCTGGAGCACTAGGTACATAGACATGCGTATGTATCCAGTGCCTCAGCATAGGGCAGTCAGGCTTATCACCCAACACCCTCAGAATGACGCTGGTGCTCCCCCTCACCCTGCGCATCAGCGATGCGACTCGTTTACGCATGACGGCATAAAAGTTGTCCGTGTGCGCGTACGCAAAGATAGCCGGCGCACTACAGTGTCGGGGGAGCCCCAACATGATAACATCACCCTGAAGGCTCTCTGAAACTCCGTATAAGACTCCTACAATGCTACATTTGGCCTGTAGTTTTATATGGTTGCGAGGCATGGACACTAGTGGAAGACCTACGTAAAAAGATTGAAGCCTTTGAGATGTGGACGTATCGCAGGATGCTCCGCATAAGCTGGACGGCTAAAGTGTCTAACATTGAGGTTCTTGCCCGCATGCAGAAGAAGACCGAGTTAGTCAAAACCATCAAGCAGCGAAAGATCTCGTACCTAGGCCATATCTTACGACACGATAGGTACCGCCTGCTGCAGACTATAATGATGGGTAAAATCGCTGGCAAAAGATGGGTGGGAAGAAGGAAGAAGTCATGGCTACGTAACATAAGGGAGTGGACGGGTATAAAAACCGTCGGAGAACTATTCCGCCTAGCCATGGACAAGGAGAAGTTTAGTAAACTGACTGCTGACGTTCAGTAATGGAGAGGCACATGAAGAAGAAGAAGAAGGCGTTATTGTATTGCACTCGGAGCGCATTGTAAGTCTTCTGCGTATAGTTGGTCCACAGGCCGCACGTGTATAACGTCTGGCAAAACGCTTTAAAAAGTGTTACTTTGACATCTAACGTGCACCGAGCTAATCTGCCAAGCCAACATATTACATCGGACCGCAATGGCTCTCCTTTCCCTCTCCATGTCAAGGTCATCCTTCAGATCCTCTGTTACTACATGGCCAAGGTATCTGAACTCTGACACTCTCCGAAGGTCAACCCCTCCTAGTGTCACTGGCGGTACATGTTTTGGTTTCCGTGACCTTACTCGAAACACTAGAAGTTCGCTCTTCTTTACATTATATTGCAGGCCGTGTCTCTGCGCATAGCTCTCGCAAATCGCCAGTAGCTTCCGGAGTGCACTCACCGATGGGCTCAACAGTACCATGTCGTCCGCGTAGCTAATACTGTTTACACAGTGGCCATCAATAGAGCAACCGACCCCAGTGCTGCCGAGCTCTACAATTAGCTGGTTTATGTAGAGATAGAAGAGCGCTGGCGATGTCAAACCACCCTGTCGAACACCGCTCTTCAGTCTATACTCATCAGAAAGTACACTCCCCCACCTGGTTAGTCTGATGGTCGTACCAATATTTGAAAATATTTATCATAAATCATACAGACTTGAAGTTTGGAAGGTAGGTTCCTTCTATGGTGTGCACGTCAGTAAAGAAACGCTTTTGAGAAAATTCACCCCTAAGGGGTTGAAAGGGGGGTTGGAAGTTTGTATGAAAGTCCTTCATTATTGAAGTTAAAGACATGAAAATTGGCATTTACGAAAATCTACCCCACAGAGGGTGAAATGGGGATTGCACATTTGTATGCAAGTCCTATGTTTTTGTAGTTAGAGACTTGAAAGTCAGGCTTTAGGTTATTAGTTTTACATAGTAATAACCTGTATTAGCAATTTTACGAAAATCTACCCCGGTTAGGGGTGCATTAGGGGTTGGAATAGCTTACATGAGGGTTTTAAGATTTTGAAGTTACTCGAAAATCAGTATTTACTCGTAGGTTATTAGTTTTAAGTAATAATAAACTGCATAAGCAATTTTACGATTATCCACCCCAAAGGGCGTGAAATAGGGGATGAAAGTTCTATGTTTTAATAGTTAGATATATGAAAATCGGCATTTAGGATATAGTCTTCAGTAATAATAACCCGTGTAAGCGTTTTTACGAAAATCCACCCACCCAAAAGGGAGTGAAATTGGTGTTGGAAGCTTGCATGACGGTTCTAGGTTTTTGAAGTATAATGTTTAGTTTTTTTTTTAATTCCCTCTCTCGTATGAGAGTGAAGGCCTGTGCCCAGCAGTGGAAGTGGTGGTGGAAAGCTAAATAAATGTCGTCACTCGTCAGCATCGTCGTCGACCGATAGCCGTCCACTGCTGGACATAGGAGACCTCTGAGGGGCCCCCAGCTGGCCCGGATCCAGCGGCTCCCTGCCACTTGATGGTTATTCTGAATTTTCGCTAGTTTGATCTGGTGGGAGGTTTCATCTGTGGCTAGTAATTATAGGGTGGTAACCGGCATAGACGTGCTGCCAAGAGATTTAGCGTTCTGGTACGATGCCGTGTAGAAACCGATTAGGATTATGGGTGTATTATAACTGCTATATCCACTGCCATCTAAGACTGCATCATCACTTACCACCAGATGAGATCGCAGTGGATAACTTATCTAAATCTAAACTAATATTATAAAGAGGAAAGATTTGTTTGTTTGTTTGTTTGTTTGTTTGTTTGTTTGTAATGGATAAACTAAATAACTACTGGACCGATTTTAAAAATTCTTTCACCTATAAAAAGCTACTTTATCAGCGAGTAACAAAGAAACAAGTACTTATAAGTAAGTAATCATGGAAACGCAGCCTGTTAATAATGATAATAATAATAATCCACAGTCAGTTCTGGAGAACAACAGCTACAGGGTTTATTGGGACAGAACCATAGTGACGGATAAAACCATATATTATAATAGACCCGATATAACTATACTAGATAAACAAAATAATTCAGTCCTCCTAATAGATATTGCTATCTGTAATACACACAATTTAGCTTCTACATACACAGAAAAGATTGCAAAATACACAGACTTATCTATAGAAATTAAAACCCAGTGGAAAGTGAACAGCACCAGAACTGTCCCTGTGATTATTTCATCCACAGGAGTTATACCTAAAACACTGCATAATAGTTTGAAAGCATTAAATATTAATTGCAAAACCTATTTGCATCTACAAAAGGCCGTAATCCTAAATACATGCCGCTTATAGTACGTAAGTTTTTAACACAGGAGTAGGTAACCCTAATTATGCACTTGGCTCCGGCCCGTGCATTATTATTTTCACCTCCATTTAATGAAGAGAAAAAAAAAGAAGTTAAACCAAAATAATAATAATAATGTCTTCCCGGCCGAATTTCGGCCACGGCGGCCTATCTCCAGAGAGATTAGCCATCTGCGCGGGAGATATTATAGTGCACAAGTGTGTGCGCATACACAGGTGCACTCTCTGTCTCTCTCATAGCCCGATGGGACGGAGAATCCAACACGACCGGAGAGAGATCAGGCGCAGGACCGACGGCCTTACGTGCTCTCCGAGGCACGGGGGTGAAACACCGCCAACTTCCTTACTCCGGGCTAGTACTGAGAATTTCTTGTCAGAAAAACCCAATACTTGCTATGGCCCGACCCGGGAATCGAACCCGGGACCTCGTCGGCCGCAGTCAAACATGCTAACCACTAGACCAACGAGGCAGCAATAAATTAATCCTGTTGAGGCCTGTTAATAAATTGAACAAGCGAATGCACAAATTAAAATGAATGTCAAAAAAAATGGCGTGCAATTTGAAAAGATCCACAAACATTATTAAGGTCTAGCCCCACTGCAGATGCACCGCGCGGCGCGGCACGAAGCAGCATATTATATTCTTTGTATGAGTTTGTATGGAGCTGGGCCCACTTGTACAAATAATTGTGCAAAGAATATTAGCCGCTTCGCGCCGCGCCACAAATTCAAATTCATTTATTTTCAAAAACATCTTTTATACAAAAGGTGGTATTAAACATAATGACGGAGACAATATTATAATCAATGTCAGAAAAAACTAAATCAAAATTTTTATGCAACACAATCATGTCAACAACAATTAATGAAGTGCCTCTGTAGTGGGGCTAGGCCTTTAGTGTAGCTACGTAGATGAGGTCGGGTCAAACCGTCAGACGAGCGGTTTGCGCGGACAAGCCCGCTGATAGTTAATAACGCGGAGCGACCTTATAATAAGGGGCTCTGCAGGCGGCGCCGCGCCGGGGGCACCACGCTGCTACGATTATGTGGACAAAGTCCTGTCCCGATTTAAGAATTCGATTAGTTAGACTTTTATTTAGCGTGTAACGATAGGGCTAAAGTAATGTATGTCGAGTAGTTATAAGTTTGTGAAAAGATGGGCCGTAAATGCGTAGCAGACCGACACACTTTCGCATTTATAATATAAGTAAGGATAATGTTTGCGTATGTGGCTAAAGAGACACATTTTCTTAAAAGAATAAAATAATATAAGTACCAAATTATAGAAACGAAACGAGAGAGCCTGTTAGTAAAAATTGGCAACAGCTAATCTACTAAGTTAGTATGGCACTGCTTTTTTCAAACCTTAAAACTGTGCTGCTACTATCAAACCATTCTTAAATACTTTCACAATAATGAGTATTGTATCGGTAATACTTTAAGAGGACCCCTCGCCCCTGCTGTTATTATTTTCTTGAGATGGTCACTATCACTCGTTCAAGTTTTTAGAGGAAGGCTAGCGTATATGTAGTAGTGTAATGTCTATTTTTAATGTTTTTTTGTATGTTTATCTTGAACAATAAAAAAAGCGTATGCAGATTTCGACAGCTTTCCGGTTCCAACATCATCAAAATATCAAAATATCAAATGACTGAAATCCTGCGTTCGCGTGGTCACCCTAATCCCCACCTGTCGTTGTCAGGCTTTGATCACTGAATTATCCCTTCAGCGCAAAGGTCCCGATCCCCCTGCTCCCCCTCGACCCCCCCACCCCCCCTCCGCGCTCTCCGCAGTGATTGTTGTGGGCCCATTAAACGATCATTACCGCCTCAAAGAGTTGCCTTAATTGCTCCAAAAATGTTGTCACAACCCCCATAATGGAGATCTGACGTAATTTGATGACACGAGCAGACGGCTATGGTTATGTTTCAGAGCCTTCAGTGACTTAGACACTGTACATGGTAAGTTAGACATGGTAAGGATGACTATAGTAGGTAAGGTATGTTGTTGGCGTTGGTAGTGTTTCAGCGGTAAGTAAAGGAAACTAAGCATGTGCCAAGTTTCATCTAATTAAATTTGTATTGTTGTCGATATTGATGCTGTTAAAATCTAATAAATTAGTCATTACCTAAGTTTTTACCATACTAATTAAATGACTGATAACAGTGACATTTGAGTTGTTAAAATATTCAGTGCAATATCGCTAATGAAAAGAGCGGCGCTGATTGCTTCATGCATTGTGCATTGTGCATATTGAAATAATCACAAGTGAGGGTTCCGTACTAAGACAGACAATCCGCTGCCGTCCGTCCGTCTGTCTGTCCGTTGTCTGTTTCTCATTTACCGTAAGATAATAGACAATTGATTCACAGAGTGTGTAAGCATTTCTATTGCCGAACTTGGAGAGATAGGTTGCATCCCGGGGAAGGACATAGGCTACTTTTAACCCCGGAAAATTAAGGAGCTCCCGCGGGAATACAAACAAACTTAATCCACGCGGACATCATCTAGTGAAATATATTTTGAACTAGATGATGCCCGCGACTTCGTCCGCATGGACTACGTTATTTCGATCCCCGCGGAAGCTCCTTAGTACTAAACTTCACCAAAATCCGTTGAACACGTCGACCATCAAAGCGTAGCAAATAGACAGACAGACACACTTTCGCATTTATAATATTAGTATGGATACAATAGCGCAAAACACCTATGTTCTTACGGGGTGTTCAACGACACCACACGGCTTGTTTTTTTTTTCCGTAGGTAGTGTACTCGCGCGATAAGAGAGCGCCTAAAGCCCTAAACAAATCCACAACACGTTCAATTTCATTAGTCAGATTGAGTGTAAACAATTACACGCGGCGTCACGCGACCGGCACTCGTACACACACACACACACACACACAGATTCACTTCATTTTCACTTTATGTTCACTTATTATGAAAAGCCATTCAATTTTCCGCAATTTGTCGATGCGGAAAAAGATTCATTATTGTAATGATTTCAGTCGCTCCAGTAATGGAGATTGTGTTGATAACAAATCAATTTATTTTTACTGATAATATTTTATAGTTTAGTAATTAACGTTACGTATTTATCATTCCCGATAATAGGCATGATGGCAGTAACCAAGAATCAATGAAATTATGAATTTATCTAATGAATTAGGATTCATGGATTATAAAAAACCTATTTATTTTTCTTTTTCGAGTGGGATTGCTATTTATTTTGATAAAATAAAACTATAAAATACAGCAATCCGCCATATTTGATGAAACACCAAGAAGCGAATGACGTCATAATTGTTTTTTTCGAGCTTTGACAATCACACTATTGTTTACTGCACACTGCACAGAGTACATTGGTAAAAACAATAGTGACGTCACAAACGACGCCATGACACCGCCGAGCGTTTTGGCGTGAATTTTAAAATTTTAATTTCAAATGCCAATTTTATGTACCAAACCTTATTTTTCTGCTGAAATAAGATATTTTTTCGAAATAGTTAGATACTTCCGAACATAGTCTGACCATTTTTAAAATCAGTCATCATGCCTATTCGGAATCGGATTTGAGTCCCAGGCCGGTTCACAACAAGTTCTGGGTTTTTCTAACAAGAAATTCTCAGTACTAGTCCGGAGTAAGGAAGTTGGCGGTGTTTCACCCCCGTGCCTCGGATAACACGTTAAGCCGTCGGTCCTGCGCCTGATCTCTCTCCGGTCGTGTCGGATTTTCCGTCCCATCGGGCTATGAGAGTAATATGTCCCGCGCAGATGGCTAACCTCTCTGGAGATTGGCCGCCGTGGCCGAAATTCAGTCGGGAGGACATTATTATTCGTGGAAATTATTTTTAGGATATATTTTGCAAGCCTACGTTAGTAAAAGGAGCATGTCCATCACCGGGATACAATCTATTTGAAAAGAGTTCGTCAAAATATTTGCCAGTCATTTGTTTACCTTGTTAGTCAGCTCAGAATAAATACATTGAAAGTAAGTATACCAAGACCAACCATATCATCCATTTATCGTATCTTGCCTGAAAATTTGTTTAATTTTCGCAATTTAAAATATACCACAATTTAAAATAGGCCACAATACCAACTTTGGGTCCCATCGAGAAGGTTGGCTCTGTACTCTAAAAACTGTTCATGTATGGCAATATCCTTATTTAATAAGTTACCAGAATGCTATAGAAAGCTACCAATAACAAAGTTTAAAAGAGTGATTTTCACAATTCTCATAAAAAAAAACTACTATAGTGTTAGCGAATATATCGGAGATAGCGAAATTCCTATGACTATGTGATGTGTTATCTGTATGTATAATGCATGTTTATTATTAAAAAGAAATGTTTTTTTCCCAATAAGTTGGTGCTGTTTATCTGTGTGTTTATATGTTTTCTGTGTGTTTAGTGTGCGGTGGATCTGTAATATAATGAAATTATCCATAATTATTTTATAATATTTAAATTGACATTATAGTAATTTTGTAAATAGCTTTGTAAAATTGAGTAGCTTATAATCTTAACTTGGACCGGACCATTATGTAATTTTCATTTTATTTTATACCTACCCGACATGTATTGAATTTAAATTTTAATGTAACAATTTTTGCACAATGTCTCTGACAGTAGATTGTGTACGGGAAATTTCTACCTACAGCTGTTATCACCCACAATTTAGCAAAATTCATGATTTATGATTTTATTTATGATTATAAAAAAGTACTTACTTAATGTTTTAAAAATACCTATAGTAATATTGTAGAAAGCAAGATCTCAAAAGAAAGCTCTATTACGTGTAAAATTATCAGCGGCTTGTTAAAAAAAGTTCGACAAAAGAACTCAATACATTTAAAGGTAAATTATTCAAACAAGTCCGCATTGAAGGGAAGCCAGGAACCACAGATAACAAGGTGTTAATGGCGCTAACTTTAAAAAAGCCGGTCAAAAGCCGACGCGGTTCTCTCTAAGCTACTCGTTATTTCCCCGAGTTAACCCTCCGACGCGCGGACAAAAGAAACGAGGTACAAAAGACCCGCGTCGAAGAAAAAAACAGCCGCGCGCTGATTGGTCGAGCGGCTGTGACGTCACGCGCGCCCCGCCCCCTAGCGACCGTCGCCACCGCCGAGATGAAACCGAGAGAGACAAGACGTCCATCCGAGCGAGACAGCCGTCACATTGATGATAGCTCTTCCAATCGCGAAAGACCTTAAGCAGCTCACTAACATCATAAGAAATTAAAATATGTAGAATGTTACAATAAGGTGCTAAGTCCGATGCGTCGAAGTGGTTTGTAAGAGATGTATTGAAGCGGTCAGTCGTGAAAGCTGTTATTGTTGGGTTACCGGTTTACCGATTTGGTTAAATTCGTGTGTTAACAGACAGACGGTCGGCTGTTTGTTTGCTCCGACTCGGCGAGTGCACTCCGAGTGCCGACAGCCAATTGCGAGTGAAATTGCTTCAGTGCTATTAATTAGCGCTCTACTCGTATTTGTGTACTGCGCTTTGTTTATAGCCACTAATTGTAACAATGTGTTCAACTACTAATTATTAGGATCAACATAATATTTTAAATTCAGGAATTTAAAGGTTAACAAGTTTTTGAAGGAATAGGATCAGTTTCAGAATATCAAACTCAATTAAGTCCAGAAAAGTTTTACGCTGTATTTACTTTTCATAAACCGTGTAAAGTTAATAGTATCGAAAAAATAAAAATATAAAAGAGTACAAAGAAATAAACACGACCATCGAAAACCTTTATTACGTACAAAGAACGCAAACTAAACAGTAACAAGTCAGATTCAAAGAATACGATCAGCCAACAATCGGCCCAATCAGAGGTGAAAAACACTATTGAACGCTTCAATACCGCGAGGAAATCCCGAGGGGCGAATGCTAATAGCGCCTCGCGCCTTGCCGAACGAAATCACTTCGCGACCCGAAAATTCGCACTTTCAATGGGCAATTGCACCCCCACCCTAAGCCCCGCCCCATTCGCAACCCCGCCGCAGCGCGAGAACCTCAGTCAGTCGCGCTCGTCCGCCCGGTCAACATGGACGTCACCGAGGAGCGATTCTTCGGCTCCCAGACGCCGGACCGGTCCGAGACCAACAGTCCGCGATCGCAGATGAGCAGTCCGAACTCCACGTCCTCGATAAATGTCACCGACCAGTCGATATCAATGTCCCAGCATCAGCAGAACTTAGAGACTTTAAACCGAATGGGAATGTTTTTCCACGCGCAGCAGATGCATTTGAACCAAAGTTTCGACGCGGTGAAGACTAGGTTAGGATTGACCCAAGTGGCCAACGTGAACCAGGGTCCGCGGCACACGATAGACGCGATACTGGGACTGAACGGCAGCAGGCAGGCTGGGAGAGTGAGCAGTGAGTTGGAGCAGAGGAGAGAAGAGCGCGAGTGCGACGCTGTGCCCGTGTCGCCCGGCGCCGGCGAGAGTGCCGGTGAGTGAGACCCCCGTGTGGTTGTTCAGGCTACGTTCACACTGCGAAAAATATTCGGGAGAATTTTATTCAGAAATGCGTACACCTCGATAAGACATCTAGCGCTACAGAATTGCGAAAAAAAATCACGCGAATGTTTTTCGCAGTGCGAATGTAGCTTTAGTGTTTAGTCAAAGGATAGTTAAACTACCGAAAATATACAGCCATAAAGCTTGAAATCCCTGCGGCAGAATTTTAGAGAATTTTTAAAAAATTAAATTGCAAAGACCTTTGCATGCAGTGATGGCTCATAAAACTAATGTTGTGGCTCTCTTCTACTTTTGCGTTTAAATTGTTCAGTGCTCACTATCGAGGCTATCAAAAAGAAATGACGAAGTCATATTATGGAGTCATATTATAACGAGAACCTTTTTTTAAAAAAAATACTAAGCTAGAATTAGTTCATCATCCGTAACAACTTATCAGTATTTTAACTTTTTGTTTATAGTCTATGCTAATATATATTGTAAAAAACAGTACTTTCTTACTTACTGTTTTAAATTTTCTTAAATACTTTAGGTTACAATCATCATACTTCATACTAATATTATCAATGCGAAAGTGAGTTTGTTTGTTGGTTTGTCCTTCAATCACGCTGCAACGGAGCAACGGATTGACGTGATTTTTGGCATGGGTATAGTTGAGGACCTGGAGAGTGACATAGGCTGACTTTTTATCCCGGAAAATTGAGGAGTTCCCGCGGGAATCAAAAAAACTTAAACCACGCGGACGAAGTCGCGGGCATCAGCTAGTATTAATTATTTCGATAATTCTGAACTGCGTGTGTTATCTGAAAGGTAGGCAGGTACTACGAGTACTGTAAGGTATTCTCTGGCAATAAGTAGGCCTGGTTAGGTAAGAAACCTATTGCGGGGTACTTCGGACCCGTGCCGTCGCATTTCACGCGTCAGCTTTCTTCTTTTTAAAAGGGTAGCTACTCGTAACTGCTGAGTTTGTCAGCTGCTCTCAGCAGAATTTATTTTGTATACCGCTGGTAGAGCCTTCTCATAATTTTTTGTATGGCTAGAGTGCACATTTATGTTGGGTATTTAGGGAACTTCAATATTGCGCATAAAGGTTGCGTACATACCAGATTGTTTCTCAGATTAAAGTTAGAGGTCATTTCTTAAAATAATCTCTTACGCATGAGTTACAATCTCTGAACGGATCTTATACGACAACTAGCATTTTCAACTATTTATATGCCAATTCACTTTAATATTTTTGTTTACCCCGTTTAAGTTCAAATCGGAGTTTAAGTTTCATAAGCATTCTGTAACAGTGGGATCAGCCTCTGTTATCATAATCTATATAAATAAAATAAATAAAATAAAAAAGCCATTTATTCCCATATTATCTTACTTAAAACTAAATTACAGTATTTGTGATAATTTCTTATTTTACTTAATTTACTATTAAAGTGTAACATTACAATGATTGGTAGTGTTCTATTAGTACTAAAACTACAAGATATGGATCCCTTCTCGGGTAAAGGCCTCCCCCAACCTCTTCCACCTCTCCCTATCTTTTCCTAGTTTCACCCAATTTTTCCCCGCTGTTTTTATGATATCATCAGCCCACCGTTTGTATGGACTTCCAACAACCCTTTTACCTTCTGGTCCTTTCCATTTTGTGGTTTGGAAAGCCGATAGTCCATCTTTTATCTGAGTATCGCGATATGTGTCCTGCCCATTGCCATTTCAATGCCAGGGCTTGTTTTAATGCGTCAGTTACTTTTGTTTGTTGTCGTATTCTGTCGCTTCTTACTTTATGTATTTTTCTTATTTTAAATATGCTCCTTTCTATTGCTCTTTGAGTATTTTTTTTTTTTTTTTTAATCCACTACAAGTTAGCCCTTGACTGCGATCTCACCTGATGGTAAGTGATGATGCAGTCTAAGATGGTAGCGGGCTAACCTGTTAGGGGCATGGCAGTTATATTAAACCCATACCCCTATTCGGTTTCTACACGGCATCGTACCGGAACGCTAAATCGCTTGGCGGTACGTCTTTGCCGGTAGGGTGGTAACTAGCCACGGCCGAAGCCTCCCACCAGGCCAGACCAAGGAAAATTCAGAAATTATAAATTCCCAAATTGACCCTGCCGGGGATCGAACCCGGGACCTCCGCACGTTAAGGCAACAGCGCTACACACTACGCCACGGAGGTCGTCACAGTAGTAGTTCTCACCCTTTGTTTAACTTTATTTGTGAGTACCCAAGTTTGACATCCGTAGAGTAGACATGGTAGAAGACAAGAATCAATCACTGTTTTCTTCAAGTTTAAGCTATACTTTCCTTTTAGGATCTCTTTAAGTGTCCAAAATTTTTTCCATGTTATTAATTCTTCTTTCAATTTCTTCTTCGTTTCCTGACTTCATGAATGATACTTGTTTTCCTAAATAGATATAATTATCTACGTAATCTATGTTGTTCCCATTTAGGGCAATTGGTATTTTGTGGCTGTTGGTCATTATTTTTGTTTTTGTTTCATTCGTTTCCAAGCCGATTTTTGAGCTTTCTCTATCTAGTGAGTGAACCATCTCCTCGAGTTCCTTAGATGTCTCTGCTAATAGGACAATATCGTCTGCGAATTTAAGATGGTTATATTCTATATAGGTATATAAAATAAGTCCTGACTGACTGACTGACTTATATATCAACGCACAGCCTAAACCGCTAGGGTTAGAGACTTGAAATTTTGACAGTAGCTTCCTTTTGTGACGTTCACTAAAGAAGGATTTTTCAAAATTCCACCCCTAAGGGGGTGAAATAGGAGTTGAAAATATATATGAAAGTCAGTCATTTCTCAAGTTATATCCATGAAACTTGGTATATGCGCAATCGGTAAAAAATAAAGAAATACGTGTGGCACAGTTTTTCAAAATTCCATCCCCAAAGGGGTAAAATAGGGGTTGATAGTTTGTATGAAAGTCCTTCATTTCTCAAGTTGTACTCTCAGCTAGTTATTTGGGCTTTCAGTTAGATATGCAGATATGTTTCACCATTTTTGAAAATTCGACCCCCAAAGGGGTGAAATAGGGGATGAATGTCCTTCATTTATCAAGATATTCTTCAAGTTATAACAACGAAACTTGGTATTTTGGCTTTCGGTATAATATAAAGAAGTAACAGTAGAAGTGTAACAGTTTTTCAAAATTCTACCCCCAAACGTGTAAAATAGGGGTTGTAAGTTGGTGTAAAAGGCCGGCGTTATTCAAGTTAAAGCCATAAAATTTAATAATTGCCATAATTGATATTTGGGCTACCGGTTTAAATTATGAAATACATAATTCAGTTTTTATAAATTATATCCCAAAGGACGATAAATAATCCTTCAATCACGCCGCAGCAGAGCAACGGATCGACGTGTTTTTTTCATGGGTTCTTTTATCCCGGAAAATTAAGGAATGCCTATGGGAATTAAAAAACTTATGCCACGCGAACGAAGTCGCGGGTGTCCGCTAGTCTTTAAATATAAAATTCAAAGTCCTGACTGACTGACTTATATATCAACGCTAAACCGCTAGTCCTAGAGACATGAAATTTGGAGGCTGTGTTATTTATGACGAGTAGGTATCCACCAAGAAAGGGTTTTTCGAAATTCCACCCCCAAAGAGGTGAAATAGGGGTTGGAAGTTTTGATGAAAGTCCGTCGTTTTTCAAGTTATAGTTATATGAAACTTGATATTTGAACGTGTTTCCCTATTTTTGAAAATTCACCCCTATAGGAGAATAAAGTTTAGGGTATCTTAAGGAGATTTCCCCCGTCATCAAAAAAAAAAGGGGAATAAAGTTTGCATAAAAGTCCTTTATTTTCAAGATATTTTTCAAGTTAGTATATCTACGAAACTCTATATTTTGGCTTTCGGTAAAAAATAAAGAAGTACTCGTACGTGTGTCAAAATTTTTAAAAATTCCACCCCCAAAGGGGTTAAATAGGGGTTGAAAGTTTGAACGTCATTTTTCAAGTTATAGCCATTAAACTTGATATTTGGCCTCCCGGTTTAAAATGATGAAATGCGTATTCCACAGTTTTTTGAAATTTCTATCCCCAAGGACGTTGAATAGAGAGTTTGTCCTTTAATCACGCCACAACAGAGCAATCGACGTGATTTTTTGCATGGGTATAGTTGAGGATCTGGAGAGTAAAACAGGCTTCTTTGTATCCCGGAAAATTAAGGAGTGATTAAAAAACGTTCCACGCGAACGAAATCGCGGGCGTCCTCTAGTCAAACATAAAACTCATCATTATACTTAATCCTGAAAATGAGAATGATTTCACGAACTTCATTCATATTCATTTATTGATTTCGATTTTGGCTTGTATAAAGCTCTTACGAATGTCACATATAATTACAATTAACTCAAATAAGATTACAAAATTACTTACTTACTAATTACTACTTAGCTATTAGTGCTATCCACAGAAAACCTGCCCTCGGCTGTATGTTACAACTGCGATTGCTTACCAACAGGAGTAATAAAATGTGGTAGAAATTATTCTAATTTCTATGATTGTTTTAGGCTAATATAAAGCTAGAGTGGTGCCGGGACCGGGCGCAAGTGATCTGGTTCACAACTCGTTACCCAATAAAAGCTCATTAACGTTCGCGTATAATTTCATAATCAGAGAGCAGACCCACCTGTCAATCAGTCGCGCGATCGATTGAGCTGATGCGCGATCATGTTAGAAACAGTTGCACAACTGCAATGCAATCAACAATTTACTGTTGCACGGTTCCACGCGAGATATCATCTGTAGTGTTATAGGACCTTGTCGCAATGAGCAACACTGCGATATTGGGAGTTGACGGACACATCCGGTCGAGTCAATACTTTTATTTTGCCATTAATGGTATACTAATTGAACGATATAAGAGGTCGAATGCTATGCTAATTGTATTGAATATTAGGCTTATAACCAAATGTTCAATACCTATATTTAATTGAAATTGTATACGAACATCAATTTTATGTACTTACTTACTGCAGTTTGGTGTACAAATTCCTCACTAAGGATATTATCAGATATCAGAGTCATCGTCTTGGTCGACATTATAATGTATTGATTCTTCGAGAATAAAATTTTATTAATTAACATCCTGACTCTTGGTTCTGGTGATGCCAGCCCTCGCTTCGCACAGCCAGGCATCTTCACCCTCGTCTGAAATCGTCTTGTTTCACCCCTAGGCACACAATATACCTTTTGTTTGTTAGTTTATTGGTTTGCCCTTCAATCACGCATCAACAAAGCAGATCGACGTGATTTTTTGCATGGGTATAGTTGAGGACCTGGAGTGACATAGGCTACTTTTACTCCCAGAAAATCAAAGAGTTCCCGCGGGGACCAAAATACCTCAATACACGCGGTCCAAGTCGCGGGCATCAGCTGCACAGCTAGTACCAACACTAAAAAGTTCGATTGAAAACCTCTTTCTCCGATACGTCCAGAAATCACGTGACTTTTGACTGTGCTTTCATAGAACCCATCGATCACTAGCTAAACAGGTAAAAGATGCGAATCGGCCGTGTCCTGATGCGTGCGAGTCTGTCCACTAGAATCAGAAATGGGATCAGTTCCATTTCTTGCTATCGTGATCCTATCTTGCACTGACGCTGTAGGTACCTAGGATCCGAAGATATTATAGTCGATGGTCTGAGATATCCGCTGCTATTAAGTAAAATACCTGCTTAAGATTACTGATAATGTCCTATTGGACACCACTAGCACCACGTTGATTATAAAGAAAGTAGAAAGTCATACATAGGTAAAAGTTATTGGCATCTACGAGTCCTACAAGACATCGACAAGGTCTCTGAGGTCATACTACCAACGCTTAAAGCCATATTGTTTCAATAATGTTATCTTTCGTGTTTTGGAATTATAATGCTTATGTTAAAAACGTCAAGGTACGTGACATCAATCTGTCATAGTATTGCCTAAGCATTGCGTTGGCAGTATGGCCTCTGAACACATATGTATTTGGAAGAAAGGCCGAGTTTTTCTTAATTTTACCCACTAAGGAACGTATACGTAAGGAGGTATATTGGGTTATAGGCATGCGTTTGCCCTTAGAATTTGTATGCTTGTTTGTTAGTTAACCATTTTTCAGAAAAACTACTGGACATGGTTACGATGTGATTGGTTGCTATAGATATATTTTTACCGCTATATAGGTAACAATTAGGGGGCGCTGCAATCGTGCAATGTAAATGCTTTTAAAGTTTGTTCCTTGTAGTTTGGTTTACGAACTGCAGGCGTTCATGGGTCATGAATGGACCCCTACTTTTTATTACCTGCAGCCTTCTGGTACCTATTAAAGTATTAGATATAATATTATCTATAGGAGGTATGTAGATGATAGGAAAATAGGGTACGAAATATTAAAGGTCAATTAAGATTTGAGGTAGATTTGAATTAGTTGGTAATGCTTAGGACAGCTGTTACTTATATGTATCTACACATTACTATATACTATAATTGTAATTTATGATTTTTTTCAATAGAGCAACCACAGAGTTTCTTGCTGGTTCTTCTCGCTAGGAATGGTGGAGTGAATCTACCGCTGGTTCGGAAAAACTAGTGGTAGATTCTCTCGACGATTCAAAAGCTTCCTTGTAAAAGTTTATTTGAATAAAAAACATTTGAGGAGTTTGAGTTGAGGTCGATTACAAATTAGATGTTTTTTGAAATAGCTTACACAGCTTTTTTTTATTCCACTAAAAGTTAGCCCTTGATTGCGATCTCACCTCATGGTAAGTGATGATGCATTCTACGATGGTAGCGGGCTTACTTACTAGGAGTACGGCAGTTGTATTATTAAACCCATACCCTATCGGTTTCTACACGGTATCGTACCGGAACGCTCTATCGCTAGCCGGTACGTCTTTTTGGTCACGAAATATCACGTCAATCCATCGCTCCGTTGCGGCGTGTTTAAAGAATAAACTAACAAGCAAAATATTTCCTTTCGAATTTATAATATGGGTACTAAAATTATAGAAAAAAAAGTATGTGTTTGCAATTCACACACGGCAGAAGTGGAACTTCAGAAAAGTAGCCTACGAGAGAATGAGATAAATATTTATCTCATTCAACTTGAATTCTATTTCCTAAATCCTATATGTTTGTCGTTTTTTCATTTCGTTAAAATTTTAAATCACGACGATTCTAAAGAAGTTTCACTTCATATAAATTTGAATTAGTATTGATATTAGTTATACGGATTTACCAATTAATAGCGACGATCATTATTACAATACAACTACATAATATAGTTTAGGCGTAAAACAAACATTATTATGTGAAGTTTTGTACTTTTGTCGTCGACAAAGTAGGTCCGACGCGTCGTAAAATTAAATAATTTCCAAATCGCTTTAGTGTTCGGAGCGAGCATGCGGCGTGGCCGGTGCGGTGCTCACAAATATAATTTCTGTGAAATTAATAATTAGCCTTATCGCTTATCGCGCCACGGATCTACTTCTACACGACTTGCTACCAACTATGAGCCAATACGATTAGAAACCCTTGAATAAATTATGAAGTAGTAGACCGCGACTTCATCCACGTGGTTTTTTTTAATTCCCACGGGAACTCCTCAATTTTCCTCGATAAAAATAGCCTGTCCCTCTCCAGGTCTTCAAATATACCCATGCAAAAAATCACGTCGATCCGTTGCCCTGTTTCAAAGCCAACAAGCAAAGGACAAGCCAACAAACAAACCCACTTTCGTATTTATAATATTATAAGTATATGATGATTAATTCAATTATTTTTAAAGAGCTTATAAAATTTAAAGAGTTGTCACGAAATTTTTCAAAACCTAAATCCACCGCAGACATTGTCATCATCATCATCATCATCGCGTGCCTTCTTCAAAATGAAGTTTGGCGGTCATCATCTGAAAAACTTCTCTATTTTGTGCCGCATCTTTGAGCTTCGGATAGCTAAGCCCCGTCCACTCCCCTATATCGTCCAACCACTTGCGCCTTTGGCGACCTGGAGCTCTCTTGCCTGCAATTCTTCCTTCCAAAACTAATCTTGGAAGTGAGAATTGGGCTCCTCTTTGAAGATGTCCGAAGAAAGCCATTTTTCTCCGCAAGATGGTGGACATGAGTTCTCTGTTTTTGTGGACTAGTTCCAGTACCTTAGTGTCAGGTGTAAAGCTGTTCCAGGTGATCTTAAGCATTTTCCTGTATATCCACATTTCGAAAGCTTGCAATCGGTTAATTGCTTCCTTTTTGAGAACCCATGTTTCGCAACCATACAAGAGAGTGGACCAGACGTAACATTTCACAAGGCGGCATCTTAGCTCGAGCTGTAATTTAGGATTCCATAGGGTCTTGGACATCCTGTGAAATACCACTTTAGCTTGGCTGATACGGCATTTTATTTCTGGAAGGTAATCTAGGTCCGAAGTGAAATATCTACCTAAGTACTTAACCTTCGGGACCACGTCGATGCACTAATCTTTTAATTTCAGGTGGAAAGGACTTTCCGGACTTTTTGAAATAACCATGGCTTTAGTTTTACCTACGTAGATGGACAATCCTTTAGCTTCTCCAGCCTTTGCTACTTTTTTTTTTAATTGTGAGATAGGCTTGCGCTTGACTACAATCATGCTTAGTGCAAAGCAATGATGAGGTCAGTTAGTTATTGTTGTAATCCGGTGGCAGAATTAGCAATCAATACTGTATCGTCGGCATACCTGATGTTGTTGACACACACTCCGTTTATTGTAATTCCTTGTGGAATAGAGGTTAGTAAAACTGTCAAGATCTCTTCAGAGTACAGATTGAAGAGTAATGGAGACAGTATGCAACCCTGGCGGACACCTCTAGTGATTGGCTGCCAGTCTGAGAGCTTCCCATCTATTTTAACTGCAGCTTCCTGGTTCCAGTAGAGGTTTCCGATTATTCGGAGATCTTTGTCACCCAAACCCTTCTGTCTGAGCACATCCATGAGGAATTGATGTTCAACCCTATCAAATGCCTTTTCATAATCTATGAAGCAGAGTTAAACATTCTGTTGCATTTCAATAGCCCACTCTGCTAAGACATTTAAGGTGAAAATGGCTTCCCGCGCTCCTACTTCAGATCTAAAGCCAAACTGTTGTTGAAATATTCTATCCTGGCACTTTCCCATTACTCTATTATATATAATTTTAAGGAAAACCAGACATTGTCGCGGACCATTAATTCGAGATGCCTAACATAAGGCTATAATTTTTTTCAAAAAAAAACCTTTTAACTTCTTAGGTTTTTCATAGATTTAAGTGTTAACATGAAACAAGAACACAGACAGCAAGTCAAAAGTCGCGAGTGATGTGGGTACGTACTACGTAGTGCCTACCTAATATACTATAGAAGTATTGTATCGCGTGCGTCAACTACCAAGCTTGTTAATGATTACAGTGATCCCGAACGAATGGGAATTAATTAGTGAGCTCATAATATTTCGCGTTTTCCCTCAAAAATGTAGCGCTCAAACAACCAGGCGCCCTTAGCGTGACTGCGCGGGTATTAGTCAAACATATTGAATAATTGGCCGAGAAGTTTTATGTGGAAATTACTTCACAACGATTGTGCTTTGAAATAGTTTTAGGCTTATGTTATACGTAGATCTAAGTAATGTTGTTAGTTTAACTTTTTAGCGTTCAGTAGCAAAATAATGAACCTGTATATAATGTGTCACAGACATTTTATTTGTAAACTATTTGGTCAATAGTGAAACCAATGCTAACACATAATATGTACATTTAGGAAACAGAAGTGGAGTAAAGTGAAACTAAACAAATATAACAAACCACAATTTATTCTACTAAATGATTTTAACATATCACAATTAAAATAATCAAAAAGGAACACACTTTAATCTAAACACAATTATGACTCATTGTGAGTCTCTCAACTGACAAAATGCTAGCTCAAAAGGCGAATAAAGAATGACCTGGCGCCAAAACAGTACGCGCGTTTTATAGACGTTTATCCGATGGCGCCACTGTCTACAGGAGGTTAGGCTGATTCTCCTAATTGTACCTATAATAATTTGTCCAACCATTTATTTTACTTTTCACCTATGCACGCCTATGAAGTGTCATAAATATTGATAGGCAACCATCGACATACAATGCAATACTCTATAGACGCATATCGTTTTTTTACAGCAGTGAAACGACGTGCCCTTATAATCGATATTTCGTAACTCGTATTAGTCATCTAGTAATCGTCAGACTTCGTTGTCCGTCTGTCTGTCTGTTTGTCTCAACTACCTAAACAAGCTTCTAAATCAACGCAATTAAAAGGTACCTACGGCAAGTTATGGCACATATTTTGCATATTTTGACTCTATAATCAAATAATCTATAAAAATAATAGCCAAACAATCAAAACCTGCAGCACAAGTTTGCCAGCCGCTACCAGTTTAGCGCCATATGTGAGCCAGTTATTTCACAGCTGATTACGTGTTCTTATGACATCTTTCTTGTTATTTACTCGTACTATATGAATTTATATTGGGTAGTGGTACGGAATCCTTTGTGTGCGAGTCTGACTCGCACTTGACCGGTTTTTGTTTAGAATATTGCTATTGGTTGTCATAATTGTTGTAAGATTCTGTCAAAAAGTGAAACAGGCTTAAGAGCATAAGTTAATAGTTTCAATCAATAGCAAATTTTCATGTTACTGTTTACAAGCGTTCCGGTACGCTGCCGTGTAGACACTAGACATCGATTAGGGATATAGATTGAAAAGGTTTATCTGCCGCAACCTTTAATAGGTTAACCGCTACCATAGTTTTCAGCATTACCAAAGTTAAAGCACGGTAATATTATGTATAACCAATAATGTGGTTAAAGTAACCTATAGTATATTTAAAAGTGTATCGAATATCTATCAAAGTATATTTCTTACTAGCTGATGTCCGCAACTACGTCTACGTGGATTGAGGTTTTAATTCTGCCCGCGGGAACTCTTTAATTTTCCGGGATAAAATGCAGCATTGTGTTTGTGTTATTTACCATAATCTATCTTTGTGCCAGATTTCATCCAGATCCGTTCAGCCGTTCTGGCGTGATTGAGTAACAAACGTCCATACATCCATCCATCTATACATCCAAATTTTCACATTTATAACATTAGTATAGAAGTATAGATGATGAGTATACCAATTATTCCATGCGAGGCATCCGCGGGCACGCAAAGCAAATAAACGCAATTCCGAACATAAACACCAGTGCACCGACTGCGCCACACAAGGGGCGAGGGCCGGCCGCCGATAATCGAATCCTAATGGCGAATCGATTGTGACCGCAAATCGAGAACCAATAAAGGCTCGATCATTCGATCTCGCGCGACCGCCGACCGGGACTTCAATTGGAATTCGCTACAATACAAACTCGATTACACTCTAATTAAAATTTATTTTTTACTCAAATAATATGTATGGTAATTGAAAGGTTCATGAAATTACAACATTAATTAACGTACTGTTAGCTTATCAAATACGTTTTATGGAAAATTAAAAGTAAATAAATTGATCGCGTATTGTGACGGCATCCGCGATTCGTCTGCGTGATCCTTTTATTTTTATGACTACTAGCTGATGCCCACGACTTCGTCCGCATGCTTTGAGGTTTTTTTTGATTCCCGCAGGAACTCTTTAATTTTGCGGGATAGAAAGTAGCCTATGTATAATACATCTAGACTATAATCTATCTCTGTGCTAAACTTCATCCAAATCCGTTCAGCCGTTCTGGCGTGATTGACTCAAACTTTCGCACGCAAGCTCGCGATGCTAGTTTTCTCAGTGCTAAATTAAATTTCGTCAATTCAAATTCAAATGTTTTTTTATTCAAATAAACTTTTACAAGTGCTTAAGTGAATCGTCGAGTGAATTCTGGTTCGGAATGCCATTCCTACTAAGAAGAACCAGTAAGAAACTCGGTGTTAGCTCTTTTGAAAAAAAAATGACAATTTCATCAATATGTGTAGATAGCTATGTAACCTCTATCCTTAGCAGCTGGAGCGAGTCAAATCCATGCTGTTTTATTATTCACAATCTGCAACCGTATAATAAGTTTTTTTAGGAGCATTCTTTTAATGGATTTCCTTAACTTGTACCTAATTCTTAATCAGTTAAAACGACGGGCCGTTACAGACAGACACACTTTCGCATTCAATAATAAAGTATCAGTCCAGTCTCGGGTCTGGCGGGCAATCATTAAATTGTTTTTGCTACAATTTTCGATTAAGTAGGGTACACGAATTCATTTTAACTCAATTTATACATAGGTTTTGTCATTGGAAAGTTGATGAAACCAATACTAAAATTATAATTGCGAAAGTGTGTCTGTTCGCTACGGTTTCACGGCCCATCTATTAAACAGCTTCTGACGAAGTTTATTAGGGTGTAGCGATAGGTTGCATCTTGGGGTTACATAATATTATTGGCCACTTACAACACTGAGAAAACAAAGAGTTCCCGCGAGAATCAAAATACATTGATCCACGCGGACGAAGCCGCGGACATAGTTGGTATTGTAACGTATTTTCAAGAATTGAATTTTAAATCAATATTAGTTACTTCCTACCCTGTACTTACATACTGAGATCGGCAATTTTTTATTCCCGCGGGAACTCCTTAATTCTCCGAGATAAAAAGTAGCCTATGTCACTCTCCAGGTCCTCAACTATACCCAAGCCAAAAATCACGTCGATCCGTTGCTCCGTTGCGGCGTGATTGAAGAATAAACCAACAAACAAACACACTCACATTTATAATATAAGTATGATTTTCGTTATAAACAAATAAAAAAATTAATTAAGAACTAGCGAATGCCCGCGACTTCGACTGCGTGGTTTTAGGTTTTTGGTTCCCGCGGTAAGTCCTTAATTTTCCGGGATAAAAAGTCCTATGTGCTATTCCAGACTATAATCTATCTCTGTGCCAAATTTCAGCCAGATCCGTTAAGCTGTTGGGGCGTGATTGAGTAACAAACATCCATACATCCTTCCAAACTTTCGCATTTATAATATTAAGTAAGAAGTATGATAGTAAAGAATTACAAATGATGCCCTTTCAATAAAGCTCTCAGTAAACTCATTTTATATATAACATGTAGTACATACAGGACATTACATAATATTATTATGATACCGCACTTGACCTAGTAACCCTACTTCAAAATTTCAACCACATTAATTCAGCCTCTGCTGTAAATAATAGAATTAATAATATTCATTGAATTATTTCATTTGACTCGACACTCACGGGAATATTTTTCTCGTTATTGTACCTACAAATCCTATTAAATGGGATGTAGGTACTATATAACAATATAGGTATAGGTCCATTTAGCAAGAGGCTGGGCCTGAGATAATCGAATAGCAATGGGGAATCGATTGTGACCGCAAATCCACGGAGCAATAAAGCCTTGATTACTGGTCCGTACTCCGTGCGTATGTTAAAGTTCTAGCCCCACTACAGAGGCTCGGCACGTAGCGGCACGTATTCTTTGTATGAGGTTGTATGGAGTTGGCTCTGTACTGGGGTTTTAGATCTTCATCGTAAACTGTGGCTCGTAGGCATCGTAGGTCCGTAGCACAGGGTCAGCCGCTACGACGCTACGCGAAGACCTACGGGGAAAGTAAATGGCCGCGCCGCGTGCGGTTGGCAGCGTGTTTACGTCGACTCGCGGAAGAGGGCGTAGGTACTCTCAGATTTTATATTCCTAAATCTAGTACTGGTGAAATACATACGCCACGCACACTTATTATTTTAATCGTTGTTTAATATTGTAATTTCTATCAACAACTTTATTCATGCAATATATACAAAATTACATAATTGTTACATTACTTGGTTATTATTTAATTACTATATTACTTAGAGATCTTTTAATATCATACATAATGTATGTAAAGAACACAACCAGACAGGTTCTGTTATTCTGGCAATTGGCTCTTATCTTATAGTTACCTCCATTAAATGTAGATGTGTGTGTGAAATGTAAATTAATTTACGAATATTGCTGAGTCGCGGGCTGATACATACTTAGCGGCCGGATAGTTACTGATTAATAGCTGGTCACTTGTACGCCATGCGCGGGCGCCGCCCTAAGGGCTTGGGTAGATACAACGCGCAGCGATACGAAGAGCTATGTTAATATGAATGTTGACGGAAATCTATACTTCAGCTAGTCGGCTAGTATTATAAATGCGAAAGTATGGATGGATGGACGTTTGTTACTTAATCACGCCAGAACGACTGAACGGGTCTGGATGAAATTTGGCAAAGAGAAATTGGATTATAGTTTGAAATAACACATATTCACACAGAGTTCCTTGCGAGAACCAAAAACCTCAATCCACGCGGACACAGTCGCAGGCATCAGCTAGTACGAAACATAAAATTGTCGTCATCGTCAAATGATAATATCATCGCGGCGTGTGGAAATTTAATCTTGCGTCGTCTGAATTCCGTGTTAATAAAAATATCCTACTTAAGTAGATTAATCGGAAACATTAACTAAGACAGGGTGTAATGCATCTTGCGCGTCCCTGTGTGAACAAAAAAAAACGGGCCAAGTGCGAGTCGGACTCGCGCACCGACGGTTCCGTACAAACATGTAGTAAGTTTTAAATTATTAAAAAAACTACTTACTAGAACTTACTTCAAACCAATTTTCGGTGGAAGTTTGCAATATGGTAATGTACATCATATATTTTTTTTAGTTTTATCATTCTCTTATTTTAGAAGTTACGTGCACACATTTTACCACTTTGGAAGTGTCTCTCGCGCAAACTATTCAGTTTAGAAAAAAAATGATATTACAAACCTCAATATCATTTTTAAAGACCTATCCACAGATACGTATGGGTTAGATGAAAAAAAATTTTTTGAGTTTCAGTTCTAAGTACCCCCAAAATTTATTGTTTTTTTTTCTATTTTTGTAAGAAAATCTTAATGCGGTTCACAGAATACATCTACTTACCAAGTTTCAACAGTATAGTTCTTATAGTTTCGAAAAAAAGACGGACGGACAGACAGACAGACAGACAAACAGACTTGACGAATCTATAAGGGTTCCGTTTTTTCCAAATTTGGCTACGGAACCCTAAAAAGACGTGTGGCACTCGGAGACTGCCGTGGTAAAGCTATTGTATACCATTTTTTATCAACTTATGTAATAATAATTATTTATTAATTTCATTTATGCAGTATTTTTTCCTTTGTTTTTCTTTGAAATTAATTCAAGTTACACTTTTTGAGCGTGGTGACCGATAAGAAAAAAATTCTTTTCCTTTTATTAAATAAATGAGAAGTTAATATTGTTCAAAATATTTTTATTTTATCTTAAAATACATGTAGGTTATTCAGGAATATTTACCATTGAAACTATTTTCTTATTTCAGTTCTGAAATAAGAAACATAAGTTTGAGACTTGATATCTTCTAAATATCTGGAAAATACATGGCAAAACTAAAAAGTATCACCGCTGTGCTGGTCGGAGTGGGGGGTGTTAGGTTATTTTCGTTACGGAATTTCTGGTTTCGGTCTCAAGGCCCGCGATAGAAGCTATGCAATAGCTTAAAAACTCTTTTAATGAAGAATTTATATTGCTTTGCGTAATTGCATTTGCCAGCATACAGTTTAAAAAATAGTACACGAAATTAGCAGTTTTGGCGCAATCAGAGAGACAAAGCTCTTGCGCATCGTGCGTTGCGGTGAAAAATCGTTGTCTTTTCGCACTGAATATTCCTGGGCTGTAATATGTGTCTATCCAAGCCCGTAGGTTCAACTCCACATCTCGCGCTATGACTCGTAATCTGGCTAGGCCCCGCACGGCAATAAGAACAAAATTGAATAACGAACGCATTTGTAAAGTCATTAATGCCGAAGAGGTTTAATATGTACCAACACGGCAAATCTGACACATGATTAGGGTTGCCACAGAAAAAATGCTGCCCATTATGCGCCGGCGCAGGCTCCACAGATTATCGATAATTATTACAAAAAGCAGAAGATAGATCATATCGCGATAAGTGTAAAACATCTTAATGCGCTGTCTGTATAATGTTCTTATTTGTTTTGTATCCTACACGTAATATAATCACCGCATCTCTTTCCCACTCGAGTGTATACCATACGAGAGACAGAGAAATGCAATCTGTTTTGACGTCTGATCGCTCAATCTGAAATGTTTAACTAAAAGTTTTTGTCACTGATTTCACTTAATCTGTGTTACAATTGACAGTCGATTTGAATTTATTTTTATTGAATTAAAATGTTTATTTAATCCTGTTTCGAGTTGGGTAATTCGATCAAGTTGTTAAGTTGCGTATTAATGTAGATTGAATGTTGATGTGATAGATAAGAGACGCATTAGCTAATGGTTAACGCGAATTGGAATCAAACTTTTACCGGTAGCCAAACGTCGGGGGCAATAGGTCACACGTTTCAATCTTAGTTAAAAGCTTTATAAACATTACTAGCAGATACCCGCGGCTTCGCCCGCGTAAATTTTAGTTTTCCCTATTCTCACGGGAACCATGGATTTTTCCGGGATGAAAAGTAGCTTATGTGTTAACCCAAGATGCAATTTATCGCCATTCCAAATTTGAGCCAAATCGGTTCAGTAGTTGCGGCGTGGAGGAGTATCGAAGCTTGATAAAATACGAACTTTGGAGCCCCGTTTCACCCCTTAAGGGGGGATTTTGAAAAATCCTTTCTTAGTGCACCCCTAGACCTCATAATGAACCTGTGTGCCAAATTTGAAGTCTCTAGACCCAGCGGTTTGGGCTGTGCGTTGATATGTCAGTGAGAGCGTGAGTCAGTATCTTCTTTGATATACCATGAAATTTTCCGGGATGAAAAGTAGCCTATGTATCAATCCAGGATAAAATCTATCTCCTTTCCGAATTTCAGTCATATCAGGTCAGTAAGTGCAGCGTAAAGTAGTATTTTTCACGCGTGAATATCAATTTTTCAGTTTTCCCGCAAAAACCATGGATTTTTCCGGGATGAAAAGTAGCTTTTTTATTAACCCAGGATATCATCTATATCATGTATGTATTTATATATTTAGATAATATTTGAAAAAATGTTATTTAACTCAGTATTTATGATTTCTTGTTGAAAACAGGCACTCTTTATTTATTTATTATTTATTTATTTATTTATTTATTATTAAAACAAAAATATACAATCTACATGATGCACAGTTCAAAGGTAATACAATAAGTTTATACAATTCAAAGATTACATTAATATAACACTTAATAATTAGTCTATTAGTACATCACTAAAACAGAGCTCTTGTTACTGCTGCGCTAGGAAACCTGTATGACAGCAGTAACGACTTCCTCCAGGATCTCACTGAGTGACTTATTAGTGACAGGATTGCGTAAATTATTAATGTTAAACTCAGTTAAATTAAGTAGGCAAGCAGTGTGCGTTAGATAGTGTGTGCATCTATTTTTGTGTACGTGTGGGGGGGGGGGAGAATTGAGCGTGTGTGTTTGTGTGTGTGTGTGTGTGTGTGTGTGTGTGTGTGTGTGTGTGTGAGTGTGTGTGAGTGTGTGCGTGGTGTTTGCTAGTCAGTATTTGTGAGTGAAAGTGTAGTGTTAGTCTAATCGATAGAAGTTAATGGGAATAAGATGAAAAACAAATTTAGAAAAGATAGAACACTCATTTTTGAATTTTTATTATATCCTCTGTTTCTTCGTAACTCTTACTTAAGAGAAATTTTGTTATTTCTTTTTTGCATTGAAATAAATTCAGTGAATAAATCGGAATAAACTTACTTATGGCATTATAAAGAAAAGGTCCTAGAAAACATTGCTGTCTTTGAGCATGGGAAGTGGAGAATTTTTCAATCGTCATAACTCTGTCCTTACGTCTTTGATTATGGAATTCCTTCGATTTGTATAAATTAAGATTTTTATGATATTTGAGTACAATTTTTAGGATATATAGCTGCCTTACAGTCAGGATTTTTGTTAATGAATATAATTCTTTGGTGGGAAATAGCTTAGGTTTATTATGCAGTACTTTGAGGATGGCTCGCTGAGCCCTTTCAATATTTAACATATAGGTTTTATGGGTCCCACCCCAGATATTTATACAATATGCTAAAATAGAATGACAAAGAGCAAAATATGTCATCCTCAGAATTGATGGATCAGAAATAGATCTTAAACGTTTAAAAATTACAGTTAATTTCCGAATTCTACTAGTTAAAGTTTTGGAGTGTTCAATCCAGCTAAGTTGACTATCTATTTGGATTCCAAGATATTTAAGACAAGAGACTCTTTCTACTATCGGGCATCTACAGATAATTTGATTAGAGGAACAAGAGCTGTGAGCTTTAATGATAATATGTCCCATATCAGGCATAAACCGTAAAGTTTTAGAAAAAGCAATGCACTTAGTCTTGCTAGTATTTATTGATAATGAGTTTGCCTGAAGACATTCAATGACCTTAGCAAGACCTGTTTCCGCCAATCGAGAAACTTCATTCCATGTAGAACCATGAAATAATAGTGTGGTGTCGTCAGCAAAGGCGACAATTTTCCCACCAGTAAGTTCGAGGTCGCACAAATCATTGACGTAAATCAAAAACAAACAAGGCCCTAGGATACTTCCTTGAGGTACACCAAAAGAAATAGTGGATTCCTCACTCAAAAAGTCCCCTACTTTAACCCGTTGAGTTCTGTTTGAAAGGTAGCTTTCAAAAAGACTAAGCGCAGTTCCTCTGATACCTATTGTTTCCAGTTTATTTAATAAAATCGGAATAGAAACTGTATCAAATGCTTTAGCAACATCTAAAAATACACCAATACATTTTTGTTTATTATCAAGTTTACGAGTAATAAAATCGGTTAATTCAGAGATAGCACTTTCTGTTGATTTTCCTGTTAAAAAGCCAAACTGATTATTAGATATAATTTTGAATTTGTCTAAGTAAGATATTCATCTTTTATATAAAAGTCGTTCTAGAATTTTAGATAAAGCTGTCAAAATCGAAATTGGGCGATAATTGGACAAACTACTTCTATCACCAGCTTAAAGAGGGGCTTAATTAGAGCTTTTTTAAATAAGTCAGGAAAAATTCCTTTTTTAAAGCTTAAATTGCAAATATGCGTAAGAGGGGCAGCAATTAAATGTTTAGACATCTTTAACATTTTTGACGGGATACCATCACATCCAGTCGCACAATCATTTTTCAGACCTGTTATAAGGGAAATAATTTCAGAAATATCAGTGTCTAAAAGGCCGAAAGTATTTAAAGGACTATTATAACTGATGCTGGATGTAGGATGGCTTCCATTAGACCTATTTCGATCAATACTGCTAGCTAATTCTTTCCCAATATTTATAAAATAATCATTTATTTTATTAACAGACAGCTTGGGGTCACCAAACATTCCTAGAAGAGGTTCTTCCAAATTGTTTTCTTTCTTTATATTAGTGTGAGTTAATTGTTTTAAAATATCCCATGTTTTTTTAATGTTATTACTAGCTTTCATTAATTCAGAGTTTTCATACTCTTTTTTGACTAAGACTCTGAAAGTCTTTATTCACACGCGTGGCCTTAAAAACTATGTTATAAGTACCTACTTAGTACCCTAATCTCGTACTACTCTCGTAATAGTAATTTCTATCTCGAGCTCATGTCAGCCCTGCTTATTGTATATTTCATTTGTTTAGTTTTTTATAATCCTAGTTACTGAAAAATATAATACAAACACACAGGTAGTTCGTGTACCTACCTGTTAGTACCTACTATAGATCTTCTATACTATCTATACTAATATTATAAATGCGAATGTTTGGATGAATCGATGGATGTTTGTTACTCAATCACGCCAGAACGGATCTAAATGAAATTTGGCACTGAGGTAGATTATAATCTAATATAACACATGGGATATTTTTTCAGGCGTACGATGATGATGATTGTACGTATTCAGATGTTCGTGCTCCCGAGACAAACATTTACATTTGCGGATGAGCCGGCGTGAAATTAAACCGTAGCGTTGTCAGTTGTGAAAATGTAAAGTACGCGGCCCGAGCGGACAGACATACCGCCCGCCCGCCAACTGTGAATCCATACTAATATTATAAATGAGAAAGCATGTCTGTCTAACTGTCTCTCTGCTACGCTTTCACGGCTCATCTGTTTAACTGATTCAGATAAAATTTGGTATAGATGTTATCGTATCCCGGAAAATTAAGTAGTTCCCGTGTGTATAAAAATACCTCATCGACGCAGATGAAGTCGCGGGCATCATCTAGTTAAAGCTACATACTTTACGAACAGTAGACGTGATAATTGAAACAGCCAGGTATGCAAAACGATGTACGTACATCAGATAAGCGCGGGGTATCACAAACAGCGGGCTGAAATTTGAATATAATTGCATTATCAGAGGCGCATTAACATACGCAAACATTCGCTGTTTGATTTATTGTCAGCAACTATAATTGCACACCCGACTGCCGGCTGTGGCCCACTATACTACTGCTATACTGACACGGCACTGGCGTGTTCATATTCACTAGTGTTCTATGAAAATGTTTAATAGTTATGTATACCAGTGCAGCAGGATAAAAATTATACGCGAACTTTGATTCATGAAATAGCGTTGCAATTAAAATAGGAAGTAGTAATTTCCCAGTGCCAAAATGGGATTCATTCAATCAAACCCAAGCCCAAACTAGAAGGATTTATTAATAACCATGCATCATCGTCTGCAGATGTAATGTATGAGAATCGTTGAAACATACCAAATAATTAGCCCACACATTAGGCTGGTTCACTAGAACACATTGAAGACTCATTAAATATCACTTGACTCAAAAAGTTTTCTTGACATACTAATGCGGTTGGTTCCTAGTTACCACGTCCTTCCGCATACGAATCGATTAATTAGAGTATTGAAACTCTACGTTTTTGTAACGGTTATTATCAGATGTTAGTGATAATAACCGGGACCGACGGTTTATCGTGCTCTCTGAGGCACGGAGGAAACGAAAAGGCCAAATTTGAACCTCCAAATTCGGTCACCTATCCAGTTACCGACTTGGCTCAATACTGCTAATCTATCGCAATCGAATGTCATGCTCCGTCACGGCCAGGCCACTCGTCTCTCAAAAAACGTACAGGATGTTATAATTGTGATCTGAAAAATGGTAACGCCTCTGTCGGTGGTCGCAGGCGAGGGCTCGTGCAACAGCAACGACGGCTTCGGCTTGGGCGCGGACGACAAGTCGCTGAGCGAGGAGGAGGCGCGCGAGCCGCGGCCCGGCTCCGCGGACAAGAAGAAGCACCGCCGCAACCGCACCACCTTCACCACCTACCAGCTGCACGAGCTGGAGCGCGCCTTCGAGAAGAGCCACTACCCCGACGTGTACTCCCGCGAGGAGCTCGCCATGAAGGTCAACCTGCCTGAGGTCAGGGTGCAGGTGAGCGCCGCGACACTTCCGATACACGTCCGCCGCTGGACATAGGGCTCTTTATTTAAACTTTACTTTATCTATTAAATAGACAGACAACAGATTATGACATTATACAAGTAAAAGTGATACAGTCATAAGATAAAACTAGTCGCTCTCCAATAAAAGTGTGTACAGAAGCAACCATCAATAAACCATATTTTTTAATAGTTCCTAGACAATTAATGTTGTAGACTCAACAATGCAGAATTGTAATAAAGAAAAGAGTGTAGAAGATTTCTGTGGTGTGGTGTTTTGGCGGATTATAGAAGACTAGATGATTCCCACGACTTCGTCCGCGTGGACCAAGTTTTTTCAATTCCCGCGGGAACTCTTGAATTTTCTGGGATAAAAAGTAGCCTATGTCATTCCCCGGGATACAACCTATTCCTGTACCAAATTTCATCAAAATCGGTTGAACAGATGGGCCGTGAAAGCGTTGCAGACAGACAGACACACTTTTGCATTTATAATGTAATTAGTATGGATTTAACTTGTACTCTACATACGAGTATTATCAAAAATGTATAATTGTGTCTAGAGCTAATCACGTGACCGAGTTGCATTCGTTCTGAATACAATTTTAGCTTATGAACAGATTTGGCACAAAATCATGATATCCGCGTTATAGTTTCTTAATGGAATTCATAATAGCTAAGTTAATAGAGCATCAAATCTATCGCATATTACATCTCCGAGCCATTTAACAAACAAAAAACGGTACCAAATAATATCGCCCTTTATTAAGTGAAATGTGAAGTTCGCAAACAGAATTGGCTAGAAGGGTAAGGGTCCGTAATGAGCCCGAGGGGCTTATGTCACTCAATCCCCCATACGCAAGACGAACATATGTCAAACCGACGCCAGTGCCGTTGGGACCCCGAAACTCCCCTCTCGCAGAACTGATGAAAAGGAACGGGACGTGATCGGAAAGCTCATCGTATACTGGGCGATTCGTAATTGCTTCTCTGCGACAGACGTAAAAATGCAAAAGTTCAAGTGAAAATAGTTTTTCTGCATTGGGGTTACGGGTCGAGCTGCACGCATTCAGCGGTTGGGTCGTTTGTCAAATAATGTGGTTGTAGCTAATCTGGTAGTTAATAAAGGGTTAGGAATGTTTTTGATGGGAGACCGTGTCATTCTGCGGACTTTGAGTTCAGTTCATTTTGTCGGTAACAGCTCAGCCCATTGTTGCTAATCTATTGTTAACGGCTTCATGTGTTTGGGAAAAGTCACATTTGTTCAATTCGTGTTCAATGATTAGGTGCTTTTTAAACTATCTTCATCGCCGTGTGACTTCCTCGACTCGAAGTATGGCGGTTATTGCGCGAAATACTTCTGCACTTAAAGAAGGGTCATTTAAGTTTGGACAACTAAGCCCTCTGCACCTTATATCTTCTAACCACTTGCCACTTTGGTGAATTAGAGCTCTCTTGCCTACAATAGGTACTTCCTACCAAATGTGTTGGGAATTTGAGAATAACTACTATAAAAAGGTGAAACATACTTACTTCGCATGATAGTTCTCATGACTTAGTCTAACTCTAGACTACACTATTAAATTCTAGTGTGTGTTGGGTTGAACTACTGCTTGTTACTCGACTGCCCAAAATAGGAGTGCAATGTTTTTAGGATTCATGTATGTATGTGAGTTTCTTTATCCCATCATAGTTTTAAAAATGTCCATACAGATTGGGATGTATGGGGAATCGTTAGACTTCTCATATTATACTCCCAAGTGACACTGGCTATAATTTTTTCGCAAAAACATCAATTTGGCAGGGCAGTCGTGTTTTCTAATCTTTTGTTCACTTGTTGTTTTGTATTAACAACTGAACGGTTCATAATAATTAGTAGCGTTAGTAATAGGTCACTTTGCGGTCATTACGGAAACGAAGAGCCAACAAAAACAGCATTATCTTGGTAATGAATGTTTGGGGGTCGTTTGTACCGCGCGGCGCATTAGCGGCCACCGGCGAAGGGTTAATTGAAACGTCTCGCGCCAACACCTAATTAGTTAACCCTGCAAAAACGAGGGACCATTATTTGGGAACATTACAACTCTTTCTTCTGAGGGAGGGAATTCGAGTGGTTTTAAGATAAAGGTAATTTAAAAAATATCTTTTCGAATTTTGAATGCAAAGAAAGGATTTCAGTATAATAATCTTAAGAAAATACCTACCTACTTATCAGAAAATTTCGCTTTTGGATGAACTTTTATCAAACTTTTGGATAGGGAAAGTTCGTGGTTTAAATCCCGGCATTTGCATCAATTTGAAAAAACCGGCCAAGTGCGAGTCGGACTCGCACACCGAGGGTTCCGTACAAACCTGTAGTAAGTTTTAAATTATTAAAAATATTTTTATTTTAAATATTTGAGTTGATTGAATGAAAGGTAAATTGCGGTTTACGATTTATGACGTATTAAAAAAAAACTACTTACTAGATCTCGTTCAAACCAATTTTCGGTGGAAGTTTGCATAATGTACATCATATATTTTTTTAGTTTTATCATTCTCTTATATTAGAAGTTACTGGTAAAATGTGCCCCCCCCCCTATTTTACCACTTTGGAAGTGTCTCTCGCGCAAACTATTCAGTTTAGAAAAAAATGATATTACAAACCTCAATATCATTTTTGAAGACCTATCCATGGATACCCCACACGTATAGGTTGGATGAAAAAATATGAGTTTCAGTTCTAAGTATGGGGAACCCCCAAAATTTATTGTTTTTTTTCTATTTTTGTAAGAAAATCTTAATGCGGTTCACAGAATACATCTACTTACCAACTTTCAACAGTATAGTTTCGGAAAAAAGTGGCTGTGACATACGGACGGACAGACAGACAGACAGGCATGACGAATCTATAAGGGTTCTGTTTTTGCCAAATTTGGCTACGGAACCCTAAAAAACATAGTCTGGTGTAATCCACCTATCTACCGGCCATCAAAGGCACGCCATCTAGCGATTAAGCATTCCAATACGATTCCATGTAGTAACCAATATAGGGAACAAACAACAGTTTAGCCCGCTCCCTTCTTAGACCGCATCATCACTTTGCCCCAGATGATGTCGTAGCTATTCTGTGGTCGTATAGTCATAGGCAAACTACCTAGGTCTTAGACTGTATACCTAAATGAATGTAACAAGCTTAGCTTAACTAATGATCTAAATACGAATCAGTATACTTCAAACAACGTTTTTTATTAAAATAAGCTTTTTAAAGTGCTTTGGAATCGTCGAGTGAATTTACCGCTGGAACCGTTCCTACCGAGAACAGCCAGTATACTCGGTGGTTGCTCTTTTCAATATAAATTACAGTCATTAAAAAGATACAAGTAACTGGCAGTCCCGGTGGCAGAATAGCTGTAGGGCTAGCATGTACACAACGAGTAAAATTATGTTTACCCGTTGTCTCTATTTGTCTACCGAAGCTAACATGTACCTACATAATATCGTCGCTTTTCCTACGAAAGGACCTATCTGACACTTTTGACGTAACTGCACTAAATACATCATAATAATGTACTTTTGATTCTCTGTCGATCTGTCTTATCGACTTTTTCATATCTTTTACCGTTTACTGGCTAGGACAATCGGTAAGTATGGCGTATATGCTCATTTGCGAAAAGGAAATCATACTAAGTGGCGTATGTTATACTTAGGGCTATTAGAAAGATTTTTATTTAGTGATCAGATAAATAAAAATCTATCAACTATGACGTAACTGAAAATACGTCATTTAGTGTGAACTAGACTATATTGAATAAAAATGGGGTTTTCACTTACGTCTGAATTTTGATTGCGACGGAATACCTTAGACATTAACTGATAGAGTTAAAAATTTATGTAAATTGGTGACAAAAAATGTATAAAACCTTGGGCAGTAAAAAAATCCAAAATAGTACGAATCCAAAAACTTTCAGTCAAAAAATGATTTAAAACTATCCTAATTATTATTATATATAAAGAAATAAAAAACAAATTATTTTGAATTAAATGTGATTTAATTATTCAGTAAAAAATACAGTCGTATCTCCTAAGTAATTAATTTTTCAGAAAAACAAAGTTCTCATGAAGTGGCGTAACTGTTTTAAATATTTTTACCTAAATGAATACGCACATTTAAATAAGACAATTCCTACTTGCAAAAAGGCCTTGATTCACAGATTATAAGAATATTTTTTAAATTTTAATATAGCTTTATTTGAGCAAGCTGTGGACAATATAGTTGAGCACGAAACCGAAAAACGCTTGCCCTGAACAATTAACTCGATGTCAGTTAGGTCCTTTCGTAGGAAAAGCGACGATATGTGTGTAGTGTAACCATGTTATGTGTAAGTCTAATGACATCTCGTTACGTCAAAAGTAACTAGAGATAAAAGTAATATTTCCTATCTGTGGTATTTTTCTGTACGAACCCTTACATGTCGACTATTTTTTTCTCGTAATATACCGAATTTTGTGCATGTTAGGCTAAACGAAAAATTAGCCGGCAACGACAACATCTCTCTCTCTCGTCGCGAGATATCTCGTTGTGCGCATGCTAAGCCTGACTGGAGCGAGTCAAATTCATGCTCCATGTATTACATTAGACATGAGGTTGTGCCTCTACCGCCTAGGCTTAACATGATGTATCCGGGTAGGTAGACGTACGCATATCATAGTGCGGGTGCAAGAGGCGCAGGTTATGACGGATTACCGGCCGCGTCCGAGGCGCCGCCCGCCCGCTGTCGGCACCGGCATGCGTGCTACTACTCTTACTGCTCTATGGACTGACTGTGGACAGTTTAGATGTGAATTCGCCATTTGATAAGACCGTACTAAGTATTAAAGCTTAATTAACACTAGGTAGGTACATTGTGTACGTACTTAAAGTGTGTACTAGTAGTTAGTACTTTTTTTTATCCACTACAAGCTAGCCCTTGACTGCGATCTCACCTGATGGTAAGTGATGATGCAGTCTAAGATGGTAGCGGGCTTACCTGTTAGGGGCATGGTTATATTAAACCCATACCTACCCCTATTCGGTTTCTACACGGCATCGTACCGAGATGCTAAATCGCTTGGCGGCACGTCTTTGCCGGTAGGGTGGTAACTAGCCACGGCCGAAGCCTTCCACCAGGCCAGACTAGGGAAAATTCAGAAATTATAAATTCCCAAATTGACCCTGCCGGGGATCGAACCCGGGACCTCCGCACGTTAAGACAACAGCGCTACACGCTACGCCACGGAGCTCGTCAAACAACTTAGTAACAAAAAGGCTCAATCAACAATCTTAATAACAAGGCTTGTTGATTTCTATATGCGTGTAGGATTATAGTAGGTCCCTACTCCCTACTCCCTACTCCCTGCTTAACTGTACTTACTTATAGTCGTAATTTGACTAAAATCTGTAAATTTACAGATATATACGTTGATCTTCAGATAATACAAGTAGGTAATAATGAATCAAATACAATGCACCTTAGTGTAGTTTGATGAGTGCGTTGCATCAAGTGACAGTGTTAACAAGCAACAATAGCTCAAGTGGCCGTACAGTCGGCAACAAAGGCTCACGAGCGACTGCCTCCGTGCACGCCGTGAGTGTTCTATTGACGAACATCTGATAGCGCTGATAAACATCGGCCTGCAGGCGGCGCTTATGCGGGCCTGGAATGGACATACAATCGGTTAGTTGTCCTTACTAATATTATTATTAATGCGAAAGTAAATGTTTATTTATTTGTCCTACCAAGTACACTGCAACAGAGCAACCGATTTAAGTGATCTTTTGTTGAGGTATAATTGAGGACTTGGAGTGTGATATAAGCTACTTTTATCCGGGAAAAGCAGAGTTCATCCGGATTTTTTAAACCAAAACACGCGGACGCCGTTGTAGGCGCCATAAACGTTATCTAGATAATCTAAAAGAATGAAAGCTAAGCCGACATCATCACACACTTAACAGTCCATATCTTCAAAACTACTGACCGATTTTGATGAAACTTACACTGTTCCTTAAGTTGAAGTAAATGTAAGCCAATAAAAAAAAATGGTCACAGTCCGATAAATAGTTTCGGAGAAATCTGCGGACAAACAAACATACATACATACATACACCTTATATGAAATTAAGTACATTTGTTTGGAAGCGCCTATAGATTATCATATAGGAATATTTTGTGGTTCCAATAATATTACATAACTAGCTAGTGCCCGCGACTTCGTCCGCGTGGATTGGAGTTTTTCGGTTCCCGCGGGAACTCTATAATTTTCCGGGATAGTAGCCTATGTTTTATTCCAGACTATAATCTATCACTGTGCCAAATTTCATCCAGATCCGTTCAGCCGTTGGGGCGTGATTGAGTAACAAACATCCATCCATACATCCATACATTCATACATCCATCCATCCATCCATCCAAACTTTCGCATTTATAATATTAATTTGATTGATTAATAACCCCCATCTTTTGAAGTCGGTTAATAAAGCAGCTCCAAAAGAATTCTTAAAAACCTAAATATTCAGGTACGCGCCGGGACGCTCCAGTGGCAATCACGACCGTGTGGCCACGGATATTCCCATAAACCATATTAATACTAGTGGCTCGCCCCGAACTGAGATCTCGCGGTATCCAGATAGTTTATTATTTGTAAGCACAAACGAATAAACTTTTACAGAGCGCCATCTATTGACATCATTGTGAAGTTCTGTTAAAAATAATGAAGCTCATTAAAAATTAAATAATTTTGTTTCCTTATTATAATATATGTATTATCTAATTTTAGTATTTGTTGTTCAAGTAAAGGATATAATTCAAATAATTGATCAAGTTTCAGGCTCAGCCTTTCAGAAAATTGAGAGTTCTGAGGTCAACTTTGGACGTTAGAAAATCTCCACTTTGAAAGCCCCCCATTGCGTCAATGTTAGGGGAAATATTTTTAAAAAAATATTTTTGGACTCTGTTCCTAATTATCTTTAAAATGATATACCGCAACCCTATGTAACGCTATAAAAAATATACTTCGCATTCGCTTCTATGAGAGCCCCCCTGAAATAAAGATTTTTATAAGTTTTTAAGCTATATTCGGCTGGAGGCCATCGGTTTACATATTATATTGAAATTTGAAGTAATTACGTTTAGTAATTCAGAAGTTCAGTAATAAGGTTCTGACAGACGGACGGACGGATAAGTGCAAATTCACTCAAGTAGACTTAGAGACCTTCGCTTCGCTCGGTCAATTATAAATACGAAAGTGTCTGTGTGTCTGTCTGCTACGCTTTCACTGTCCATCTGTTCAACAAAATTTGATAAAATTTTAAATGGGGATAGTGGGTAGGGAAGGCAGGCTACTTTTTCTCCCCAGAAAGTTTTGATATTCCCTCGGGAATGAAAAAAACGTAATCAACGCGGACGAAGTCGCGGGCGTTATCTAGTTATACATATTTACATACTTTTTATCTGTAAAATAAAAATAAAAAAAGATTTCAGATCAGATATTTATTCGAATAAAAATACTGTTGCTCTCTATACCCACTTCTAAACTGTAAACGACCATTAAAACAAAATAAAAAAAATCCCTTTCAAAACTCTACCCTCCCCCTCTTCTGGCGCTGAGCAATAATACGGCACAGTCCCGCAACTCGCAAACACTTGGCGACCCTCCGCCGCCCGTCACTTCAGACCACGCTCGACTTGCCTCACAACGCTAATAAACGTTTCTACCGACACTCTGCACAAAACGCTCTATCAATTGTAAATTGTACTTTATTTTTATGTCATTATAGTCCTTTTAATGCATTTTTTTTCAAGCACCCTTAACCGAACCCGTCGTGTGAATTTGAACTTTATTATTTAGGACAATGGTTTTAAATTGGAATGTAAGTTGGATATTATTAGGGTTGTCGAAAATACGTTCAGTGTTTGTTTAGCGTGAAGGCATTGTTTCGCAGTTTTGTCCGGGTATCGCTTTCAAAGGGCATTTTAGTGTAATTACAGGGTTGTGTCAAGTATTTGCGACAGTGCGCTCGCACCTGGTACAAGTCTTACAGATTTATAAAGTAAAGTCTAGATGATTCCCGCGACTTCGTCTGCGTGGATTAATTTTTGTTCTTCCTGCGGGAACCTTTTAATTTTCCGGGATAAAAAGTACCTACCATATTATGTCCTTCCCCGGGATACAATCTACCCCTGTTTGGTACAGGGGTAGATTGTATCCATCGAAATCGGTTGAACAGATGGGCCGTGAAAGCGTAGCAGACAGACAGACAGACGCACTTTCGCATTTATAATATTAGTATGGATTTCGCGACATACGTTACAAACTTACAACTTACCACATTTTATTGTATGGTTGCGGCGAAGTTTGAATTTAGTGTAAAGTTGTAGGTGATAAGTGTTGTGTAAGGCCCACACCGCGACAGTGACTGTCCAGTGGAACTAGATAGTACTGAATAAGTCGAGACTGGATAGTGTCCGTATGATGATAGTAGGGTCGTAGCTCGTAGTTGTGGGATTTTTTTTTAATTTTCCGGGATAAAAAGTGTCCTATGTATTATTCTCGACTATAATCTATCTCTGTGCCAAATTTCATCCAGATGCGTTCTACTGTTCTTGCGTGATTGAGTAACAAACATCCATCCATCAATGTATCCATCCATCCATCCATCAATCCATCCATCCGAACTTTCGTATTTGAGTATAATCTTCTCTATATATATATATAAAATTCTCGTGTCACAATGTTAGTTACCATACTTCTCCGAAACGGCTTGACCGATTTTTATGACATTTAATATGCGTATTCAGTAGGTCTGAGAATCGGCTACTATCTATTTTTCATACCTCCACGCGGACGGAGTCGCGGGCATCAGCTAGTATAAGTATAGATTATTCTTTTTACTTGTACATGTTCATAACTATAGCAGAGAGAGAGTACATACATGATAACTTTATGTTTATATACAGTTTCTGAGATGAACAATTCCACCACATACACACATACGGCATATTTAGTTACAAGTAGGTACACTTTTTCACTCAAATTATATCCTTGTAAACTTCTTGCCCCGTGTGCTTTTTTGCACGAACATTAATTTATCCGCTGTGTTTTTGCGCGGCTCTCAAATCTAATTAAGACATCAGCGAGGCTAATTGATATGATGTCATGTTTTAATTTGATTTTCTCTCTAGCTATTAACTTGTTACTCAATTGTAATTGTAGGCAACAAACGAGACAAGTATGAGAGTCTGATAATATTAGTTTAGTATGAGCTATAAAAGCTCTGTCTGTCTAAACGCAATGCTGGGGCCGTACAACGCATAAAGCAATACCTAAGCAATATAACTCAAATTGACAGTTTGATGTCACGTACCTTGACGTTCCTAAAATATGGATTATAATTTTAAAACACGAAAATCAACAATAATGAAACAATATATGGTGCCTGTACATTCAACATTCGCAGATAACATGCCGCTATTTGTAGACCTGCTAGTTTATTATAACTTAAGAGATATCGAACCCAATGAGCACTTTATTTAGTGCTTAGGTTTAGACTGCACGTGGTGGAATTATTTGCACTCCTATAATTTAGCCTACCTATCGATATCTATCTTAACTTCATCCTATATTCGTAGTTACAGTGAGGAAAACTCCTTATTTCAGGAACGTCAAGGTATACGTGTCATCAAACTGTCATTTTGAGTTTCAAAGCGTTGCCAGTATGGCCCCTGGATCACTTATAAATAACTTTTGGATTTTGAGTTAGACTTTGCTATACAGTATAACGTCTCGCCCCCGGCTGCGTCGGTAAAATGCTAGTAACGAGTTAACGGAGCGTAGCGGTATTGGATAAGCGCGCGACGTGTTAGCAATTAATTACTCTTATAACTTAATCCCATCCGGGGACCGCGGATAGATCGAGCTGGATGAGACTAGCACGGGATCAGAATCTACAGTACGTCACTTACAACTCGTAAGTGACAGTGAACTTATTGTATATAAGTAGTTAATGTAAGAATGGAGTTTTGAAGTAGATATTATACGTATATTTTGAAACAAACTTTGAAAATGGGTAGAAATACTTCATCCGCAAAATTACTTTGAATGTGATAATTGGCATCATCACCTCAACCTATTGCTAATCGACACAAGGGCTCAGTTTATGCCATCGTCCACCGCGATAGCTGAGCACGTTAACACTTCACATATGTTTTAGAACATTACATTAAGTAGGTATAATATGGAAGACTCTAAAGGCATGTACGTTCCTCACGACGCAATATTTTCCTTCGCCGTTAGTAAAAGTAGTGATATTTAATTATTGTTTAAGTGATATTATCTTGATATTCTTTCTATGGTATATCATAGAAATATGTTAGTATGTCAGTGGTGTGATCCTGCGGCGCAGCATCCGCGTCGCTCTCTCGCACCCTAACTCAGTTAGCGGCGGCGCGCTCGCTGCAGAGTGTGTGTCGCTAACTACATTACACGTACCTCCGCAACTATCACTTATGTACATTTACTATCATACATTATGTGTTCTAATACATGAATCATTCGGCATAATATGCTAATCTAAACAGAATTCTATGATCAAAGCCCTATTGTGATTTGTGACTTCCTAGATAGGAATCGTTTGCAGCATCATTCGGATTAGAATAAAATGAAATACTAGCCGGTACTCGCGACTTCTCGCGATTGAGGTTTTTTGCTTAATTTTCCTTAATTTCCTGGGATAATAATAAAAGTAGCCTATGTGTTATTCCAGACTATAATCTATTTCTGTGCCAAATTTCATCCAGATCGGTTCAGTCTTCAGCCGTTCTGGCGTGATTGAGTAACAATTAACAAACATCCATCCATCCTTACTTTCGCCTTTATAATAGGTCTTAGTATAGATTCTGCTTCAACATAATCTAACTAAAATCAAAATGATTGTGTGCAACATACTTTCTTCCCGTCTTCAATATTGAGCGAAGTAAATAATAAAATAAATAAACGAAGTGTAATCGCGAAAGAATTGAACTTAGGGTCATTGAAGCCTTCGAGGATCATATAAGCTCAAGCACAAACTCTCTTCATTACCCTCGCGAACTCATAAACAGCGGAAAAAGACCCATCACACCCCATAGCGTTCACCCTAAGGAAGTTAAATGATGTACAGGTCGCGACTGTACTCAACATTGTCAAAGAACTTCAACTTTTATTTGTAATACTTTTTGGGACTAAAATTGCATTTATCAAATGTTATACATTTTGTTTGTACACTATAAGTCGCGTACGATCAAATTCTAAATTGGATTACTTCAATATAGTCTCTATTTTTTAAGTCATAAGGCTATAAATCGTGTGCATGTGTAAGTGTATATCGTTGTCCCGAGTGTACCGTATCAAATCGCTCGCACGCTCCCGCTCTCACGGATCTTACACGGTTACTTTCCGCGACGATGATAAATAAAATTATCCCGTAATTGATTTTACACGCTCCTCTATACATAAATAGTCCCTCATTTGTGTGGTTTTATAGCAGCACTGCAGCAGAGTTCCAGTCCAGCGTCGGATTGCTACTGGAATAATATCGATTGTAGATTGACGGGCAGTCCATTTCAGTCTTACAATGGAACCAACTGGCTGGAATATGAGATAATTTACTTTGTTTCCACCAGCACTACAGTCCATTAACGTCCCACTGCTGTGCACAGGCTTCCGAGCCTTAGACCCACCACGCTGCTCCGATGCGTGTAGGCGGGCTTTGACGACTATTATCATATTAGTGATAATAACCGGGGCCAACGGTTTGTCGTGCTCTCCGAGGCACGGGGGTGAAACACCGCCAACTTCCTAACTCCAGGCACTAGCCTGGAGTTAGAAAGTTGGCGGAATAGGTTATAGAGAAATACCCCCTTAGGGGTTGAATTTCCAAAAATCCTTTCTTAGCGGATGCCTAGTGCCTACGTCATCAAAGCCTGTTCGCCAAACAGCCCGATGTCCATTCACCAGTGGTGTGAGCTGTGGTACTGATAGATCAGTCAGTCAGTCTTTCGGTCAGTCAGTCAGTCACCTTTTTCCTTTTATATATTTAGATGTAAAACGTACTTAATGAAGACTAAAATCGCTCCATTAACCAATATAATAACCTGATTAAACCCCATACAGATTCCACAACGGTAAAAACGGCATTATTTCATCAATCAATAGAAAATCATCATAATAGTCCAAATCATAACTTGCATTGTGAACGAATAATTTGATTAAAAATTGACGGCTCCTTCCGGTGTAAAAAATCCTTTAAAAAACAGGAAACGGCTAAATATAAGGGTAATTGAATTACTGCCTACAAAGGAACCCATTTATAGCTGACACATAAGAGCGTAGTTTCTGAAAGGGTTCGCTCTGCCGCGAGGGGTCAGGATATCTTGGCGCTAGTAATAAAAGCTCCGAATTACCTTTGGAAGGCTTAATTGTAGGTTCCGTACGTATCATGTCGGTGTGGATTACGCAAGTCGCCGGCGGAACTCTAAACTTGATATTTCCGTTCTGCGAGCATCCATATAATGGGCATTTTATTGTAGATAATATGGGAATTTTGCACAGTTTCTTACCGTATGAAACAAATGTGCTGAACAATTCCGTTATAATATATTAGTTTAGACTCTATACTGCGAAATGGCGGGTCCCAAACATGATCTGAATATCTAAATAGGTATATCCAATGTCCAGAATCCATTCTCCCTAGATAATATTGAAGTCTTCTTGCAGCGTTACCTGCCGAAAGCGTAATATTGCCATTCTTAGAACCTGCCCCCCGATTGTGTAAGAAAATTGTAATCGCATTGGTTTGTCAAACGGACAATTCGACCTGTTTATGGAGTTCATACTCGTATAGATGCGTCATGCGTGTGAGATGCGCGCACGTCAAAAAGCATGTATGAACTCCTTTAAAAGTTCGAGTGATACGTTTTAAGCTGTCAAATGATTACGATTTTCTCCGGGCCTCTGCTTTTCGAACCGGTAGTACCTAGATTGAAAGCATGACGTAGCATAGGTCCTACATTAACTAAATAAATTGAGTAAGTATCTAGTATTAAAGAGCATATTATTATGTATTAAAACGGGTACATACCACGATGTAAAACAATGATTTTGTTTGTCGATATTTCGACCCAGTTGCATGGATCGTGGTCACGACGGGACTGCGGTGCTGCGAAGTGTGTGGCTGGAGCTGTCAAGGGCAGTAGCGAACTACCCTCCTTCTCGTTCTTTTTACAGGAACTTCTCGAAAATTTCGACAAAATACACTCACAACGTCACTTTTCACTTTAGATTTCGTACGACTCTGTCCCGGTTTGCATAATTCTACCACTTGACAGCTCCAGCCACACACTTCGCAGCACCGCAGTCCCGTCGTGACCACGATCCATGCAACTGGGTCGAAATATCGACAAACAAAATCATTGTTTTACATCGTGGTATGTACCCGTTTTAATACATAATAATATGTTTTCAAACCACGAAATAAGTCTCAAATCATTAGTATTAAAGAGCAATTTTTTCCCTCTTTCAACTTTTTGCAAAACTTAACAAGTTTTATTAAAAGCACAAATTAAGTGATTTTAAAAGAACAGATGAAGTAAAACACTTCACAACATAAATCTAAGTGCTCCAAATTAGCGCCATGTTGTGATCGCAACAATGGCGACCGGCGCAGGCGCACACACACACACACACACACACACACACACACACACACACGGCTCATCCGGCCAATTTGAAAACTATTCTATTCAATTCAACGCTCTTCTGCTCCGTTCAATAAACACTATTCAATTCGGTGTCGAGTGTCGGTGCTTCATACGTATAAGCGGCCAAGTTACAAATGACATCTATTGCAGATTAAATACACATTCGATATACAGAAATAGAGCTTATTATCGATTTTATTAAATGCAATTGTGAAATTGTTTTCGTCAAAAGGATATTAAGATATTTAGCTACGGAATACTATCACTAGCTGTTGTCCGCGATTTCGCTCGCACCGTTTATTTATTTTGATGTGATTTCGGTGGGCTAGGCCTGTTTGTTTGTTGGTTTATTGGTTTGTCCTTCAATCACGCTCACAGCAACGGATCGACATGATTGAATGGGTATAGTTGAAGACCTGGTACTTTTTATCCCGGAAAATTACGGAGTTTCCGTGAGAAATAAAAAAAACTTATTTCACGCGGACGAAGTCGCGGGCATCAGCTAGTTCGAAATGATGTAATTTTGAGGAAAGAAATAAGCTTAATAAATATACAATTTTAATTTGTAATGCAAATAAGCTAATTGATAGATAGTCAAAGTCAAAGTCAATTAATGTTTACTTATTCAATTTAGGTAGGTACACTACACTTATTGATTGATAATTTTTAACCCCCGACGCAAAAAGAGAGGGGTGTTATAAGTTTAACGTGTCTGTTTGTGTATCTGTCTGTGGTATCGTAGCTCCCAAACGGATGAACCGATTTTCGTTTAGTTTTTCGTGTCATAGATAATTTTATCCTGAGTGTCCTCACTATGTTTCATGAAAATCTGTTCATCCGTCTGAAGGTCATCAGCTTTTTTCTAGTCGGGGGTTGTTTTAAATTTGTAATTTATACTTGTATTATTGTCACAACAATATACCTATTTTCGAATACTTACCAATACATAGTTTTAGCATCTACAACTAATATAGTCATGTAGGCATTAGGGAATTTAAATATTTGCCAATACGATCTGTTATAACCTATAGCAAGCTTCTCGGTGCTTCCACCTACTTACCTAACATGAGGGTTCCTTGGGGTATCAGATATCTGGTTGTATTGTGAGTGGTATAATAGTGCTCGTTTCGTCGCACCCGCCACCGAGCAGCCGGCGCGGCGTCTTTATGCCAACTAGCCGTACACTGATCAGTGATCTACTCGCTGATATCATTCATGTTACGAGTATATTATCAGTACTTATGAGTACAATGCGAATCCGAGCGTGTCTTTGTAATTTTTAGAAATATCAGTTTCAGTCCGTTTTAAGACTACTTTTTTAATTATAAGTATAAGCTAGCGCTTGGCTGCAGTCAGACCTGCTGCTGCAAGCTGTGACGCCGCCTGAGGCTGTATTCACGTCAAACCAGACCAGAGGTTACTAAGAAATTTTTGAAAATAGAGGGATTATAATGTGCGTGTCGAGAAATACTAGTAGGTAGATAATATACCTACTTTAGTACCTCAATGAAATTCACACATATTACCAAGATAACATAAGGCGGTGGTCGTCAGACTTACGAATATTCAACAACTCAGCAAATAGTGCAGAATTCGATAATCTTAAGGGCAGAATATATTTTGGTAAGCTCTGTGATCAATATGTCGCGGCCAGACTGATTAAACGTTACTTGTCCGTCATTCCTAACTATTAGTTAAACGGCGGGCTCATTTCGATGTTACCCGATACAGTTGCGTAGATTGGCGGTTGCGGGCCAATTAGAGACCGGCGCGTGACCGGCGCGCGACCGGCGCGTGACCGGCACGCGACCGGCGCGGGGCGGCGCGCGGTGCGGCGACTCTTGCAGTTTGCGTTGTTTGCGCAACGAGCTATTAGGTTCACTTGCGCGGCGCGATGTTTGACTTTGAATTGAATACACAGCGGATTAACTTTGTATTAAGATTTAACAGACTGTGTAGGTACCCGTTTGTTCAACAAATAGAGACCTTTATTAAATGGATATCTGTTTGACTTTATTTTTGGAACGAAGTTCCTTATTGCGCGTTACGAAAGGGGGCTAGACGGAAAAAATTAAGACCAAAAGTTGTAACGAAATAGTTACATAGGCTATTTATTCGATTCGACTAATTAGTGAAGGAATTGTAATAAAATTTACACAAAGAAACACGCGCACGCCGCACGGCTTACAACTATAGCAAAAAGTGTCCTTACATCTTTTGGTACTTCGTTCCATCCGGATGTCCCTTGACACCTCGAAAGTTTTATTATTAGTTTTATTTTTGATTTTTCTTATCTATCTAAGGCCACGATTACACCAGTAAGTAACTTACATATTATTAACTAACATTTGCATACAAAACGCGACTTTAATTCAAGTCTGTTTACATTTCGTAAGTTACTCATAATAATGTAACGCGACTCACGTGAGTATACAACTTACAAGTGTAAACGTGGCCTTAGGTACAGTTGCAGGCCGGCTGGCTAAAGTTACGAGTTAGTTACCTCGGCCACAAAAATAAGGGCAAAGTGGTTTGCACAAGTCACCCAGAGCTCAACATCTCTGAACTCATACTTATAAAAAAAATGTGTCTCTCCGCCAATATGTCTGTCTTTTGTTATCTTAGAAAATATAAGCGTTCCCACGACATTGTTCAAAAACCTAATTCTACGTCAACGGAGACGCCGGCGTTATCAACCATACGTTACTATATATAGTAACAGAATACGTAATTGTGAAACCAATTTTGCTTTTAATGACGGTCAAAGTTATTGACGGTCAGTCCAAGACGTTATCCGTAACGTAACTTTATCTGATTGTCATGCAACTGAACAATGTTTATAATGTTCCTGTTTCCAATCTACATTAATTGCAATCAGTAGTCAATTTTACTTTATTTGCTCCAAACTTCACATGGAAAAGTTCAATCACAAGCGGAAATTAAAAGCTCCACAAAAAAGTAAAGCTTTCGTGGTGTAACATTGTATTATTATCGGATTCACTCCACAAATAGACCGACACTTCACAGCCACGACTGGTTCGAATGAAAATTGTATTGAATTGTTTTTCTTCGGAGCCAAACTGCCGACCCACATTAACATCGCAGGTTATATCTATAGTGCGTAAACACACTGTGAACAAACAGTTTTTAGTCTGACGGGCTAACGTTTCAAAACTTTTATACGTAGATGCACACACTACCGCGATACGACGTAACGTGTTTCCCATCCGACGCAAAGTATTATCGATTCAATTCAATATTTATTTATTCACTTAAGGTACACTGTAGGTAGGTACACTTATACCTATTGACGTCCGAAACATAAAAAATATGATGGTGATAAAATCATTTTGGGTATCTCAAAACTACGAGGATTCCATACGCGACCTGTCTGAGAAGTTCCCACAACAAACTAAGTCGGGTTTTTCTTTTATAATCACCATCTTACGAACATCGCATATTTAGTAGAAATATCCTGGCCGTAGTTTGTTTTCGTCCTAAATATTATGTACCCCTTGCAGAGGGCGCGCAGACACACATCAAACACACATAAAGCAGTGAATGGGGCGAGTTTTATTACATTTTGATGATGTTTCTGCTCGATTTTGAAATTATTTGCGACGTTGTCGACAGAAGCTGGCGACAGTCTTTAATGAGTTATATTGAGTGTATTTATAGTTGTATGAGTGTACAGAGATCATACTTCATACTTACTTCATCGCATTCATTGTAAATTGAGATTGATCTTTTTATTAGAAACTCTGATATTGATATTTTATGTCTAACCGATTATTGGCTCAATAGTCATCAGTTAATGATCAATCTCAAGAATTACTCTCTGTTAAGCGCGTTCTCCAGAAAGAAGGCTATACGTGGAGGATCTATGATATTGACCCGCAGCAACATTAATTGCAAAGAAAGAAAAGACATTGTTAATCTTTCTGTTGAACGCACTATTGAGCTGTCCTGTGTTGAGCTGGAGCAGTATATTATAGTTTGCGTGTACCGAACTCCTTCAGGTGACTTTGTGTTATTTGAGGAAGTGATGGAGGAGATCCTAAGGCGAATATGTAGGTCATCTAAAAAAATATTAATCTGTGGAGACTTTAATATTGATATTTTGATTCGAACAACTATGAGTGATAGATTACTTCATTTATTTAAAAGCTTTAATTTGGAAAACATTTTTATTGAACCTACCCGAATAACCGAAAATTCGGCTACTTGTATTGACAACATTTTCTGTGACTGTAAAGTTGTCAAAAAATCAGTTATAACCAATCTAAGATCCGATCATTGCGGACAGATGGTATCTATCCCTAGTTCTCAACAAAAGACAACAAAGATAATAAAGTATAGACCAGTCACCACTAAAAAAGTAAGGCAATTCAAGCAAAATTTATCAACCATGTTGCCTAAACTTGACTTTACACAGGGTGGTCCGGATGAACATTATAAAGCATTTTTTGATTTATTAAATAACCAATTTAATTCAATATTTAAAATTATAGAAAAAAGACTGTTTAAAAATCTTAAATTCAGTGACTGGGCTACTGTTGGAATTTATAAAAGTAGGAATAAGTTGTTTGATTTGTATGCTGAAAAGCAATATAATTACACCCCCACATTTTTGGAACACGTGAGAAATTATTCAAAATTATTTAGGAATGTTTGCATTCAAGCAAAGTCCCTTCACATAAAGCGGAAAATTATTAACTCAGAAAATAAGATAAAAGCAGCTTGGGATGTCATCTCTGAGGAAACTGGTAGACATAAAGAGGACAACAATAAACTGGAGCTTAAAATTAATGATCGTATAATTGACTCCGATTTAGAAATTGCAAATACATTTGAGAATTTCTTCAAAAATATTCCAATCTCTACTACCAGTTCCCTTAATTCCTCGCCAACAGAAGCCTATAAAATTCTCAGTAGTAATGTCTCTGAGTGCAGTGTTAAGTTTAAGTTTGAGTACGTGACCCCCTATGATATTATAAAAACATTCAAATCTTTACAATGCAAAAAAACGGGAGATCTATGGGGGATATCGGTGAAAATTATCTGCAATGTTATTGATGTTATTGCGCCATATCTTGCTCAAGTTTTTAATGAGTCTGTGGATTTGGGATCTTTTCCTGACCTCATGAAATGTAGTAAATTGATTCCTCTTTTTAAATCAGGTAGCAAAAGTGATCCAAATAATTACAGACCAATTTCAATTTTGCCAACCCTAAGCAAGATATTTGAAAAAATTATGCTTAACCAACTGCTCCGGCATTTTAATTTAAATAAATTACTTCACTCCGAGCAGTATGGTTTTACGAAAGGCCGGTCAACAGTCGATGCGGGCGCGGCGCTGTTAAAACATATATTTGATGCTTGGGAGAACTCACAGAATGCTATTGGTACTTTCTGTGATTTGTCTAAGGCATTCGACTGTGTAGAGCACGAGACACTGTTGACCAAATTGAGCCACTATGGAATCAAAGACACTGCACTTAGTCTCATTGCATCATATCTTAGTGACCGTATTCAGACGGTATGTGTAAACAACGTGAAATCATCCGGATCAGCCTCATTAATGGGTGTCCCTCAAGGCTCCATTCTGGGTCCCTTCATGTTCTTGGTATATATAAATGATTTACCATATTTTGTCCAGGATACTTGCGATATTGTGCTATTTGCTGATGATACGTCTTTAATTTTTAAAGTCGATAGAAATAAGGATGATTTTGACGACGTAAATAGTGCCATTTCTCAGGTCACTCACTGGTTTACTGTAAATAACTTACTTTTAAATGCAAAAAAAACTAAGTGTGTTGAGTTCGCACTGCCCAATACCAAGAATACACGTAACATTAATCTAGTGGTAAATAATGATATGTTAAAAATAGAAGAGGCCACCGTGTTCTTGGGGGTGACCTTAGATGCTAAGCTTCAATGGGGCACCCATATATCAAATCTAGCTGGTAAACTCAGTTCTGCTGCTTACGCTGTCAGAAAGATTCGGCAGTTAACAGACGTTGAAACTGCAAAGATTGTATATTTTGCTTATTTTCATAGTATTATGTCTTACGGAATCTTGCTGTGGGGTAAAGCGGCAGATATTCAAAAAATATTTGTATTACAAAAAAGGGCAATACGTGCAATTTATAATTTAAAACCACGTGAATCACTTAGGGAGAAATTCAAGGAAATAGGTATTCTTACAGTAGCCTCGCAGTATATTTACAGTAATCTAATCTTTGTAAAACAGCACATTCAGAATTACAAAAGAATATGCTATCTGCACGATAGGCCAACTAGAAACCGCCATAGGCTCGTGACTCCATCGCTCCGCCTCAATAAAGTCCGAAGGTCGTTCGTGGGAATGAGCATACTATTCTTTAACACAATTCCTCAACCTATTATAAACTTGCCTTTACACAAGTTTAAGATAACCATTAAAAAAATGCTCCTAAAAAAAGCTTATTATACTGTCGAAGATTATATTAATGATAAAGGCGCATGGACTTGACTCGCTCCAGCAATGCTCAGGACAGTGGTTACTTATGTATCTGTATATGTTGTATGTAGATTATTGTAAACATACCATATACTATTTTTTTTTTTTTCAAAAGAGCAAACACCGAGTTTCTTGCTGGTTCTTCTCGGTAGGAACGACATTCCGAAGCAGTGGTAGATTCATTTGACTATTCATAAGAACTTGTAAAAAGTCTATTTGAATAAAAATAATTTGATTTGATTTGATTTGATTTGAAATGCGAAAGTGTGTTTGTTTGTTGGTTTGTCCTTCAATTATGCCGCAACTGATCGACGCGATTTTTTGCATGGGTTTAGTTGAGGATCTGAAGAGTGATATGGGCTACTTTTTAACCCGGAAAATTAAGCAGTTCCCGAGGGAATTTAAAAAAACTTACCTTTTTCACGCGGACGAAGTTGCGGGCGCCAGCTAGAAATCTAGCAAGCGTATGTCGCAAAAAATGCATGAAATCATTTGTAAAAATAATTTAATATAAAAAATACTTTTTAAACAACCGACTTCAAACTCCCGCGCCAACTTTACAACAACAAGCACACGCTATACAAAGTACTTATTTTATTGTTGATATTTTAAAAACCGCTTGACCGATTTCGATAAAATTTATATGGGACCACATGGGAAGTATGCTCTTTCAAATAAAAAAAGAATCATCCAAATCGGTCTACCCAGTCAAAAGTTCTGAGGTAAAAAACATTTTAAAAAAAAAAACAAAAAAAAATACAGACGAATTGAGAACCTCCTCCTTTTTTTTGAAGTCGGTTGAAAAATATTACCTTTTCATTACAAATGATTGAGTGTTTGATATAGAAATATGAATTTTATCATATATTTCTAGAGCTAATTATTGGTTTCAATAAGGAAAAAATTGCTTTAAATGGTAAAATTAGAGGTATGTTTAAAATAAATTAATTAATTTTTTATTTAATTATTTTTTTTAAATGTGTTTTGAGATGCGTCAATGTCTGCTTAAAGGTCTTGAAAACAGCAAATTATTTTTACAAGCATACATTATGTCACTGTTTGATGGATACACTGCTTTTGAAAACCCCCTTTTACGCTACAGGATCTTAAGTTTGTTTGTCTGTTTGTTCGTCCCACGCACGCGCTATCTTATTAACTATACCTATTAACTGCAATACAATGTGAAGACAATAAGACCTGTAACACGTTCAATGTAGACATCTAGACGTGAACTGAAATCGTCTTATAGTCCGTGTCACGAAACAAGTCTCGTATAGAGGCGGCTGTAGTTGCAATGTAATTGTAGTAGTATTAATCCAAATCATTCCAAGGTACGGAACCCTCGGTGCACGAGGCCGATTCGTACTAGGCAGGTTCTTTAAATAGAATAGTGAAAGCACATAACTATGTCCTTACGGGCTGTCCAATGACACTACACGGCTTCAGGATTCGGCGGCATAACCTGCGTCTCCAGAAAGATAGATCACGTCGCCGTGGGAAAAAAAAAACTAAATTAGACAGTTCTATAAAACTCATTTTTCTTCAACACCAACCCATGAATTGGATTCACTGGTAAAGGTGGTATCAAACAAACCGTGAAGTGAGAGAACTGTATTTAACTTTTAATTTTAATTCAATGCAATACAGTTCAATTTATCTCGGCTATAGTGAAAGGGAGATTTAACTGTTTATACAAAATGAATCTTGTTGCTCGGTGTTACGATCAATTATCGTTTGTCAGGGTGTCGGGTTAAGGGGTCGTCGGTTGTTTGTCGAGAGTTAATTTAGTTGTGGATTATTCAGTTTGAGTGATTGATGTTTTTGAGCCCGCGAGGCTGCGCGCTAGTGGCGCCACCCGGCTCGCCTCGCGCAGCGACGCTTCTTGTGTGAGGAAACTATTCAATTTACAACATTTTAGTAAGCTGCTCTTATTTGATTTAAGGATTCTAATAGGCAGGGTTTATTTAGAGTCTAATTGGTGAGGTCTTCTTAGATTATCATTGGACGAAAGCCATTGAAACAAATCAATTGAACTTTAAAAACTCAATTTGTTCGATTGTATCCAATGAGTGTAGGTATAATATGCTAGATCTTGATATTTTGATGAAAATGTTTCTAAAAATTAGTTTAGTTGTACTTACACTGCTGCTATTGTGTGAATCCTTTTTTATACATATTATCACTAGTGGTTCGTCCCGAACTGAGACCTCGCGGCGCCATCTATTGACATCATTGTGAACTTCTGTTGTAAATACTAAGGCTCATTAAAAATTAAATAATTTCGTTTCCCTAGAGTATTTATCTAATTTTAGTATTTGTTGTTCAAGTAGGTACAGGATATAATTCAAATAAATGATCAAGTTTCAGGCTCAGCATTTCAGAAAATTTAGTTCTGAGGTCAACTTTGGACGTTGGAAAATCTCCACTTTGAAAGCCCCCCAGGGGCGTCGAAAATTTCTTTAGGGGTCGCCTGAAAATCAGCGCTGTTATGGCGTATCTACATAACAGCATCACGCTGAGGCGATGCTCTTTTTGGAATTATCATTGTTACAGTGTAGTTTCTAAGTTGTGTCCTAGTAATTTTGTGTTTTGTATTGTACTTCTGTGTCATTGATAGTTCTGAATAAAGATTTATTTATTTATTTCGTCAATTTTAGGGGAAAAATTTTAAAAAATATATTTTTGGACTCTATTCCTAATTATCTTTAAAATAATATACCGCAACCCTATGTAACGCTATAAAAATACGTATTATTTTTTCATATTCGCTTCTATGAGAGCGCCCCTGAAATAAAGATTTCTATTACTTTTTAGCCATATTCGGCTGGAGGACATCGGTTTATAATTTATATCCATCCATACTAATATTATAAATGCGAAAGTGTGTCTGTCTGTCTGTCTGTCTGTCTGTCTGTCTGTCTGTCTGCTACGCTTTCACGGCCCATCTGTTCAACCGATTTGGATGAAATTTGGTACAGGGATAGGTTATATCCCGGGGAAGGACATAGGCTACTTTTTATCCCGGAAAAGTCAAAGGTTCCCGTGGGAATCAAAAAAATGTATCTGTTCAACCGATTTTGATGAAATTTGGTACAGGGATAGGTTGTACCCCGGGGAATGACATAGGCTACTTTTTATCCCGGAAAATTGATCGGATCCGCGGGAATCAAAAAAAATTAGTCCACGCGGACGAAGTCGCGGGAATCATCTAGTATATGATATTTAAATTTGAAGTAATTAAGTTCAGTAATTCAGAAGTTATAAGGCTCTGACAGACGGACGGACGGACGGACGGACAAGTGCAAATTCACTCAAGTAGACTCAGAGACCTTCGCTTCGCTCGGTCAATAAATAAAAGTTCATAAAAAACAAACGAAAATCAATGAATTTTCTATTCCACAACGAACATTTATAAAATTTCTAAATTTTCATACCGGTAAATTTTTATTAAAGTAGGTATTTCAATTGCTTCCTATGTATTAATTTGTAAATCACTGCAAATCTTTTACAGATGTTAACGAGTCATCAGTTTTTCCTTTGATGTTATCAATATGAAGAAAATAATAATTCACTGTAATAATAGTTAACCGAAAACAAAAAAAAACAATTTCCAAAATTAATGGGCCCAGTTACGGCGGAGTCAAATGCAGGCGGCTTCACGGCGCCCCATCAAAGACACTCGCCCTCCCCTTAAGACGTTACAAACGCTATTATTAATTTCTCCTCGCGCTCCACCGAGCGAAATAAAACGTTCATCCTGCAACAATAAAGTTCAATTTGCAACACACACAGATGAGCGGATAGGTTCTTTTGTTGTCAAACAAAGCAAGTTATTGGCTAACTTTCGGTCCACAGGCTGCATCTAAGATGGCGATGTGTTCTTGTCTCTCTCGCTCGTATGTGTTTGGGTGGTTGCCTCTCATTTTGTTTCTTGAAAGAAGTCAGTGTTTGTGTAGTGGCGGGGGTGAGGCGCGTCGGGAGGGAGGGTGTGAGGGGGGGATGAATTGTTAGGTAAATAAAGAGGTATCGAGGGATCGATGCAGACGGACGGACCGAGAAGATTATTGTTTTTAAGTTTTGGATATTGGATTAGTTCAATTATTGCACGTTTAACTTGACTTATAATGTGCGACAACTCGGAATAGTTTTGATACTTATTGTAAACTAGCTCATGCCCGCGACTTCGTCCGCGTGAATTGAGGGTTTTTGGTTCCCGCGAGAACTCTTTAATTTTCTGGGATAGGTACATAGTAGCCTATGTGATATTTCATCTATCTCTGTGCCAAATTTCATGGAGATCCGTTCAGCCGTTCTGGCTGACACGATTGAGTAACAAACAAACATCCATCCATCTATTTAAACTTTCGCATTTATAATATTACAGTATAGTACTATAGTACCATTTATTTTTAAGTACTCACCTACATAACTTAAATGTGCTTAATTTCTATTCATAAGCCTTACAGATGTCTCGTTTCAGCATAGGTTCTTCATTACCATGAAGGATCATCTATCTTTACGGCTCTGAAACTTTAGGGAAGTAGGATTTACTTACCTAGCTGAAAGCTTCTTTTCTCCTTGGAACAGCTGGCAACACATAGATAGCTAGCCACACTTTCGCATAGGTTTAAGTATCCACCTAAATATACCTCGTACATAACAGACAGGTAAATAAACAAATTGCATAAAACTTCTTGATCATTGGACGCTTTAGTCATTTCAATGATTGGTTTTGATACTTGTAAGATTGCCTTTCTTGTTCATTTTCATGACAAGTCCATTTCTAGGTAGCTTCTATTGGCAATTTAGTTTTCGCGGACCACTACAGGTCTGCGACGGTACAAAAGCAAAAAGCCCTTGCTTTTTGCTCTACAAAAATTCAATTCAACCCATTTGTCAACAGCAGACTATGTGTTGTCGTTGTTTTGGTGGCGGCGCGTCACCAGTCACCACGCGTCACGTCGCGCGGGATCCATTGTGACGCGCCCCGACTCCCGCTGTCCCGCAGTACTCACGGCTCCAACCGTGAAAAACTGACAAACAATCCATGAAACAAACTCAAACTCATATTTTTTTATTCAAATAACCTTATTAAATTTTTTTTTCATTACCACCATTTCACAAATCATCTTAATATAAGGAAGGAACTATCAGAGCCGTTAGAGCAAATCATTGCCAAGCTTCCTTGTCATTTAAGTAATCCTATACATGGTAATAAGATTATTCAATGAGTTTACGTTTTACATTAACTTTGAACTTATTCAGAGACATTTTCAACATGTCTTCTGGGAGCTTATTGTAGAAGCGGACACTGCTTCCAACAAATGAATTGCTAGTTTTACTAAGCCTAGAAACCCGTCTTCCCGCGGTTTAGACAAAATTTGGCACAGAGATAAATTGCAAGTTGGCTCTTGCATTATAAGACATAGGCTACTTTTAATCCCAGGAAATTAAAGAGTTCCTGCGGAAAAAAACTAAGTAGGTATAATTATTATTGACGTAGACGCCTAACTTTGATAATATTGCTATGGACCTATGGCAGACCACGTAGTTGTGACTTGGATTTAGGATCTAAGAATCCCGGGACGAACTTTTCCGCAATAAATATATTGAGTACCTACCTATATAGGTACCTACTGATAGTGTTGCAAAACTGGATTCTAAAGAATAAATGGGGGAGTCGGCTGAAGTGGGCCCGAGCTCGGCCGGCGCGCGGCGCGCGGGGCTGTGGCGGCGATGATGATGATGATGATGACGACGATATCACTCCCCGGATCCTCAACTGTACCTACCCGTAACCCGTGTAAACAATCACGTCGACTACTTTCAATAAACTAATCACTTTCGGAATTTCTAGAATTGGACACGTTTTAGTGGTAGTCGCTCTACTTACAAACTAAATCCCGCAAGCGAAATCGTGGTGATTTTTCCATACGAATGTAATACCCCGCTCGTATAAAACCAAGTCCAACTTGAAGTCTCGCGTATCTCATCTCATTTCCCGAAAACAATCCACGTCGTCTTTCCCGGGACGTTTGTCAAATGTAAGCTGCTTTGGGTTATTAGATCGGAAGCTGCGAGCACGACGATGACAGACGACAAGGGGGAGAGGGGGGAGGTGTGGGGGGGGGGGCACGCCATGACACTTCCGCGGCCTCTAACGAGATAGGTGCCGTCTGCGGCACCGGGGTACGTAGCATTAATTTGTTTTGGCGCTGCACTCGTAGATATCTGCATGTGTGACGCTTAAAAGTGTATACATAGAACTATCATTGCTTACGATAGATTATTTAGGTATTCTTCTTAAGTACAATGGCGTTACTGTTGTTAAGCACTGTTGTTAACACTGGTTGCAGGTATACCTAAATCTATACTTTTAATCTAATCTAATCTAATCTAATTCTAATTCTATTCTAATATAATATAATATATATATAAAATCGTTAAGGGATCAACGCACAGCCTAAACCGCTGGGGTTAGAAACTTGAAATTTTGACAGTAGGTTCCTTTTGTGACGTAGGCGTTCACTAAGGAAGGATTTTTCAAAATTCCACCCCTAAGGGGGTTAAATAGGGGGTGAAAGTTTGTATGAAAGTCCGTCATTTCTCAAGATATATCCATGAATCTTGGTATACGAGCTACTGGTTGAAAATGATGAAATAGGTATTTCACAGTTTTCGAAAATTCTACCCCCGAGGGGGTGAAATAGGGGATGAGAGTTTGCATGAAAGTCCTTCATTTCTCAAGACATTCTCAAGTTATATAAACGAAACTTGGTAAATTGGCTAACGGTAAAAAATAAAGAATTACGTGTGTCACTGTTTTTCAAAATTCAACCCCTAAAGTGGTAAAATAGGGGTTGAAATTTTTTATGAAAGCTATAGCCATGAAACTTGGTATATGAGCTGCGAGTTAAAAATTAAGAAATACGTATTTCACAGTTTTTGAAAATTCAACCCCCAAAGGGGTGAAATGGGGGATGAAAGTTGGTATAAAAGGCCTTCATTCCTCAAGGTATTTTACAAGTTATATCAACGAAACTTGGTATTTTGGCTAACGGTAAAAAATAAAGAATTACGTGGGTGACAGTTTTTCAAAATTCAACCCCTAAAGTGGTAAAATGGTGGTTGGTAGTTTGTATGAAAGTCCTTCATTTCTCAAGTTATAGCCAAGAAACTTGGTATGTGAGCTATCGGTTAAAAATAGAGAAGTAAGTGTTTCACAGTTTTTCAAAATTCTACCCCCTAAGGGGTAAAATAAGGGTTGAAAGTTTGTATGATAGTTCTTCATTTCTCAAGTTATGGCCATGAAACTTGGTATATGAGCTGCGGGTTGAAAATGAAGAAACATATGTTTCTCAGTTTTTTGAAAATTCGAACCCCAAAGGGGTGAAATAGGGGATGAAATCTATATATATAAAATTCAAAGTCCTGACTGACTGACTGACTGACTGACTGACTTATAGGTATATCAACGCACAGCCTAAAACGCTGGTCCTAGAGACATGAAATTTGGAGGGTGTGTTCTTTGTAAAGAGTAGGTATCCATTCCACCCCCAAAGTGGTAAAATAGGGGTTAAAAGTTTGTATGAAAGTCCGTCATTTTTCAAGTTATATCCATGAAAGGAGATCGGCGAAGTATGACCCAGCTAATTTAAAAACCATTCAGATTCAGAAATCATTTAATATTTTTTAATATATTTCAAAGTATTTTTCTGTGTAAACATCAATTTTTTAGAAGATGGGGATCAAAAATAAAAATTATTACGAAACAGTAAAAAAAGTCGTTCTAATGGCAATGCGGAGTATAGATACCCGCAGGGTGACCGCATATCTTTTGCATCAATCATTGATACATCGCAATCACCTCTGATTGGTTAACACTCTACGTCCACTATTGGACGAAATCGCCATTGACGCAGCAAGAATACCATAAATTCAGCCAATCGGAGGTGATTGTGATGTATCAATGATTGATGCAAAAGATACGCGGTCACCCGGCAGAGTATAAAAGTAGAAACTAACGTGTCAAATGTCAATTACTGTCAAACTCAATCAAATGTCATTCGTGGACCGTAGTAGAAATGTGTCGGAAAAACACATTAACTCGAGTTGAAATTCAGGTTACTCGGAATGGAATTCGAGTTACACAACTCTGCTTAGCTAGAAACTAAGTGTATTTTATTTGTTACAAAATACTTTTTCCATACATATTTGTACTTCAATCCAACTATCTGTTAGGACAATTATTATTATCAATGCTAAACTTCGTAGGTAGGATTGAAATAAAAAGGTTTTTATAGTTTACATAAATCATAATTTATATCGTTCTCATTAGAGTTAGTAGGTACACATTTATTTTTGGTTTTAGTCTTAGTTAAGTTATAGTAAGTACTGATATTTAACAACAAAACTAGTTAGTTATAAAGCAGTCTTCACAAAATAATATCAGTCTAACTTTAAAACTAGGTACATATTATGCTATTAATAGTTTAATCATCACAATGAAAATATTCTTAAATAACTTTGTTAACGTTAGTGTCATTCGGTCGATGCAATGGCGGGAGTACGTAGACAGAGAAAGAGATATATTAGACAGGGCGTCGGCGTATACAGTATGCGATAGTAATTAATTAATAAATAATTAATTAAAATTAATTAAAATCGTTAATTTAATTTAAAGGCGATGCATTATCGATACAGTTCTGCACTGCCGGCACCCCTCGCTCTTCTTTTACCCCTGAAAGCTCACGTGTTATAAATACGATACATCGCGACGCGATTGTATCGCTACTGTTTTGCTTCTGTTGCACGTTGTAAATGCGACTAACACCCAAAAGTTGCGATGTTTAAGCGCGTTAGGGTTAACCCCCTTTTCAAATAATAAGAATAGTATAACAACCATCAATTTGTATGTCATAATAACTTACTGGCCACGTTATGAATTACATACCTACTATAGGTTTAATGTACCCAGCAGGTAGGTAACTTGTTTTTATGTAGGTAGGAAAGCGTATTACTATTTGGTACATAGTCAGATAATGATCTGCAGTGCCTGATAGATTTTTCAAAGCTATTAAATGGTCATCTGGCTTAGAAACCATGAAATAGAAATCTAACCTCACTTTTAACTATTACTACGAATATCTTTTTTCTCCCAACTTTATTTGATTGACTTTCATAAACTTTTTTGTTAGTCTGGTTTAGTATAAGAAGTATGAGAAGTTTGATGCGTGAACGTGAACCTCAAGTTTGGGTCAAACACTTTATGGGAGCTCGCCGACCTCCTTTGGTATTTGAGCTACCGGTTCAAAATGAAGAAGTACGTGTTTCGCCATTTTTGAAAATTCTACCCCCAAAAGGCTGAAATAGGGGGTGAAAGTTTGTATGAAAGTCTTTTATTTTACAAGCTATTTTTCAAGTTATATCTACGAAACTTGGTATTTTGGTTTTCGGTAAAAAAATAAGAAGGACGTGTGTAACAATTTTTAAAAATTCCACCCCCAAAGGGATAAAATAGGGGTTGAAAGTTTTATGAAATTCCGTCGTTTTTCAAGCTATAGCCATGAAACTTGGTATTTGGGCTTCCGGTTAAAAAGGATGAAATACGGATTTCACAATTTATAAAATTTCTATCCCCAAGAAAGTCAAATAGGGAGTTTGTCCTTCAATCACACCGCAACAGAGCAACGGATCGGCGTGATTTTTTGCATGGGTATTGGGTATATACCTGGAGAGTGACATAGGCTTCTTTTTATACCGGAAAAGTAAGGAGTGCCTGTGGGAATTAAAAAACTTATGCCACGCGAACGAAGTCGGGGGCGTCCGCTAGTAATATTATAAAGCCGAAGAGTGTGTAAGTTTGAACGCGCTAATCTCAGGAACTACTGGTTCGAATAGAAAATTTTTTTTTGTGTTGGATAGTCCATTTATCGAGGAAAGCTTTAGGCTATATAACATCACGCTGCAACCAATAGGAGCGAAGCATCAGTGATAAATGTTGCAACAACGGGGAAAATCATACTAATATAATAAATGCGAAAGTGTGTTTGTTTGTTGGTTTATTGGTTTGTTGGTTTGTCCGTCAATCACGCCGCAACATAGGGTACTTTTTATCCCGGAAAATATTGAGGAGTTCCCGCGGGAATAAAAAATACTTAAACCACGCGGACGAAGTCGCGGGCATCAGCTAGTAAATAAATAAATTTGTATTTCTTTAAATATTTTATTTGATGACAGAAGTATTTCATCGTCATATATTATGATTAGGTAGGTACTTATCAGTGTCATTTTCTAAAAGTTCTTCCTCGGTCTTGCGCCGCCTGGACCCAGCGGCTCCCTGCGACTCTCCTGATGTCGTCTGTCCAGCGAGTAGGGGGTCTGCCAACGCTGCGCTTTCCCGTACGTGGTCGCCACTCCAGCACTTTGGGACCCCAACGTCTATCGGTTCTTCTAACTATGTGCTCCGCCCACTGCCACTTCAGCTTCGCAACACGTCGAGCAATGTCGGTTACTTTATTTCTTCTGCGGATCTCCTCATTTCTGATTTGATCGCGCAAAGAAACCCCGAGCATTGCTCTCTCCATCGCCCGCTGAGTTCTTAGCTTATATAAAACTTGTAGGAGTTGCCCGGCTGTCAGTGTTCACACTTGGTACAGTGGTGAAAAGCTGCCTTGTCCTTGCCTTGTACCATTTTTTTTGAAACTACTTGCCAATGGATACTTGGCTTTATAGTCATAAATTATACGCCGTACCATCAGCGGTACGGGCAGGGGTGCGGTGGGTGAGTCTGAAACAGCAAAAAACTGCAATAGGACCACAGAAAACTGAGTGGGTAGATACGATTGACAGGGAAGATTTCTTACGGCGTGTAGACATAGTGAGAGTCGCACTGCGTCATAATAAGACTTGTGACTTTCGAGAGACACCTCTCATATTGCATCTCGTGTTTGTCGCAAACTTTTGAGACGCTATATGCGATTGCATAAAGCCCTGCGGTGAAGTGGAGAACTCGAAACGATCCATAAACTTATTTGCTTTTAAACTAGTTGATGCAAACCTTAGTGAGGAAAATTAAGATGTAGAAGAAGATGTAAGAAGATTGAGAAGTAAAGCTAATTTTATACCACTACCACCACCGCTACAGCCGTATGATAACGTCCCACTGCTGGGCGCAGGCCTCCACTCTAATAGGAGAGAGGAAATTAGAGCTTACACGCACCACGCTGCTCCAATGCGGGTTGGCGGGCTATTCTCATGTTAGTGATAATAACCGGGACCGACGGCTTAACGTGCTCTCCGAGGCACGGGGGTGAAACATCGCCAACTTTCTGACTCCGGGCTAGTATACTGAGAATTTCTAGTCAGAAAAATCCATTACTTAATTATGGCCCGACCCGGAACTCGAAACCGGGGTTCTTGTTGGCCGCAGTCGAACGTGCTAACCACTAGAGTAGACTAACGAGGCAGTTACATAGATACATATACCTGAGTATAAATTGTTTACACATTATTATAGTAGGTAGTAGGTATATAGGTATATATCACATTAGCATAACTTCGTCAAATGTTGATCGAGTCGTTAATTGCGCGGGAAAGCGTTGTATTTACCGCGCTGGGGGCGCGCCCCCTGGGGAACAATTAGCTGCAGATTATATTGTACTTACTGCGGCGTCGCCACAGACTACCTACATAACAGGATTGTAATGACGGAACTAGGGAGATACCAGTTCAATGTTAAGCGAAATCAGGATCCAAAATTACTTAAAATATAGTTTTTTCCTGGAAATTAGGTAAATGTAGAGCTTGGTGAGCTGCCTCGTTCGAGACCCTACTATAGTATTTAATCATAACAGCCTACAAAGAGAACTGACGTCACAAAAGTTAATACAAAAAGTGGAGCCACATCCCAATAATATGACGGCGGTGGAGTCGGCCGACAAAACGAAAAATAATTCCCTCCAAAAACAATAAAGACATGAAAGGCCCCGCGCGGACTCGTTGGCGGAATTGAATTTGCGGATAATATTGTGCTAACATTATTGAAACAGCGAAACAACACATGTTAGTGCCTAACGCAAAGTCAATTTGTCAGTCGATTAACATTAAAGAGCGCCGGAGCGCGGAGTAACTCAATTATATCCAATCCAATATAACAAACGGCGGGATTGCGTACGAGAGCATCGCGCACACTGTTCGACGTTTAAATGAGCCGCGGGCGACCAATCAGCGCGCGGGGCGGCTGCACTCGTCTGACAGATGTCATATCCGAGCGCCATTGTGTTTCGACGCGGTTTTTTGTGGCGTGACAGTTGGCGCGGGCGGACCAGCGTTTTATTGTTTTATTTGATCAGACGCACCGTCCAGCTTTGTGAATCCCTCCATTAGATTCCTTGTTCAGTTTTTGTTTTGTCATTCAACATTATTGTCATCAGTTCATTTACGTTATTGAAGATCTTGTTCATTCTCTTCAATTATACATGGAGCTACATTGACCGTTTTATTTCCTACTACAGCTTATAGTCTGATTTTGGGGTAAAATACGTTTATTTCACGAATATAACATTCTTATCTACTACAGGAGTTGCAGTTTTTTGTCCTTTATTGCTTACTTTAAAAAAATACAGAATATGTGTATTCATAAAAAATATTTGAATGTTACTTTTCTTTATGAACCTCTTTAATATTATGTCAAACAAGCTTTTTCAAGGTGAAGTTCTTAAAATCACTTATTTACGTGAAGTTATTAAAATCACTGACTGGGCATATTTTAATTGGCTTGTGACTCGATCGCATTGTTCTTGACGGGTCGTTAAAAAAGTTAAAGCAATGATTAGTCTATTAGTAGCATGTTAAACTTTTACGGCGGGTCGGTAAAGTTTTCGTGTAAAAGCGTAAGTGGCACGACACAAACAAGCGCCTGTCACGACATCGCCCCGCGCCGCACCGCCCCGCGTGGCCCCGCGCCGCTCCGCCGTGTTTAACTTTACGAGTTATGAGTCCCTTCTGACTTCCGACTAACAGGCTAGCAGTAGATACAGTACACGGACAGGTAACTTACTTACATGCTACTCTGACACAAAACACTTGGTTATATTAATACCTTGGAATTTCATATTCCTACCGAGAGTTTCTTGCTGCCTTTTCTCGGTTTAAATGTTATACCGAACCAGTGGAAGATTCATTAGATTTTTAAGCACTTGTAAAAGTTTATATTTGAATCAAAACATTTGCATTTAAATCATAATATAGGATTATGAGGACTAATGGAAAACATCATGTGCGAATGTTGGCCAGCAATTAGGTATGGGACAAATTCAATTATTTATGGGCAGAGTTATAATTATTTAAAGGATATCGTCATTTGCGTGTATTACACAAAGACATATTTTTCTGGGCTATGTTTCATAATATTCTTTATTTTTTTAATGAAAAGTGCCCTCATTTAGATTGGGTTCGAATTCACAACATAAACTTATTTCTTATGAAACAATGACGTTTTATTGCTGTTTGAATTATGTTTTTAATTTTATGACCTATGGGAACTTTTATAACAACATTGTTGTTAAGGATCTCCGAAACCGACAGCGCTGCTTCCAAAGCAGCCCCGAAGCAGCCTTAAGCCCAAGTCGAACAGGGTGTATTTTGGCGCCTCCACTGTACCTCGTGCAGATCGCGTGCCCGGCGCACACTTGTTAGCGGCGAACAAACGGGAAGCAGTCGTTACATGGTCGCGAGTGTAATTCCACTTTTATTAATTACCAAAACAGCCTATTTGCGTTCGTTTGTTCGGTTATAATTAGATTTCCGAGCTGCCTCCCGGTGCCGTTATTGCTACGATTTGCGATCGCGACAACCCTGCAGCGGGACCTGGCGTGCTTTCGTTTTAATTTGTAAAGAGGTTTTTATTGCCTTGTTTTGTTTAAAGATGGTCACCTTGCGCATTTTACCATTAAATTATATTAGCAATATTATGTAATGTATATACATCGTTGGACATATGTGTACTTAACGAGTGTTGTTGAATCCCATAATATCAGAACTTTTAACAGAAGTATAACTTTAATATGGGAAACGAAATGAAACAAAATTAAAGATCCTTTACAAAAATTGATAAAATATCTTTGCACCATGTCTAGGTAAACATAGTCAAGGGTAATCTAGCGCATACCAAACTATTCTAAGCTGCATTACTACTTTTTAATAATTTAATAGTTGTGTTCTTATTCAAATTCAATACGCGCCGACACCATTCCTCACAGGACCCACCCTTCGCTCGTTAAGTTGTTAGCGCGGCGGCGATGTTATCCGTCACGTATCCGCTATCAATAACAACGTCTGTCAGTATATACGAGTAGCTCACCAGTATCGTGGGCATCAGTTGTGTCAGCCTGGAGTTGGGAAGTTAGTAATGTCAGAGCCATGTATTCGTTGCATGAGGGAATAGAAGAACTTTTTTTGCAGACATAGCTATTAGTGTTCTTTAATGTCTCCTGCATAAGTAAACTGACTGTGACTAAGTAGTCGCAGTCAGTTTAAAATTGACTACCGTGGACAAAGTAACATGAATAGAAGTTCTGAAAGACCACCCATCAGTCTTATGGGTGAAATGTTTTATTTCAATCCCTAAAGATTAAAGTATGGCGTTGAAACATGGATTTACTTCCTGATCTACAGATTCGATCTCAAACAGAAAGTTATTGAGAGGGCTATGTTAGCCGTTTTCTTGAAAGGTAGCATCCAATAACTCACGGATTTAGGCCAATATCCAAGTGATAAAGCTATTTCAGAACAAAGTACTCAGGGAAATAGTCAATACGTGCCTGGTACGTAAGAAATCACGATCTCCACATGTACCTAAAGATGGAGGTTGTAACCAAAATCATCCAAAAATACGCAGAAGCTCACCAACATCAACTTCGTCATCATGACAATCTGGAGGCTGAGAAACTTTTACACCAGATAATTTCACCCTAGAATTTGACCTTGCAATCCAAGGCGTGTGATTTGGCCATACCAATTCACGATCAATGCATCAAAGTTGAACACATTTTAATACGTTTGACAGGAGAGCTCGCATGTCGCCACCTGTCTCTGCCGAAATCGAATCGGTCACGCGACGGCAAGCGTTTTCACCGATACACCCCGAATACATCGTTTCACACTACACCTGAACAGCACATTCGAGCAAAATATCTTCATAGACCGCTCTAAAATAAACTCTATTGCACATATCTAAAGTTAGAATTCTCTAAACGGGTACCGGCTCTTAGGGTAGATGCTAAACGCAACGTTCATGTGATTCAGCTCGCGTTTTATGGTTTATGGTATCCGAAGTTTGTTTTGTTGTCTGTTGAATAAATCAAAAGTAAAATATTATATCGGTCTTATAATTAATAGGCGCCTCGCATTAATATATTACACTCTTTTGTTGTCCTAACTCATAATAATAGTATTTTATTGGTTTTAGTAATCTGAAACTTTGAGCAAGTTTTTATAGTTTTCACATTTCCTTTAAGAACCCATTTTCTGGTGGTCTATTGTCGACGGACACAGGTACGACTTTGTATTGTCAAAAACAAAGAGCTCCCTCAGAATAAAAAAATAATTATACCAGCTACTAATCAACATGTGAGAACACTGTTCTAAAAAAGACACTGCGAGAGGTTTAACTTTCCGCACTTTTCAAAATTTGGTGCAGATAATCGTGTTGCTTCCAAAACGCTCAGACACTACGCCAAAGCCATGGCCTTAGTGTTTTCAGTGGGTAGGGCGGGCGGGTGTCGGTAATCAAAAGTTTCACAGTTGTTGGCGGCGGGCGGACTTGTTGTCTGCGCGAATAAACCACAGCTCCTAACTAATGCCATTGTAGCAATTACGTTCGGGGAAATCATGTTCGAGGTATTGTTTCACTTGTTTTTACAATTGGTTTAGCTTTATTTGAAGTTTGAACGCAGAAAATACATTTTTGGAAGACAAATGATCATGAATAATACTTATAATTTAACTAAACTCACAAAAAGTCAAAGAGTTACTCGACAGGCGTTCTCTGCTGTTTGTTCTAGCAGAGACTTCTACCTATACGCGTTTGTTTCAGCCACCTGGATTCAGCGGCTCCCTGCGACTCGCTTGATGACATGGGGGGGTCTGGGTCTACTAGCTAAATTAAATTTCCTCATTTCTGATCTGTTTACGTAAAGAAACTCCGAGCACAACTCTATATGCTATCTCCATTTCCTCTAAGTATCTCTGAGCATTCTGATGAGCCATCGGCCATTTCACAGATCTGTATGGCTTTACAGGCATCAAGGACTTTTGTGTTCAGACCCTGAGGTATATCAATATTAAAATTGTGTTGTTTCCAATTTCAGGTGTGGTTCCAGAACCGGCGTGCGAAGTGGCGCCGCCAGGAGAAGATGGAGGCGGCTCGGCTAGGCCTGTCGGAGTTCGGCTCCCCGGTGGCGCGCCTCAGCGGCCTGGGGCTGCCCGTCGACCCCTGGCTCGCGCCGCCACTGCTCACCGCGCTGCCAGGTGAGGAGTTCGCTGTTAGAGTCCGAACCGAGAGGAGAGTTCTCTGCCTTTTTAACCGACTTCCAAAAAAAGGAGGAGGTTCTCAATTCGGCGCGTATGTATTTTTTTTTTGTGCTTTAACTTTGCAACTCGTCTAGCTCCATTTTTAACTCAGGTACTCCTTCGGATTTCCTCCTTTTTGATTTGACCGCGCAAGGATATCACCGAGCATTGCTATCTCCATAGCCCGCGGGCACACAGGTGCATACTCCAGGATTATTTTTATTTTAGTTGGAATTTTGCGTTCCGTTTGGAGTAGAATGGGTAAAAAGAAATACTAAGATTGGCGGTTAAATCCGGGGGCACGTACCTACTTGTGACTTTTGGGAGTTATGGATAGGTCTCTCTGCGTCGTATTCCTCATTGCCGAGAGTCGTGACCCCTTTTCGTTAATTATATAATGGCAAGGGTTTTCTTGGGATAATAATGCGGTGAATTCCCTGGTCCTTTCGCATATAAGTAGGTATTTTAATCAATTAAATATCTCTTTCTTTAACGGCGACGGAAAACATCATCAGAAGACCTGCATGCGCGAGAGTTCTTTATAATGTTGTCTCTGTAAAGTCTGCAAATCCAGTGGAATCGTGTCAAAACTCTACTTATTCTGAGAGGAGGGTCGTGTCTTGTAGGTAAGATGCTGATGATGGTGATGAATGCTAACGGCTAACGTTCCTGGTTGCAGGTTTCCTGAGCCACCCGCCGTCCGGCTACCCCTCGTACCTGACGCCGCCCGCGCCCGCGCCCCCCTCGCACCCCCCACACCCGCCGCACCCGCCGCACCCCGCGCACCCCCCGCACCCCCAGCCGCCGCCCGACCACCGCTCGTCGTCCATCGCGGCGCTGCGGCTCAAGGCCAAGGAGCACGTGGAGAGCATCAGCAAAGGCCTGCAGATGGTCTAGCTCCGACACACCGCGACTGCAGCACCTATAAGTTGATATGACAGTTAGCATCGTTCGGACGCAACACGTTGACAGTCCCACGAACTTATCTGACCCGGTGACAGCGTCGCTAGTATACGAGAAAACTAATACTAAACAGGCACAAAAATTTGTTCCAATTTTGGCCTACAGGTCAGATAAGTTGATGGGACTACACTGGAATGTAGATTCAAGCTTGCTTGAGTCAAGTGGATAGAGACTAAAAAAACTGACATTTCTATCGAAATACCTAGGTCTGCGTTTGCACTGCAAAAATTTCGTTTAGTTTAAACATTGAATTTAGAATGTTGATGTTGTAGTTGAGATGACTGCCGACCGACTGCGATGTCCGCGTGCAGTCGACGCGTTACGATACGATGCGATCATGCATGCATGCTAGTGCTACAACTGCGCGCCGACTGTGTGCCGGCTGCGCAGTCGGCAGAAGCGTTGCAGTCATGTCAGCTGCGATGTCGGACTCGGACAGCCCCATTACTATTCAAATTACGACCTGGCTACTTCCCTGGCATTACCACACGAATGGTCAAAATGATTTTGTGTTGAAATTATCTAATCAATCTAATAATTATTGGAATGTGTTGAAAGATAACATTGGATTTATATTTTTCGTAAATAATAACTTACTATAAATAGAAGATAAAGCAATAAATGTAAATATAGGCATAAGTAAATAATTTATATATAAAAAGTCCTGTTCATATCGTAAAAGTAGGTATATTATGTTTAAGTTAATTATGTCTCAAGTCTCTACTACAACTAAAAGTCTTTCATCATAATTTTTTTGGTTTTTATGGCAATTCAAATGAATTTTATTTTTAGATTTTAGTATTTATCATCTCCACAATATAATTAATGTTGACAGTAACCAAGAATCAATGAAATTATGATTTTTTTAATGAAATAGGATTCATGGATTATAAAAAACGTATTTATTTTTCTATTTCGAGTTCGATTGCTATTTATTTTGATTGAATAAAATTATAAAATACAGCAATCCGCCATATTGGATAAAACACCAAGAAGCGAATGACGTCACAATTGTTTATTTCCAGCTTTGACAATCACAATATTGTTTACTGCACACTGCACAGAGTACATTGGTAAAATAGTGACGTCACAAACGACGTTTTGGCGTGAATTTTAAAATTTAAATTTCAAATGCCAATTTTATCTACTAAACCTTATTTTTCTGCTGAAATAAGATGTTTTTTCGAAATAGTAGATACTTTCGAACATAACCTGCCCATTTTTCAAAATCAGTCATCGTGCCTATTGACCGTGCATGTCTTGTAGACATTGCGGTACATTTGCTGAAATTTATATCCGAAAGAAAAAGGAAAAATCTTTTATCTTTATTTATAACTCTAGGAAACGGCTTTGTTCCACTAATTGATGTAATTTATTCTATAAACTCATTGAAAATGTACATAATTAGTGTAAATACTTAGTAATTTAAGGATATATCAATATTATATATACTAATTTGTGTATGGATTCAGAATATTTATGATTTCTTTTACTTTATTAATTTATCACCAATAGATAATGTAACCAATTTGCAAATGAATGGTTTGTGTCTTGGAAAATACTAAATTGCTTATACTAAATTTAAAATCGTCCATGGCTACAACAACATACTAGTTTTCTTGCATGTGTTTAAATGGCTTCTGAAGACAGAAAAGGTCCTTCAATTTTGGACATAATTCTCAAAAATTCAATGTCCTATGCACCGAGGTCCTATGTAATATTATAGATACGAAAGTGTGTGTTGTTAGTAAGTCCAATCAATCAATCAATCAAATCATTTATTCAATATAGGTACACTGTAGGTAGACTTATTGACGTTAAAAATTACTTACTTATAAAACATGATGGTGATATTCGGTTACGGTATCTTAAAGCTAACTACACGAGGGCAGTAGTTGAGGAACTGGACAGTGACATAAGAGTTACTTTTTATACTAGAAAATCAAAGAGTTCCCACAGGATTCGTAGTATAACCCATTACCCAATGAATCCGAGTAGACGAAGTCGCTGGCATCATCTAGTCTAAATATATAATTTATTTCGAGTAGGTACGCCAACTTTTGCATCTTTACAAATTCAAATGTTTTTTTTAATTCATATAACCCTTTACAAGTGCTTTGGATCGTCGAGTAAATTAACCGCTGGTTCGGAATGCCGTTTCTACCAAGAGGAGCCAGCGAAACTCGGCGGTTTTTTGGAAAAATAAAAAAATTGTATTCTACAATTCCAAATAAGTAAAGCGTAGATACAGTAGCCACAGTCCTAAGCATCGCTGGAGCTAAATCCACGCTTTTTAATCATTTATATATTTATCAACAGTATAATAAAAAGCTTTTATCAGGAGCATACCTACCTACTTATAACGCATTTGATAAACTTGAGTAATGCCCAAGTTATGGGTTTTAAATGGCAAGAAACTGTGTGGTTGTTGTATGCGACACTGATTCGCAAATAACTTATTTCTACATTTCTTTTGTCAAATCCAAGTTAAGTAAAGCGAAAACTCACTACATATTAAAATAAATTGTCTGACGGACCTAGAGCCCGCGTTCATTATGGAGTGCGCACATGAGGCGACAGAACAAAACGTCGTTTTCCTTAAAGATGAGTGTACATAGCGAGTGTATGTCGTAACAAGTAGGTTAGCATAAGCAATACCGTGTATACTGAGTATGACTGCGGAGAGATTAATAAATGTGTTCTTTCATATAACTGTCTTTCATTTCCATGATTCATAGAAAACTAAACAACATCGTGAGGAAACCTGCCCGTGAGTTTTTCATTATGTTCTCAAATATATGCCCATCTGCACTTGACCAGTGTGGTAGATTATAGCACTACCCTTTACATTCTAAAGCCTGGTGTCCACGCCGGGAGCGGAGCGGAGTCCCTACGGACTCCGTTTAACTCGCAAAGGAAAATTCACACAAGTACCAACACCAACAAAGTGTAAGCGGGAAGGATAAGTCCTTTGCGAGCAAAAATAATTAATTTTATATTCGAAACAAATTTTAAATGTTCATGAAGATAGGGCTTCCGACAGTCTACGAACCCGTAGCGATCTTCCTACGGTCGCTACGGGTAGAAGTTGTGGTTTGATTAGGTATATTTTATCTTTTTCGTTAGGTGGCAAATGTGGCAACTAAACAGGATAGATATAGAAAACCTCTTTCTATTGAAAGAGGTTTTCTATATCTAGCTTAAAATTTAATATCTATCCTAAAATATAAATAAATGTCACTTTAACAAATGCGGTGATACTACTATGTCAAACTTGAAATAAGGAAATGAATCAATCAATAAAATAAATATTATATGCGAAAGTTTTCAACACTTTCAATCCATATCCATACTATATACTATAATATTATAAATGCGAAAGTGTGTCTGTCTGGCTGTCTGTCTGCTACGCTTTCACGGCCCAACTACTCAACCGATTTTGATGAAATTTGGTACAGAGATAGGTTAGATCCCGGGGAAGGACATAGGCTACATTTTATCCCGGAAAATTGAAGAGTTCCCGCGGGAATCAAAAATTGTATCTGTTCAACCGATTTTGATGAAATTTGGTACAGGGAGAGGTTGTACCCCGGGGAAGGACATAGGTGGCTTTTTATCCCGGAAAACTGAAGAGTGCCCGCGGGAATAAACAAACAATCCACGCGGACGAAGTCGCGGGTATCATCTAGTACATAGTAAACTAAGGACAGTTAATAATTGGACTGTAAATTAGACGTATAAATTAATTTTAAGTAGAAGTTTAAGCTAGAATAATATTACTTATTAGCCCATAGGCTAGATGGTAGTTGACAATAAAGTTGCCATTATATTGTAGTTGAATTTTACAGTAAGGAAAAAAAATATATGCGAAAGTTTGGATGAATGGGTGGATGTATGGATGTATGGATGTTTGTTACTCAATCACGCCCCAAAGGCTAAACGGATTTGGCTGAAATTTGGCACAGAGATAGATTATAGTTTGGAATAGCACATAGGCATCCCGGAAAATTAAGGAGTTCCCGCGGGAACCAAAAAACCTCAAACCACGCAGACGTAGTCGCGGGCATCAGTTAGTTTTATTATAAAAACTAGTGGGCCCGGCAGACGTTGTCCTGCCCCCTATCCTCTTCGCAATTTTTCCATATTTCCTCACCGTTTAAACCTTCCCTGGACTACGACAAACTTCAAAACCAATATCAGCTAAATCAGATCATAATTCAACAGATTAGATAGATAATATCAGATATTTATATAATAAAAGATATTATTTAGGTACTTGTTGTTGTTGTTGATGTTGTCTTTTTTTGTTGAATTCGAAGCTGGAATTTTTTTGATAACTTTGAAACGTAAGTATTAAGCGCGAACATACTGCTCGCAGTGTTTTAAAGAATCTACCTAATTTGAAATGGGTTAACATTATCAGTACGCGACCGTACTTACACCTTTGAATACTGATTTTGTGCTAGAATGACTGAATTTCGCACTGAAATACTTATAACACCTCAGACCGTGGTACACTCAGGTAAGATTTGCTCCATCGTGACCTAATCAATTACAATAGCTTCCTGTTATCAAAGCCCGGGCAATGTTTACAAACGAGGCAACATGGAAACGGTTTAGTAGTAATTAGGGAAGCTAGAAATGATTAAATAAAACAAATAGCGGCCATTACCGCGGCCATACATCAGCGGGATTTGCATAAAACGGTTAGTTGAAACAATCAACGAATTAATGTGCGCTGCAAATGTACCACTGGTGTAGGCCGGGAGCCGAACACTGCGATGTTTAACGTAATGAGACCATTACTTAAGTAAATAGATAGCCTAGGAATAGTTTTTTTATCCACTACAAGTTAGCTCTTGACTACGATCTCACCTGATGGTAAGTGATGATGTAGTCTATGATGGTAGCGGGCTAACCTGTTAGGGGTATGGCAGTTATATTAAACCCATACCCCTAATTGATTTCTACACGACATCGTACTCGCTTGGCGGCACGTCTTTATAGGTAGGGTGGTAACTAGCCACGGCCGAAGCCTCCCACCTGGCCAGACCAGAAAAAACTCAGAAATTCTCATATTGAATCTGCTGGTGATCGAACCCGGGACATCCCACGCTATGACAAGAGCACTCAGCATTGCTCCAGGGAAGTAGTTAATAGGGAAGATCGTAGTAAGTAAGTAGAGGTAGCCTATCCTCCCGTTGGCTATCCGGGAAGTCAGTGGTTCGATGCTCGGCGACGCGCTTCTAACTATTCAGAGTTACGTGCTATTCTTGGTCAGCGTGGTGGAATACGGCGAAACCCATCTCATTCTGAGCTTGGTTTTGATAATCTGAAATGGCATGTTCATTTCATGCAGGACAACTGGTGTCAGTTAATATTATTATGATGTGCCAAGGAAAGAAAATTTTACTGAGATTAAAAAACGGCAAGACAAAATTTAGCAAATTAAAAGATGCAAAAAACTAACTATTATAATTCATATACGATACTATTAATATTTTAAGTGGAACAGTGTTTTTGTCTGTCTGTCGGTCGATTATGATGAAATTTGCTACCGGCACAGGTTGTGTCCCGGGGAAGTGCTTTATCCCGAAATTCCGTAAAAAATCTTACCTCATCCACGCGCATGAAGTTGCGGAAATCAGCTAGTATACAATACATAGGTCTACGTTATTTATATCAAGTATTGTGTAAAGTAGAACACTCAGGGACGCTAGTAAGGGTGTTGTGCAGCCAGCATGTTACAGTAACTGGCTGTTAGTCAACTCTCTTTCTGCGTCGTATTCCCCATTACTGCGGGTCGTGCCCCCTTTCCATTAATAGAATAGTTTTTTAGAATAATAATGCGATGGGTACCCATGTCCAGTCCTTCCGTATACGACTCGACTAAGAGTCCTACTATGTAATTTAAACTCTTGGGTTCATGTAACGGTTATTAACTATCAGATGTTAGTAATAATAACCGGGACCGACCGTGTTCTCCGAGACACGGAGGAAACGAAAAGACCAAATTTGAACCTCCAAATTCGGCCACCCATCCAGTTACCGACTTGGGTCAACGTTGCCTTAACATTCGCAATCGATTGATCTAACATGTCACAGTGACCAGCTCGCGCACTATCCGCGCCAGTAGTCACAGTAATGACAAGTCAGCGCGACGCACGGAACGCGCGCATTAGCGCAACGCACACACGCCGCGCGCACACCGCGCGCTCATTACGTTTATCAATCAACTGACCACCAGTCACCACTAATCACTTGCGAACGCATTTATAATCAAGGTGATCCGCCCTCACTGCGCTCGAGTTGAATTACTGAATCTAATTTTCATATAAATCTAGACCCAGTAGTAGAGTTGATATGATGATATTATGTTGATATTATGTTGATAATGATGAATATTATTATTCTATAGGTACCTAATCAATATTTGACATAGTGATTAAATACTTCCCGTTTTAATTGATTTAAACCATAATATATACCAATCGATAGGACTCTACGAAAGGATAATATTGTAAGAACTGTGTTAAAATGTGATTTGAGAGGAATTTATGTCGTTTAAAAGATGCCCTTAGATTATACCTAATATTTTTGAACCGACTACCAAAAGAAGGGTTCCAATTCCATTCTCAAAAATACAGTTTAAATAAATCTTAACATTTTAACTTTGCAAGTAAAATTCTGTTATTTTGAAAAGTTTTTCAATTTTTCTCAATGGAAGTCAGCGCCATCTATTGTGCAGTAGAATCGTTCCTACTAAAACATTAGATTTTAATACATAATAAATACTTTGAAATGACATAAAATAAAGTATAAAATTTTAATTAATAAAAAGAATTGATAAAATAGGAATTGTCATTATTTCCCAGTAAGTAAAAAACCTTAAAATTAATTAGTTTTGTTTTGAGTAGTTCCGCTACTCGCCGCTGCGGCGCTGGAGTCGCGCAGTATTTTTAATTACGAGTGCGTAGCTGCAGGCGCGGGGTGCGGGCGCGACGGGGCGGGGGGAGGGGAGGACAATTTGCAATTCAAAGCCGCTGAAAAAACCTAAAACACCCGACACACAGCCCTTTAGCACTGTGACACGCACAGGGAACAACGTGGAGGCGACCATACCTCACATTCTGACAAAAATCTCTATCAAAAGCTTTTTCTGCAGCTGCAATGAAGTAAAATTTAGACTGACCTCAGATTTTAGAAGTCTACACGCTGACGATGATGATAAATACAAATAATACGGGTATGCGGCGCTGTGAGTGTCGATTTTACACAGTTCTCTGGAATTTGAGTAATTATTTTTTAGAAAATTTAAATTATGAATTTTAATCCAATAAGAATCAAAAAAATATTAAAAAGTGAAGTATGGCTCACGATCTGCTCTGACCGTTAAGTTTTTATACTTAATGTTATCACATCAAGAAAACTCGGTAACATAAAGCTTGAAGTCCTATTTGACCGAATTTCGGCAATTGCCACGGCGGCAAATCTCTGCAGGGATTTCGCCCTCGTCGTCATCAACTGATAGACGTCCACTGCTGGACATAGATCTCTTCCAAGAAAGGACTTCCATAAATGCCCACGCCGCGCTGTCGTGACTCGCTTGATGTCGTCTGTCAGTGCCCGCTGAGAGACTATACAAATAGTTATTTGTGTTATATGGGGCCAAAGAAAATTTTTGTTCCCCGAGGGCGCTTTTTTGAATTCAGAGCGAAGTGAAGGATTCTAAAGTAGAATCCTGAGCGTAGCGAGGAATTCAATATACGCCGCCCGAGAACAAAAATTTGGCCCCGAGTGGCACACACTATTTTTCATCATTACGTAAGAGAAAAAGCTAGGAGTATCAACCTACCTAGTATATGCATCAAAGCAACCTACTATGTATGGACATTACCTATACGTTTAAGCACCAATCGGTGCGCTGCCTGGCGGTGGGCGGCCGCTTCCTCGAGATCGGCGAGCTGGACCTGTCCAACAACACCGCGCTCGGCATGAGCGTGTTCCTCAAGAACACCACGTTCCACGGCATCCTGCTGGACGCGCTGTTCGGCGCGGCGGGCGAGGGCGACGACAAGGCGGCCGCTGCCCGCCACCGTGTTCGGCGAGCGCGAGCTGGAGCCCGCCTTCCGCTACACGCCACATGGCAGCCGGCAAGCACATCGCCCATCGGCAAGGTGCTGCTGCGCGTGCACGAACGCGGACCGATCAGAACAGAGAAATGAAAACTCCCATGGGCCTAAAAATTACATTTTGCTCCCGCTATCCTCTGAAGCCAATATTCGTTTTTCGAATAGGTATGATGAAAAGGTTCTTTCTTAGCTCGGATCAGGCCCATCCATGTACCTACCGCGTATAGTCCCACAAACTTATCTGGCCTGGTGGGCAAAATTTTTTTTTTTTTTTTAAGCCACTGGGAAATTAATTTACGCACCCCACCCGGCTTGGGTGGGTATGTGGGACTCACTGGCGAAGCAGAATACCCACTAAAACCCAGTGGCGTGTATTCTGTCATAAAAACCCGGTGCTAACGGTATACTCCGGGTAATTATGGTGTGTAGTCAGTAGTCTGTAAGTCTCGGTCGTGTGTGTACAGTGGCGCATGAAGTGTATGTGCATGTAGTGTGTAATAATTATAAATACATATTATTATATAAAGATATGAACGTCTGTTTGATCACCGCTAATGTCAATTGGACCCAGAGATATATATTACGTAGGGCACTTATTAAAATTGGTTCACAGATATTGTCATTGCCAATACACAAGATTGAATAGTCATTTTTCACCATAAAAGTGTTTATTCACCACGGTCAACATTGTTCTCAACACTTTTCCTGATGGATCGCAGTGTAGGGCAGGACGAGGAGTCAGCACGATGCGCGACGTTGTCCTTTCTGTTGGTCTTAAACTTCCGGTTGACACAGTTGTAGCATTTAGGAGGGGTCTTCTGTTCCCTATCAGCACAGTCAGGTTTCTCGTGTGCCGTGCTGGCACAGTAAACGCAGGGGGAGGGAGAATTTTCATCACAGTTCTTGCTGGTGTGCCCGAACTGTAGGCATCTGTGGCACTGAAGGAACGGGGTGAACTCGTGCGCCCGTACCCGTTGGTGGTCTATGTTGACTCGCTCCCTGTCAATAACCTGACGCCAAGCGCCAGGTTCGAGCGGACAGCACTGCGTTGTACAGATTGGGGTTTTTGTTGTTTCTGAGAAATCTGATTTGGATGTCGTCTTCGCGGGGGTGGCCAAAATTGGAACAAATTTTTATGCCTGTTTAGATTTTGTTTATTTTATTGTGTTTAAATAAACTAACGACGCTGTCGTCTGTCACCGGGTCAGATAAGTTAGTGGCACTACAGTTAATGTCGACTCCACGCGTCCCCAGTCCGCGCGCCGCTCTCTCGGAGGTGAATTTCGTTAGGTTTCATTTGTTTAGCCGTAATTGCTGCAGATATGAGTGCCCCCCCCCCCCCACGTCCCCCACGTCCCTCGCCCCTCTCACCCCCGCGTTCATCGGATTGCCTTATTGCTTCACGGGACCGGCCACTTTGTGTCGCCGCGGCTCTTTGACGATGACACTTGATTAAGTACCTACCTACTGTAGCGCCAAAGAACACCGACCGACCAAAATTTTGCTCAAAAAGTTTGAAAGTGTGTTTCAAGTTAGACACCTTCCATTAGTAAATTATTTGATGATAGGTGTGAAAATGTTACTTCTAATATATAAAATTCTCGTGTCACAGTGTTTGTAACTGTGACACGAGACGTAAGACGAGACGTGTAAAAACTCATCCGAAACGGCTTAGCCGATTCTTATGAATTTTTTTGTGTGTCATCAGCTAGTAGTTTTATGTAGATCACTAAAGTGTAATAATAATAAGTATTAAGTAGGTAGTTAATAAGTATTATATATTGTTTATAATATATTCAAATAAATTTATTCCGAAAATGAGTGTAATTCCCAGAACTAATAAAGATTCCTAAATAATAAAGTCAGGCACAAGCGTTTGTATTAAGTATTTTAAAATAGCTACTTTAAAAATAATTGCTAAAATTAGAGACATTGAAAAATTCATGTAAACCTGGAAAACGTCGGAAAATTGCTCTAGTGTCATCTAGCGGAAGTTGCTTGAAACGTTACGTGACATGTTTGGTTCTCATAATAAGAAGCTCAATCAGCGCCACCTAGCAGTCATTAGAGGAAACTTTTAGTTGCAAATAAACGCCATAGATGGCATTTGACAATTACTGATTTTTTTTAAAGAAAAATAGAGCAAACAAAATTATGCGTTTGGTCGAAATGAAGTAACTTTATTTTAAACAAAAAACTATTTTAAACTTGAAAAACCTAAAACATTAAAAATTAAATATTTTATTTAAAGTTGTTATAAGAAAGCTAATTTTAGAAATCTACCTACTTAACTACTAGGCATAGACTGAGCTGTAATATTTTCGCTGAAAAGTCAAAGTATACCTATATTTTATGCAATTTAGGTACATCATCATCATCATCATCATCACTACAGCCTATTAACGTCCCACTGCTGGGCACAGGCCTCCACTCTCATAGGAGAGCGGGAATTAGAGCTTAGATCCACCACGCTGCTCCAATGCGGGTTGGCGGGCAATTTAGGTACACAGTACACTTATTGACGTCCAGTTACTTAAAAAATATGATGGTGATAATTAGTTACGGTGCCTACTTATCATAAAAATAAAGCAACGAATTAAAAAAAAGTTAATATTATGAAGTTGGTATAAGAATATTACCCATACCTACCTACTTTAAGTAGGTAGGTAGGTAAGTAAGTAATTACGAAAGTTTTTAAGTTGAAAGTTTTGCTGCACACCACCATCGATTTGTAAGTCAATGCACACCACATAATAACTGAACTGATTGAGCCGAAATTTAGAAATAAATTTGGTTAATTCTAAGCTCCAAAGCGGAACATCGGCCCAAAGTCTCCTGTCTGTCGGTGTTCTACAGGATATATGTCGGCCCAAGAACTTTTTGATCTTGTTATTAAGATTATGCATAGAATAATATCCTGAACAATAGGTACCAGGAAAAACTGAATGTTATTCTGTAAAATTCATAAGTTCTCGTAGGAATAACCTGACCTAACCGAATTATACGCGGAAGAAGCAGCGGGCGTCGCGTCGTCTAGCTATTAGATGCTATGCACCTAATTGTAATAATACCAGCTGTTTTCAATTTAGTAGCTTGCTCGCAAGAAAAATAGCATAATCCTAACATCAAGTACAAAAAGGAAAGTAAACAATAGAGCACTTTATACCGCGCTGCCGCTGACTCGGCCACAAGCGAGCAGAAAGTAGTCGTATTATGCGTATTATGATGAAAGCTACACTACGCCGGCTTAGCTGCAGTTGCGAAACATCGGTATTAATGCACTAGTGTAATAAAATTCCCCGACGGCTCGCATCCACTCGCGCGACGTCGCGTGAGACGAGGGAAACGTATGCTGAGCTCTATAACGCGCTGAGTAGGCCGAGATTACTGCTGCTCTGCTTTAGGAGCGACGATACGACGCCAGTACGATGTCGTGAGCTAGTCAGTGTTGCCGACCTCAGTATAAACTGAAATAATTGAAAGATTATTATCTAAATGAAAGATGGATTGAGACTTTTACAACTTAACGCTGATCGAAGCAGTAAACGTCACAACAAATAAACTAAATTACTCTCGTCATCATCACTTCGACCATTGCCTAATAACTGAGCACAGGTCACCTCCCAGAATGAGAAAGGTTTGGCGATAGCCCACCACGCTGGTCAAGTGCGGATTGGCAGACTTTTGGGAACAATTAATTTTCATGATGTTTTCCTTTAAAGCAAGTGATAGGTATTTCATTCTTAAAAACGCACAAAAGCATAAGTTAGAGTTGCGTGCACGGGGATCGAACTCTCGACCTCCCGAATAGGAAGCTCGGTGCCAAAGAATTCTTGATCTAGGGCAGGCCTTCAGATAATATCACTGCTTGCAAGCATAGAGTAATTTAAAAACTTTAGAAATTAGACTGCTAATGATTCGATTCATAAAAATATTCCAATTCTTTATTTTCTTCTTACTGAAATGTTAATTTTCGATTCCAATTTTTCACAGTTTTATATATGTATATACAATATTGAATAAGTAATAATTGAATTTGCGGAATTCTTTTTTAAAGGCAGTAACTGTTAAGCCACATTTCTTGGATTAAGTGTTTGTTCCTGAAGGAAAATTGGTTGATTTTTTAAAAATCTCTTTAATCTGGGCATCGCTGCTAATTAAATTGAACTCGATAAAGTGTATAACCTCCACACGACCGACAGGTAACGTTGCGTGGGTCGTGTCGCAGGGTGAGAGTGAGGGCGGATAGCGCACAATGCGCGGGTCGCGAAGGACAATTTAATAAAGAAAGCTGAGCGCCCACCGCCCGCCCGCCGCCCGCCCTAATAGCGTTTGTAAAAATATCCGCAGACATGCGGTTAAGGCACAGACTGCTCAGAGATTAACCAAATTCTTGGAAACGTTTTATAAAACGCATGTAGGGTAGGTATGGGTCTGGTTTGAAGTTCATCAGTTCTCTCTTAGTAGGTATTATTGTTTTAAAGGAAAAAGTGACTGACTGACTGGCTGACCTATCAACGCACAGCTCAAAGGATCGGGCTGAAATTTGGCACGCAGATTGCTTTCATGACGTAGGCAGGCTAAGAAAGGGTTTTTGAAAATTAAACACCAAAGGGGGTAAAATAGAGGTATGAAAATATATGAAAATCGAAGTTAACGTGAGCGAAGCTGCGGGCAAAAGCTAGTTTGATATAAATTAACTAGGTATTGTCCTTGGTTCCACCATGCGATTCTGTCTGGTTGTCCAAGTGCGGATCAGCAGAACGCACACACCATCATTAACATAATAGAGAACTTTAAGGCATGCAGATTTACTCACGAAGCTTTCCATAACCGTCAACTGAGACCTAAGTAGGTCTCAGTTGACAGCGTTTGAAACAGTAGAATAAAGTTATTCTACTGTTTCAAACGCACATACCTAATTCCAAAACTAAAGAACTAGTGCCTGGATCACCGTTTTCAATTCACTTCATCATTAAAATATGTAGCTTGATCATTCCATTTTCTAAGAATGAGAAGTTTCACATCATACCTACCACTTGAAATATTTTGGAATTTAATTTGCCTATCCGCGATCTCCTCGCCTTAACCCGGGGTGCGGCCTCATAGAGTTTTATTTGCGCGTCGCCTTAACCCGCGCTCCCATATTAAATTCTGCAACATCCCCCTGCCCTCCCCCCCCCCACTCGCACCGAGTAACTGGAGCCTCCCCCTCCTCCAGCTACCACTCCCCCCACCGCCGCTGCACACTACACGCGGATTACACACTATGTACTGCGACTGTTAGTGGTTAGTTTACAGTTTACACGTTAGTGGGCTAATTAGCGCGGGTATAACAGTACTCACTCTGTTAACTACGATACGAGATTAGAGACATGGCTTATTATAGAATAGGATATTGTATTACGACTGTTAATTACAGTTTCTGCCAAAATACATACAAAGCAAACTATAATAAACGATTAATTAATACCTACTTTTGACAAACATTTTACAATGACTTAGCCGGCAACTCAAAAAAATCATAGTTATGTCCTTACTTTAGGTTTAGATGAACTTTGATTCGTTCATTGACTGTTTCAAGTAGGTACCTACTCTAATAATTTAAATACAATTTGGCGCTAAGCCTAAACCCTTCTTGGAAAAAGGCAGAGGATACTTAGTTACTTACTTTTTATCTCGGGAAAACCTAAAAGACTGATGCTGTATTTATCAAGCCTATAATCTTTATTGACCGAGCGAAGTGAAGGTCTCTGAGTCGGTCCGTCCGTCCGTCCGTCTGTCAGAGCCTTATAATTTCTGAATCACTGAACGTAATGACTTCAAATTTAAACATTATACTTATATATAAACCGATGGCCTCCAGCCGAATATGGCTTAAAAAGTAATAAAAAACTTTATTTCAGGGGGCTCTCATAGAAACGAATGCGAAGTAAAATATTTTTTTTAACGTTACATAGGGTTGCGGTATATCATTTTAAAGATAATTAGGAATAGAGTCCAAACATATTGGAACGAAGTTCCTTATCGCGCGTTACGAAAGGGGGCTAGACGGGAAAAATTAAGACCAAAAGTTGTAACGACACTTTTTATGTTGCTATGCCTACTTGCATGCCTCTAAATTTTCTGAAATGCTGACCCTGAAGCTTGATCAATTATTTGAATTATATCCTGTACTTGAACAACAAATACTAAAAAAAGATAAATAAAAAAATATAAGTAAACTAAATTATTTAATTTTTAATGAGCCTGTACTTACAACAGAACTTCACAATTATGTCAATAGATGGCGCTGCGAGGTCTCAGTTCGGGGCGAATCACTATTGTAGTTAGTAGGATTTGTATTAAATGACTAAGCCTTAGGTAGGGGAGACCGGGGATGGTTGACTAACTTTTGACTTAAGCCAGTATATCTCTGATGTTTAACTTAATATAACAAAAACAACAGTTAATACATATAGAAGAACTATTCAGGTAACTAAAATACTAATTTATAACCTATATATTTATGATTATAATACTTATTTAGTTGATTTTCTAAACCCCTGACGCTTGGTCAACCTACCCCATATCCGGGGTAAGTTGGCCATAAGCATGGGGTAGGTTGACCTAGGCAGTAATCCCTATATATGTATACGAGTATATAAAATCGTTATTTAGTCAACGCACAGCCTAAACCACTGGGGTTAGAAACTTGAAATTTTGACAGTAGGTTCCTTTTGTGACGTAGGCGCTCCTTAAAAGGAAGGATTTTTTCAAAATTCCACCCCTAAGGGGGTGAAATAGGGGGAGAAAGTTTGTATGAAAGTCCATCATTTCTCAAGATATTTTACAAGTTATTTCAACGAAACTTGGTAATTTGGCTTTCGGCAAAAAATAAATAAGCACGTGTGTCACAGTTGTTTAAAATTCTACCCCCGAAGGGGTAAAATAGGGGTTGGAAGTTTGTATGAAAGTTCTTAATTTCTCAAGTTATGACCATGAAACTTGGTATGTGAGCTACCGGTTAAAAATAAAGAAATACATGTTTCAGTTTTTGAAAATTCAAAAAAAGCAACGGGTATTTAACACGGGTAGTTGAGGACCTAGGCTACTTTTTATCACGGAAAAGTAAAGAGTGCCTGTGGGAAAATGATAGAAACTTTTTATTTCATTATTAACAAACTTATAACTTTCTAGCTTTTGTTTAAGTTTAGTTACATAACGATGCAACGTTTGTATGGAATTTGATATTTCTTTGATGTGGTGTTTATGCTATTATCATCGAAGATTACTCTTTCTATAGGATATCTTTTGGTATATCACGCCTTTCAGATTTTCTTATGTACGTCCTCATTTTCTGTATCAATACAACTTTAGTATGTGAGAGAAAACCTTAACAGTGTAAACTTACATTGATGATACACATTAACCATTAGCCCACACAATTCTTTAAAATAAGTATAAAATGCTATACTTAATTATTTTAAAAGGGTTGGTTTTAATTAGTACTAATTAGTCTACCTACCCCGAACAAAATTTGTCAACCAACCCCTGACGCCATTTTGAATTTTAACTGCGTATCATATGCAGACTCGGGAAATAACATGGAAGCAATACTGTGTAATATATAATAAAACTATCATATTTACATTTGGCATAGCAACAACATTATTTCTAACAGATCCATAGACACAATAACAAAAAAAGTACGAACGAAAAAAGTTACTTACCGAGACCAAAAATACAAAATTTGATGCCACTCACGAACGCCGCGCTACTGCGGCGGCTCACTTCGCACATGTTAGCGGGTCGCGAAAAGGCATCGTCGCTCGTGATTGGTTGATCAAAAACACGTGATCGTGGCGAGTTATTGTTGATTAGTCTACCTGCCCCTATAGCCAACCATCCCCGGTCTCCCCTACCTATTTATCAGCTTTCGTTTCCTGAGTAGGTAGTTAGAATTATTTGTAAAGTATTCTAATATGATTTCTGTCTTTTACTTAGGTGGTTCTAGTGGAAGGCATCGGTCAGTCAGTTAACAGCATCATCTATCACACTTTGTCTCACAAGTGGGACAACTTGGTGTCGCAAAGGTGCACCCGATGCCATTTGGTACAAAAATGCGTAAAAACCGGATAGAAGTGTACCTACCTACTCTAGCAAAGCCGGTAGATACGTTTCAGACAACTTTTATTAAAATAATAAAACCGGAAGTTGCATGATTTGTTCTGGAATAAATTTTTCAACGATTTGTTCTGGAATACATTTTTCAACTTGGTCTGATTGTGATGTTGATCTATGCGGTGGATAAGTCGCGACAAACAGCAGGCGACAACAAACAGCAGCGACGCGCCAACACTCCCTACAGGAGCTGCTGACATTCATGACAACCCAGCAAGCGTGGACACATTCTGAGTGAGTTGGGACTTGGGACGACGAAGAACCTTTTTTAGGGTTCCGTACCAAAATGGTAAAATGGAACCCTTATGGTGCGACTTTCTCCGTCTGTCTGTCCGTCTGTCCGTCTGTCCGTCCGTCACACTCGATTATTTCAGTAACTACCGAAGCTATCGACATGAAATTTGGAATAGTTGTGTATATAAGTGGCCCAAAGACACTGGAATTAAAAAAAATTGGAAATTATTTTTGTTCTTATTTAAAAAGGGGGGAAAATCGGAGGGTTGAAATTTAAAAGTGAGATAACTGTACTGTGTGGGGTATCATATGAAAGGGTTTACTTTGTACATTCTAAAACAGATTTTTAATTATTTTTAGTCATGATAGTTTTTGATTTATCGGGGAAAAAGTCTAAAAAAATACCGTTCCCCCCCCCCCCCCCTTATCTCCGGAGTTTACCAATCGAAAAATCTGAAATAATTATGGTCAATAGGAATTTATGTATATTTTACAGGAAAACTATAGCCAATGCTCTAACTAGCATAGTTTTTTTGATATTAACAGTAAACCTCTACAAACAAAGTTAGTTTTGCGGTTCATTAACAAAGGTAATTATTACCGTTTTACATCTTTGGTCGTTACAGTTTTAGTCGTGTTACATCTACAGTATTACGAACGAATCTTAAAAGTACCTAGCTATAATTCTACCTTTTACAATTTTTGTTTAAAAATTTTTTTTTAATACGTCATAAATCGTAAACTGCAATTTACCTTTCATACAATCAACTCAAATATTTAAAATAAAAATATTTTTAATAATTTAAAACTTACTACAGGTTTGTACGGAACCCTCGGTGCGCGAGTCCGACTCGCACTTGGCCGGTTTTTTTTTAAATATCAAGATAAGTAATCCGGTAGAAGGAAACACTGCTAATAAATTATAGTTTTGTTCAGCAATTCATACAAACACGGCTGCACTCCCTTACCGAGTACCATAGACCCGTACATCCACCAACACGTAGGCCGTTCATTTAACAGGTAAGGCCTATTATAGATTATGGATACATAGAGCTTCACAGTACTGTTTGTTCTCGTTGCGAGCCGTCTGCCAGCGACCTTGCGACAAGTAATGTGCCAGATACAGATAATGAACAGACAGACAGACGGACACGCTCTCGTGTTAATGAATAATGGGAGTTATGGTTACCTATGGATATTATCATAAGCCAAATTGTATCTAGGTACATAGCAGTACAGTCATATTTACGTTTATATATTTCCTTTTGGTTTTAGCCGGGATAAAAGTTTGATACGTCTTCTGTTTGAACTGTAAGAATATAGTTAGATGTTTCGAGTGTTATGACTGCCTTGGCATATTACTATACTCAAATGCAAAAGTGTGTTTGTCTGTCGTCTACGCTAATTTTATCCTGAAAAATCTCAAAGATGACACGGGTTTTTGAAAAACTTAATTCAACGCGGACGAAATCGCAAGCATGATTTTATAAACCTCTATTTTAAGAGATTAGCAGCGAATATGCTCTCATAGTCTACATAGCAATAAAAAGTTTCTAGTATCTACTTACACACAAATTATAAATACAAATAGGTACACACTAATTTTATCTACTGAGGTTGTATATGATTGCCATCGATAATCGAGTGATAATTTATTAATTACACAATTGCTCAATATACCACGTGCTGTGTTCGAGTTAGTGTGCAATCAAATCTTGGGAATATTTCAACCGTTGAAAAGGCGCAGTAGTCACAGGAAGACAAACAAATCGTAAGCGAAACGTTTATTTAATCCCCATCCCGCTACAGTGGCACAGACAGACAGTCACTGAGCTCTTCAATTACACTATGTTATTGTTTTCACAAAAAACAAGTCGCATTAAAAAACTCCAATGACGACGCACTGAAATGCATCTTAACTATGAAGCCATAAAGGCTATACTGTTATCACAACGGGTGCACTTCAAAAGGGGTAGTTGTTCAAACAATGAGACCGATACTGAATTAGGGGTCGGAACAGCGCGGCTGTCAACTGCTTACTGCACGCATAGGGCTTAGGGTTCCGCACACAAATAACTTTCATGGAGATCATCATTTCGACTTATTGTATTCACTACCTAAGCACAAGTCTTCTCTCAGAGAGAAGGGTTTGGCACTAGTCCACCACGCTGGTCGAGTACGGATGGCCAGACACCTTTGAGATCTTCATGGAGAATTGTCGGGCGTGCAGGTTTCCTCACGAAGTTATCCATCACATTTAAGCGAGTGATATTTAATTTCCTAATAACTACGAAAAGTTAGAGGTTCGTCGTGCCCGGGGATCGAACCCGCGACCAACCGACATGTACCTACTCCACCCGATTTGTATTTTCAGACAAGTAATTTTTCAAACTTCCAATACTACGGAACCCAAGAAATGGTACGACGATTCAAATTTATATCTAAAAGTAAAGTGGATCTCGAGGATTATAGGTACACGTTTCCTACAATTAGGTATACGACTATTCAAAGAAACTGTAGGCAAAGTCGGGGCAAGCTAACTAATTAACATACTTATAAATAAATACATTCTTCGTGTTTAATTCCACTTTGAATGTGTGTCAAACGAAACTTGTACCAGCTGCCAAGGGTGACGTCACACCCGTGACGCGCTTCCTAAATAGTTCCCTCACCTACTTCTGGTAGTTTGCCCTTCACTACACAGCAGTGCACAGCTGACTGGTGACTGATAGTGCTGCGGCGGAACCAGATTCATACTAAACATAGAGAATGCCTAATCCTAATCTTCTATATATGAAAAGCGAAATACCACTCACTCGCTCACTGACTGACTGACTGACTAATCACGCTATTATAAGCATAAAAACTTAAAATTTGGAAAGTGAGTTCCTTCTACGGCGTAGACATCACAGAAATGGTTTTGAGAAAATTCATCCCTAAGAGGGTGAAATGGGGATTGAAAAAATGTAAGTCTGTAAGAATAATGAAAGTCCTCTGTTTTTGTAGTTAGAGACTTGAAAATCGGGATTTAGGTTATTAGTAGATATGAAATTAATTAGCATAGTGCATAGGCTATATATTATGTACATATTGTATAGCTAAGGTATATAAATAGGCCTTTTGCAGCGGGAAAATTTCATAATCTCATAGGAAATCAGAAATTGCACGCGAACGAAAGGCCTCATAGGATATCAGGACGAAGTCGCGGGGAACAACTAGTAATAAATAATTGCGAAATTCTACACTATGAGTGTGGTTTATTTACTCGTTGATAATGCTCCCGAGTATGGATTTGAGTTTAAAAATACCAGTTGAACTTTTTAGTTTCCGGGATAACAAGTAGCCTCCAGCCTGTGCCACTCTCCAGGCTCTCAATACAATGATTACAATCAACATACCAACCAGTTTCTCTGTGGCCTGTTGATTGACGAACAAACCAACAATATCACGTATAGCTATTGATTTTGAAAATATTTGATTGATAATAACTAACCTGCTTTATATACGTTACACTATACTACTTTGTTAATTAATATAAATTATTTTGTACTTAGAAATTAATCACAACATCCAAAAAAAAAACTTTCTGGGAATAATCATTAGTTTTATTTAATTCATCGAAAATCCTTCTAAATTATCTGCTTACGCGTCGTGAGCGGCGGAAGTTCATTCTCTGTTCACTTTTACTCGGTAACTTTTAATTCTTCTGTCTCAGTGTCCATTGTTCAGAAATGATTACTTCTTACACAATACTCCTAAGTGTTTGTTGAATGGCGATGTAATACGGGTAGCTTTGCGAAGCTATCTCGCTTGACTTCACATAATTAGCTTAAAAGCTGGTTACCTATTTCTTTCTACAATATTATTAGAGCCTTCGAGAAGGATGAAAGTGGTTTTAAATAATACAATATTCTGAGGACTATCAGTTTTCAGGTAGGCTGTGAAGACATAATGACAAAAATAGGATTATTAGTAACAAAACAGCCCAAGAGTGTTGTGATTTTGTAGATACTTACATCTTTACTTGTTGGTTTTGGTATTGTGTCTGAATTTTAGTTTTACTTCAACCTGTGGCTACCACATTGCATAAATTTTTTTGCTAGTACTTAGGTTATTACCTAAGTAAAAAAGTCCTCTGAGGCCTTATTATTGTAAAATGCGACAGTTTAATAACCTCTAATTGGCTAAAACTCTTTCGCTTTAAGCGAAACACATTGTCGCAGCTAGAATACCACAAATTCAGCCAATCACGACACTTGTAATTTGTGCAGTATTTACCAAATGATCTTCCAAGGTAAATCACTCACACAATCACAGGTATGAATGAAATACTTGTTATGTTAAGACGTAGATATTCCAGGTTCATAATTGTCAAAGTATTTATAGTTTGAAGTAGTCTAAGTAGGTACATCTCGAAGTCTGACTGTACGGCTAATAATAGATAAATAGCACAAACTAAGCAAATTCTACCAAAAATAAGCCTGATAGGTATAAGTATATACATATAAGACGCCTCACGTCAATAATTAGATGTATTTTTTAATACAGGTACGCTACAATTTAATAATAAGTATTCAATATTTCATCTTGTAAGGACACAAAGCATTGAAAGAATTCCATCAATCGCATTGAAAAATTGATTAATAACAATTGAGCAGTGATCTGTCAAATTCCACGTCTCAATTTGAACATCACAGAGAAATGAAATCGCGTGAACATTGAATTGTTGCGAACCGTCATAAGCGCAAATTAATTGATACACGTGGAGCCCCCCCCCCCCCCCCGCACCTCCCCCTCCCCCTCTCCCCGCACATTGTATCCGATCATCGAATCCCGACACAATGATATCAAAGCTTACACGTGATATTTTGTACACTCGCGAGCAACAACACCGTGGGACCGTGCCGCCCTCGCCCGCCTGATGAATCCGATACTGATCACAAACAAATCGACGCCAAATCACAGCGACAAGGTTACAACTCTGTGTAAAAATTGACAATCGCCACTGAAATCGTATTTCAGGTCGTGTCATTAAGGTCGAAGCTACTGGCGGCCGGAGCGGCGGTCGCGGGACAAACGCCCTTATTGATTGCTCGCAATTAAATTCATTGGCGCTTTGACGACATTCCTATAATGCTCTTTTATCGCCGCCCCCGGGGATGCCGGCCGGGAACCAGGAACACCCGAAAGAAAATAAATTAAATGAACTATTTCACACTCACTAACATTTCATGCATACTGTTATTTACCTCACTTTAGTTGAAACAGCGAAAGACAAAAGATTATTATAAAAGAAAATAGTCGTTTACTTTCAAAAAGGTGAATACCTAAAGTAAAAATTCTACTCTTCATAAAAAATGTAAGAATGGCATGAAATGGAATTAAATATTTATTTCATGTACTTAGCAAAACTTGTGCCATACAGAAGTCAGAAGTTAGGATTCTACGCATTGTAGTTTGAACTGCTTCAGGAATCGAAAAAGCGTTGCGTTGTCGATATCCCACCACTTCTAACCACTTTTAGTATCAAATGCCTATTCGATTGCCAGTTTCCCAGAAAGGTGATCATGAAAACCTACCTCGCATGAAACCTAATGTGATAGCCATTGATTAAATTTTTGTTCGTAAAATATTGAAGAATTTCCCCATGTCATGGGTGCCACCGCGACGCTGGCAACACCGCCCCCCTGTTCCCCCCTCCCCCGCCCTCCCCCGCTCCCCCTGCTGCCTCCTCGGGCTGATAACGCTGATTAATATAGTTGGAAGTGTCGCGCCGCCAGCGAGCTGTAAATAAAGCAACTTGTCTAATATCGCGCCGATGCTGCGGGAACTCGACTCATTAATACATTCGCAGGAATCTCACAACTTTCCCGATGCTATTTAACACAATATTAATTGTATATTGGATACTGATAATTGACTGGTAAAACAATACAGTTGCAGATTAGGTATATTGTATCAAAGATGATGTACAATGATGATATTGTACTTGACTGTACTCTCTCTGAACGGGCACCAATCAACAATTCGATGATGTGAATGATTTAAATACATAAATGTAGCTCATGCTTTGTTCATTTTAATAATGAATATTTAAGTACCTACTTTGTATATAATAATATAGCGAAAGCTATAGCAGATTGGTGACAGCTGTTTTAGATGCCATACTTCACAACTGCCTTCTAATGCTCTTTAGACCTAACATCTTATGTAGATACTGAGACATATTATGCAAATAAAGAATATTCTATTAAATTCTATGACGTTGAAATGAAACGTTCTCCTTCAAGTAGGACTATATTTTATGCACTTATTAAGTGTCAAGATTTTACCACCGGGTCGGAAAGCAGATTCTACAGAGAAGAGAGAGCAACTGATGAATTTCTATTCAGCACCTAGCTCCTTTTTTAAAGTAAAAATTTTTTTTTTAATGCAGTTAAAACTGATCGACACGGTGTGTACCTATTACTCTCCAATAACTCAGGGTAAAATGTTCACACTCTGAAGACGTGTCCGAACGAAATTACAGCTTAAGATTACTTAAGCAGTAATTATTTTATCATTGGATATGTGTGTTTAGTCAAATTTAATCGTAACTAGTCAAACATGAACTAGTTCAATATTGAGCTCATGCAATGCTCTCATTTCGTTCCCGGCGCGACTCGGAGGCTGCGACTGCAAGCACTCGTTGTCGTTCCGGAAGCTCTTTCTGAGCGCACGCTAATTATACGACCGACTGAGCTGTCACTATAAACTAGAGGTATCTAGACCCTCAGATGGGGAAGGGGGTTTTAAAATTTACGTTTTATATGACATACCTTGACGTCCCTAAAATGAGGATTATTTTGAAACAAGAGCGCCTTTTATTACTGCTTGAAACGATGGCAGTAAACCCCCAGGAACGATGTTAGAAACAAAAAAAAATGGCATAATAAAAATGGCGACCTCAAACATTTCAGAGTTTACCCATTTATGACTTGAAAATGTATAGATATCGATTATCAATCGAGTCTCAATCGGTTTGGCGACATCAAAGCGGTGCGGCTGAGCGGCGCTCGCTCAAAGGCTGACGTATGAACGTTTCAGTGGCGACTGGCGACTACATTCTGTTTGTTGTTTACGCCGCTTTGACCGCGGCTCACGAGGCACGCCGCCCGGGGCGCTTGCACTAGCGACACATGGATTTGTGGCTAATTCTACATTATCATTGCACCTGTTTTACACCTGGAGCCACAGACCAGTTTATATACATACATCATTGACAGGGGCCATACTGTAAAGATACCATAACATAAAGACATAACGTAAAGAGCAATACTCAAAATGACAGTTTGATGTCACGTATACCTTTATTTTCCTAAAATAAGGATATAATTCTAAAACACGAAAGTCTACAATAATGAAACAATATGGCTTTAAGCGTTGGCAGTATATCCCAGCTCAGGCGATTATGACGAAATTTGGTATAACGATAGCTTGCAATTCCAAATAGGTACTTTTCAACCCGTAATATCTTATTTTAGAGTTCCCACAGGAATTTGACAAATCTTATTCTACCCGATGAATCATCTTCGTAGTATTGCTAGTTCTCGTTTGTGTCTGCGTGTAAACCTCGCGCTAGGTGCTGAGAGGCAGCTGTCTGATCTTCTTCTTCTTCTTCTCGGTGATGTGGCTCTGCAGGGATCTGTTATGAGGCCCAGTATCACTTTGAACGTTTCCGATCTATTGTGATCGCCACCATCTAAAGTTCCTGACCAATACTGCTTGCTGATAAGAACAGCAACAGCTTTTTGGCCGGGATGTTCTTTGCCTCCTCAGGGTCCAACGTGTGTTTCCCCAGAATAAGGCTGCGTTTGTGCATTAAAGCGGGGCAGAAGCAGATGAGGTGTAGAGGCGTTTCCTCCGCCTCACAGCAGAGCCTGCACTCATCTGCCTCACGGAGCTTTAGGTTGAACATGTGTCTGTTCAGTCCGCAATGCCCCGTCAGTGCCCGCACTAATATGCACAAGTTTTTCCTGCTAAGCGCTAGTGCCGCAGAGGCGGCCTTCTTATTGAAGGATTTTATTAGCGCTTTGGAATGTTTCATTCCTGGTAGATCAGCGAATCAGTGTTTCGTAATAACAATAGGTCAACAGGGTAAGGTTGGCTAGGCTCCTAGGTATGCCGCACACCGGCTCAGGTCCAGTTTGCGGCTCCCTAGCTCCTAGCTTTGAGAGTTCGTCGGCCCTTTCGTTGCCGCCAATACCCGCATGCCCTGGAACCCAACGGAGGATCACCTTATTTACGTTGGCTAAGGTGTTCAGTAGTTGCCAGCAGTTTTCAACCAGCCTCGAGCTGAAGACCACTGAGGACAGGGCTGACAGAGCTGCTTGGCTATCCGAATGCATATAAATTGTTTTGTTGACCGTGTTGCTTTGCAGTAGGGTTTCCACACATTCAATTATGGCATACACCTCTGCTTGGAATATAGAGGCATATTTCCCAAGGTTCCGATGCAATCGCACCTTGGGTCGTTCGCCAAAACTTCCACAGCCCACGTCACTGCCTGACTTGGATCCATCGGTATACCACTTTTGGCTGCCCTGTTTCCAAGTCAGTTGGTTATTCAACCATTTGTCCCTTTCAGGAATTTCCACAGAGTAATTCCTCTGGAAGTGATATTTTGGGGTCATGCTGTCTGAAGGCATCCCCAAAACTGGTATCTCAAGCACTGAGTCATGGAGAGTTCTCATTGCTTGTGATAGCCAGATCACCTCCCTCTGGCTGACGATCCTGTACATACTAGCCTTCGCCTCCTTTTCCAAATAAATGTGAAGTGGCGGCAGGTTCAGTAATGCATCCAGGGCAGCTCCCGGGGAGGTGCTCATGGCTCCTGTGATAAGCAGACCAGCAGTTCTTTGAATACTGCTTAGCTTGCTTTGTGTAGTCTTCTGAGTCGCTTTCCTACTCCAGACCACGGAGGCGTACGATAACGTCGGCCTCACAATGGCGGTGTAAAGCCAGAGGGCTATTTTGGGTTTGATTCCCCATCTAGTCCCCGCTAGCCGACTGCAGATACCTAGGGCTTGTTTTGCCTTACTGGTAATACCCTTTACGTGAGGATTCCATGTGAGTTTTTGATCCAGAGTTACCCCCAGATATTTAACCTCAGATGAGAAAGGTATTTCTATACCATTCAACCGGGGCGGCACAAGTTTGTCGAGTTTACGCCTCTTGGTGAATGGAATCAATACGGTCTTACCCGCATTGACGTTCAGCTCGTTTTCTTTGCACCATTTTTCAATGATGCAGAGTGCTTTCTGCATGCGGTACGAGATGGTGTCCTGGCTGCTACCTCTCACAGTGATTACCAGGTCATCGGCATAGCCCTGGGCGTCGAAGTGGAGATCAGCCAGTCTGTTCAGAAGTTCATCGACCGCGAGGGTCCATAAGAGAGGCGAAAGAACTCCCCCCTGAGGACAGCCTCTGGTAGTAAGCACTTCTGACGAGGAGTCGTTTAGCTCAATTTTGGCTATGCGATTAGAGAGCATCGCTTCTACCCATCTTATGGTGGTAGGGTCAGCCTTTTTCCTGGCTAGGCCCTCCACTATTGTGTGGATGGGAGTATTATCAAAGGCGCCCTCAATATCTAGGAAAGCCGAGAGGGTAATTTCCTTATCTTCCAGTGCCTTTTCGACCTTATCAACAAGGTTTAGCAGGGCAGTTTCCGTAGAGCGACCTCTGCAGTAGGCATGCTGGGTGCTGTGGATGGGTCTCTGAATGAGAAGCACATCCCTGATATACCTATCCAGCACTTTTTCCATTGTCTTCAGCAAGAACGAGGAGAGGCTGATGGGTCTGAAGGCTTTTGGCAAAGCATAGTCCTTCTTCCCTGCTTTAGGTATGAAAATGACTTTTACCTTAGTCCATAGTTCTGGTATGTATCCCCAGGCATAGCTTGCCCTGAAGATTTTCACCAGATGCGGAGTTAGCAGCGCTGCACCTCTCTGTAGTAGGAGAGGCCCAACACCGTCAGCTCCGCACGCTTTATTTGGTTTGAAGGAGCTTATTGCCCAGTTTACTGCCCCGGGTCTGAATATTATGGCGGCTCTCTTCCAATCCTCTGGATGAGGCTTGTGAGGTATGCACACCGGGGTTTCGTCCGCGTTGCAAACGACCCCACCGGGAAAGTGTGTTAGCGCCAATAGCTCCAACGTCTCCCTCTCATTAGAAGTGAAGGAACCGTCTGGCCTCTTGAGAAGCCCGAGTTGGTTAGGTTTGGCTTTAGCGAGCACCTTATGGAGTCTTGCACTTTGGGGAAGTTTATTTATTTCCTCGCAGAACTTCCTCCACGATGCCCTTTTAGCCTTCCTAATTTCTTTGCTGTATTCGGTAAGGGCCCTTCTATACACTTCCCATTCTTTGGTCTTTTTGGCCCTATTGAATAGTTTCCGTGTCTTGTCTCTCAAGCGTTTAAGCTTTGAGTTCCACCACGGTACTCTTTGCTTCGATGTCCTGGTTTTGCGGGCACAGCTCTCTTCAAAGGCTTGCACAGTGCCGCTTGATAGAGCCTCCACCGTTAGGTCCAGGACTTCGGGCGTTCTTATACTTTTAGGTATTTGCTCCAAGTATCTCTCCAGGTTACATTGAAAATCCCCCCAAGAGGTGCACTTTGGGTCCCTAAAAGTAACTGTTTCACTGATGGAAGTAGTTGTCAGATTAAAGCAGATATGCCTGTGATCCGACATTGAGCTTTCGTTACTTACCCGCCAGCTCTCGATATGACCAGCAAGCCTTGTAGTGACGAAAGTGATGTCTAGAACCTCTTGTCTTGCACTCGTTACGAACGTTGGAGTGCAGCCTTTGTTCAGTATTTGGAGGCAGTTGGCTAGGAGGAAGTCATAAAGGTACTCACCTCGTTCATTGGTGTCGCTGCTGCCCCACGCTTCATGGTGGGCGTTTGCGTCGCAACCCACCAACAGTTCCACGTTGTGCTTCCGGGTGAAGTCAACCACTGGATATAGGTCCACAACGGGATTCTTAACCTCGCCAGGCAGGTAGGCCGAGCATACAAGTATCCTCGACCCCTCCCACCCTTTGAGGTTAACAAATGCCGTCACCAGGTCGTCAGTACACAGTTCTGGAACAGGCAAAAAATTAGTGTGCTTGTCAAAGACAATGCAGGCTCTGGGCCTGATGCTACCGGTGTGATAAAGTAACTTACCCCCGGCGTTCAGGCCCCGAATATTTGAGTTAGTTACCCAAGGTTCTTGTATTAGGGCGAGGTTACTTTTTCCTTCAACAAGGCAGCACTCCACCACCGCAGCAGCAGCTGCTGCGTGATGGAGGTTCGCTTGGAGGAACCTCACCGAGGTGCCCTGGGTAGCCATTATTTCGCCCTTTTAGCGAAGGACTGGGGCGAAGGTTTGCTCATCGCCGGCCCAGGCGCTGAGTTGCCTTGGGCGGGATGGGTCTCCTTCGCTCGCCTGCCCTTTTTCCTTTTCCCGCGAGGGCCTTGACCCCGCGTGGCGTGCGCCTGACCAGACGAACCCTGCCCACGCCAGCTGGGTCCGGGTATGCCGGCACGACTGTTGGAAGAACCTTCAGCCTGCCTGCTTCCCGTGCCAGCCGGCGTTCTCCCTGGTCCCGTAGGTCGAGGGGCAGAGGAGCTCGTCGAGGGACGAGCATCTCCGCCACAAGGTCAGCTGGGGCCCGGGGCGTTGGGCACGGAACCGGTGCCGGCACTCGCCTCTGCACCACCAGCCGTCGGAGGGTTTGGCTCCCCTTTCAGCTTGAAGAGCAGACTGCGGAAGCCAGCGTCCACTCGGAAATTGTTCGCTCGGAGGGTCTCAATGGAAGGCTCATCCAAGGAGAACGTGACAAAGCTGCCATTGGCTTCCTCCTTCACATTGAGTACCTTCCAGAACTCTGGGTTGAGGCCGGCGTTCTGATACCAAATCATATTCAGGACCCGAGGTATGGAAGACGCCTCAACTGGCGGGATGAAGGTCACCGCTGTCCATGGCTTCGGCAGTTCGCTCTCCAACATGATGGAGAGTTTCGCCTCCGGCCACGGTCTCAGCTTTGGGACCTCCCTCCTCAGCCAGTCCTGTCCTGCCTGATTCCTGCAGGTGATCAGAATCCACCCGGCCTTCTTTGTCAGTCCCAGATACTTAGGGCCGCTCTCTTTGTTGTCCGTACAACTTCGTTTGCCGCCCAATATATCTAGGAGAGCATGATGAAGTGTATCCATCTGCTCCGGCGTCATGGGTTCCGAATTACGGATGCCCACTCGAGCCGCACCCACAACGTCCCTGAAGCTAGGAGGCGGATTGGTGTGTCCTCCAGGCGTCGTTGACGTCTTGGGTGTTTTGGCCGGTTTCTCCCTGGGAGACACTTCCTCAGAGCGGTCACGCTCGCGCGTTTCACTCGGAGGTATGGGTCTCTCCGTTGGAGTCCGCGACCTCTGTTGGCGACATAGAGCCCTGATCTCCTTCACATCCATGCCGGCATTTACCATGCGCCACATGCGCTTACGCGCCGCACCACAAAGCTTTTTGGCTCTGGGTGGTTGATTCCCACTCGCAGAGGAAGATCCCAAGGGCGTGTCAGAGGTATGGTTGCCTCCTCCAACCACAAGTTCACACTCCATTGCGAGAGAGCTGTTTCCAGGAACTTCAGAGTCCTGTGCAGGCCTCTGCATCCCGGAGGAAGGTCCGGGAACATCAGAGTCCCGTGCAGGTCTCTGCATCCCAGAAGAAGTTTCGGGAACTTCAGAGTCTTGTACAGGCCCCTGCATCCTGGAGGAAGTTCCAGATACTACAGAGACCATTTCTGCACTCCTGAAGAGGGTCCACGCGAGGTGGAAGAGAGTTGGTGGTATAATTCTTTTAGATTTTCCATGCAAGTTCCACGATAAGCTAGGGAAAAAACGGTCACGGACGGCAGAGCCCCGCATGCCGCCCGAAGGGCAAATTACTACCTCGAGGCGCCCTGTTATCGAGGAGACACCGTTTACGACTGGACCCCCCTCCAGCCATGCATCCATCGGCACGGTTCGTGTCACACCTTGGATTGGGTATGGTAACAAATGGTAACACTTCCCCAAGGTGCTACCCGCAGTCTTTTTGGAGGGGTATTTTATTCCTCCCGGCTTCTGCTAGCCGGCGCAGTAAGGGTTAGTGTCCACCGCCCAAGTACGGTGTTGAGGTGTTACTGTCTGCTGTGTGTATTGTGCGTGTCTGTATGAGTGGGTGTGTAATGTAAGTGGAGAGAAGTGTCTGTACAGTGTGCGGATAGGGAAAAACTCTCGTATTACTTCCCCAAGTTACTACTGCCACGACTGTTTTGAGAGGATTTAGTCCCTCAGGGCTTGTGGGAGCCCGGGTACAGGATAATTAACCGCCGCCTGTTGTTCAGCGTTGTCTCCCGTTTAGCACCACCCGAGGGGCACGTGTAGGGCAGGCCTAATGGTAATTAGGTGGTTACTCCTACGGACGTGGGAAACGACCACCCCCCAGCTGTCTGATGAGAGACGTAGTATTGCTAGTTCTCGTTTGTGTCTGCGTGTAAACCTCGCGCTAGGTGCTGAGAGGCAGCTGTCTGATAAGAGACGTAGTATTGCTAGTTCTCGTTTGTGTCTGCGTGTTGTATCCAACCTGACGGGGTCCCTAAGCATCTACACCTCTCTCTACTTATAAAATTCAATATTTCTTTAATATGGCACGTGATACATCTAGCAGTAAGACCCTCACAACATTGCTGTGTCCATAACAAACCAAGATCTTTTAGAGTTTCGGAAGCCTCGAATTCAATCAACCCAACGACTAAGTTATATACAGATTTTAGATGTAATTCAGTTAACTTAAAACAGGCATTAAGTAACGTGATCGCGAAGAGATAAATCTCTTCGGGATATTTACGAACTAACCCAAGTGGTAGCACCTTCCTTTTATAACCTTTTATAAAGAAAAGGAAGATGCTTTGTATGGCATCATTTATATTTCTAAAAAATAAATGATGGCTGGCTGGCTCCTCCCCGCCACCAACGGTAGGCTTCTTCCCTCCTTCGGTACCCCAAGAGGCACATTAATACATGGACTAATACATCTCTAAGAATACCAAAAGTCAACAGCCCCCCCCCCCCCTTTAACCACTTGGTCATCAATCGCGAAGGCCAGCGCAACGTATGTACGAGCATACTTTAGAGTGGTGCGTTCCACTTATGTCAGCGTATAGCTGGATAATTGCATTTTTAGAGTGGTGCACTCCCACATATACCTGTAATAGGTTTCAAGGATACACCGGACGCACTGCAGGGTCGTTCGTCGCAACGTAACAGAGCCACAGGCGTGATGCACCCTTCAATAATAGTATGTTATACCAAATACAACGCGGAACCACCATGGGTGATAGAATGTCGTTTGTGCGTAACATGGTTTTTAGCCAATGTGCCGCAGCATAGGTCGTGAAGCTATGCTTTTACAAGTAACATGGGTTGTGAATCCATGAAACTATGAAGTGTCGAGGCTGATCAAGCGTAGTGCAAAATGTAGTAAGATATCAGGCGCAACGTACGCATAATCCAACCTTCGGCAATAATAAACAGCGTCCTTCCAACCATGGTCAGTTATCGTTCGAGTATTGCGAACGACGTACGTAATTTAGATAAGTAGATCGCAAGGTAAAGTCAGACGTTTTGCGGAACGTAGAAGTATACTCGAACTGCACTGCGCTCAGAAAGCAAGCTCTCTGATTCAACAACAAGCCAATCCCATCTGAACGTCCAACTAGGTAGACATCCAGACAGAACCAGCCGTGCTGAGGCATCGCTGAAGCGAGACACCGTTACGCCCCACAGCCTGACCCGACCTGCGATAATAATTGTTTTAGTAATATACGTGTAAATATGTTGTAGTTATGATATGTATATAAATCCACCAGAGGCAGATAAGATTTCGTCGGATGCTCTAAAACTAGGTCCGCTAAGGGTCCTCACATTAGATAGCATCCAACAACACAGTGCATTCAAACGATCTATTGCAAATATACCTGCTCAATATATTAATTTTATGTATCGCACCACGCGCAAACACAACAAGATGTTGACAGCGCTCACTCCCTCCTACACCACCGCCATACCCACCCTTGGCGAGCGGTCGGAACGACGGGAAACTTCTCCGTAAGCTTGTAGTCGCGTGATCATATACACCCATACTATACTACCATTCTATTATCGTTTTAATATTACTTTACTATTATTTTATTATTATAATATAATATAATTTTTTTTTTTTTTTTTAAATAATTACCTATTTTCCACTGAATAGTAAGATACGTATAGTTACAGTGTAAACCTCGCGCTAGGTGCTGAGAGGCAGCTGTCTGGGGTTCACGGAATCTGACTCACTACTTGGAGAACACTGTATTTAAAACCACTAAATGTTCGGAATGGAAAAAAACTAGAAGGAAGATTTCCTTACTTGCTGAATGTGAACTTGGGGTCACTTGAATACATGGGTCAGGAACGTGGTCTACTACCAAGGAACGGCCTCGTCAGCTCGCCAACCCATTCCTTGGAATGCATTCATCACCGGAGAGGGCACCGACGAGAATTCCCAATCTCGGAAATATATCGAGGATATCAAAATATAAAAATGAATCGTCTCAGTAGTAAATTAACAAAAGGAAACATAAAACGAAAACCCAAGGACATCCTGCAAATTGAACATTCCAGGATAGTCCACCCATCCCATCCTTCTTCAAAATAATACAGGATAATATGGGAACTGGAATGACAAACAACACTAATTAATTATAATTTTTCCTTAGCTACGTACGCCATCTTGAGAAAGATGTCATACGTGAAATCGAATATCGAATTTTTCTATCACTCACCAAAATTGATGTGGAAAAATAGGCAATTATTAAGATGACTATAACAACAGCATTATTGTTAATTTTCCAGGCGAAGCCATGGAGAAAACTGGAATCAGAGAGATATTCCGACATGTTTAGCGCTCGACGGAAATCTGATCTCTGAAAATTCGGTGTTGCCATAGACCCACAGTGAGTGTGACCGCATTCTCAAATGCTCCACCATAGACTAACGTGAATTCCAATAATTAAAAAACTCGAAAAATATATAATAAAACAATGTTTTCATAATAAAAAAAAATATTAATAAAAAAAGAAATATAATATCATCGTGTTCTTATGACCAAAGACAACAAGCGCCATCTATGGGAAATCCTGCGCATCGACTCAACACGTTGTGAGCCTTGACACTAGATGTCGCTAAGGTACTTTCAACAATATTAAGGAATACAATATAATCCAAGTGATATTAAAATCACTACGTGACAGTTTGTGTCTGCGTGTAAACCTCGCGCTAGGTGCTGAGAGGCAGCTGTCTGACGAGGGACGTAGTATTGCTAGTTCTCGTTTGTGTCTGCGTGTAAACCTCGCGCTAGGTGCTGAGAGGCAGCTGTCTGACGAGGGACGTAGTATTGCTAGTTCTCGTTTGTGTCTGCGTGTAAACCTCGCGCTAGGTGCTGAGAGGCAGCTGTCTGATGAGAGACGTATAGTATTGCTAGTTCTCGTTTGTGTCTGCGTGTAAACCTCGCGCTAGGTGCTGAGAGGCAGCTGTCTGATGAGAGACGTAGTATTGCTAGTTCTCGTTTGTGTCGGCGTGTAAACCTCGCGCTAGGTGCTGAGAGGCAGCTGTCTGATGAGAGACGTAGTATTGCCAGTTCTCGTTTGTGTCTGCGTGTAAACCTCGCGCTAGGTGCTGAGAGGCAGCTGTCTGATGAGAGACGTAGTATTGCCAGTTCTCGTTTGTGTCTGCGTGTAAAACTCGCGCTAGGTGCTGAGAGGCAGCTGTCTGATGAGAGACGTAGTATTGCTAGTTCTCGTTTGTGTCTGCGTGTAAACCTCGCGCTAGGTGCTGAGAGGCAGCTGTCTGATGAGATACGTAGTATTGCTAGTTCTCGTTTGTGTCTGCGTGTAAACCTCGCGCTAGATGCTGAGAGGCAGCTGTCTGATGAGAGACGTAGTATTGCTAGTTCTCGTTTGTGTCTGCGTGTAAACCTCGCGCTAGGTGCTGAGAGGCAGCTGTCTGATGAGAGACGTATAGTATTGCTAGTTCTCGTTTGTGTCTGCGTGTAAACCTCGCGCTAGGTGCTGAGAGGTAGCTCTCTGATGAGAGACGTAGTATTGCTAGTTCTCGTTTGTGTCTGCGTGTAAACCTCGCGCTAGGTGCTGAGAGGCAGCTGTCTGATGAGAGACGTAGTATTGCCAGTTCTCGTTTGTGTCTGCGTGTAAACCTCGCGCTAGGTGCTGAGAGGCAGCTGTCTGATGAGAGACGTAGTATTGCCAGTTCTCGTTTGTGTCTGCGTGTAAACCTCGCGCTAGGTGCTGAGAGGCAGCTGTCTGATGAGAGACGTAGTATTGCTAGTTCTCGTTTGTGTCTGCGTGTAAACCTCGCGCTAGGTGCTGAGAGGCAGCTGTCTGATGAGAGACGTAGTATTGCTAGTTCTCGTTTGTGTCTGCGTGTAAACCTCGCGCTAGGTGCTGAGAGGCAGCTGTCTGATGAGAGACGTAGTATTGCTAGTTCTCGTTTGTGTCTGCGTGTAAACCTCGCGCTAGGTGCTGAGAGGCAGCTGTCTGATGAGAGACGTAGTATTGCTAGTTCTCGTTTGTGTCTGCGTGTAAACCTCGCGCTAGGTGCTGAGAGGCAGCTGTCTGATGAGAGACGTAGTATTGCTAGTTCTCGTTTGTGTCTGCGTGTAAACCTCGCGCTAGGTGCTGAGAGGCAGCTGTCTGATGAGATACGTAGTATTGCTAGTTCTCGTTTGTGTCTGCGTGTAAACCTCGCGCTAGATGCTGAGAGGCAGCTGTCTGATGAGAGACGTAGTATTGCTAGTTCTCGTTTGTGTCTGCGTGTAAACCTCGCGCTAGGTGCTGAGAGGCAGCTGTCTGATGAGATACGTAGTATTGCTAGTTCTCGTTTGTGTCTGCGTGTAAACCTCGCGCTAGATGCTGAGAGGCAGCTGTCTGATGAGAGACGTAGTATTGCTAGTTCTCGTTTGTGTCTGCGTGTAAACCTCGCGCTAGGTGCTGAGAGGCAGCTGTCTGATGAGATACGTAGTATTGCTAGTTCTCGTTTGTGTCTGCGTGTAAACCTCGCGCTAGATGCTGAGAGGCAGCTGTCTGATGAGAGACGTAGTATTGCTAGTTCTCGTTTGTGTCTGCGTGTAAACCTCGCGCTAGGTGCTGAGAGGCAGCTGTCTGATGAGATACGTAGTATTGCTAGTTCTCGTTTGTGTCTGCGTGTAAACCTCGCGCTAGGTGCTGAGAGGCAGCTGTCTGATGAGAGACGTAGTATTGCTAGTTCTCGTTTGTGTCTGCGTGTAAACCTCGCGCTAGGTGCTGAGAGGCAGCTGTCTGATGAGAGACGTAGTATTGCTAGTTCTCGTTTGTGTCTGCGTGTAAACCTCGCGCTAGGTGCTGAGAGGCAGCTGTCTGATGAGAGACGTAGTATTGCTAGTTCTCGTTTGTGTCTGCGTGTAAACCTCGCGCTAGGTGCTGAGAGGCAGCTGTCTGATGAGAGACGTAGTATTGCTAGTTCTCGTTTGTGTCTGCGTGTAAACCTCGCGCTAGGTGCTGAGAGGCAGCTGTCTGATGAGAGACGTAGTATTGCTAGTTCTCGTTTGTGTCTGCGTGTAAACCTCGCGCTAGGTGCTGAGAGGCAGCTGTCTGATGAGATACGTAGTATTGCTAGTTCTCGTTTGTGTCTGCGTGTAAACCTCGCGCTAGGTGCTGAGAGGTAGCTGTCTGATGAGAGACGTAGTATTGCTAGTTCTCGTTTGTGTCTGCGTGTAAACCTCGCGCTAGATGCTGAGAGGCAGCTGTCTGATGAGAGACGTAGTATTGCTAGTTCTCGTTTGTGTCTGCGTGTAAACCTCGCGCTAGGTGCTGAGAGGCAGCTGTCTGATGAGATACGTAGTATTGCTAGTTCTCGTTTGTGTCTGCGTGTAAACCTCGCGCTAGATGCTGAGAGGCAGCTGTCTGATGAGAGACGTAGTATTGCTAGTTCTCGTTTGTGTCTGCGTGTAAACCTCGCGCTAGGTGCTGAGAGGCAGCTGTCTGATGAGATACGTAGTATTGCTAGTTCTCGTTTGTGTCTGCGTGTAAACCTCGCGCTAGGTGCTGAGAGGCAGCTGTCTGATGAGATACGTAGTATTGCTAGTTCTCGTTTGTGTCTAGTTGTAAACCTCGCGCTAGATGCTGAGAGGCAGCTGTCTGATGAGAGACGTAGTATTGCTAGTTCTCGTTTGTGTCTGCGTGTAAACCTCGCGCTAGGTGCTGAGAGGCAGCTGTCTGATGAGAGACGTAGTATTGCTAGTTCTCGTTTGTGTCTGCGTGTAAACCTCGCGCTAGGTGCTGAGAGGCAGCTGTCTGATGAGAGACGTAGTATTGCTAGTTCTCGTTTGTGTCTGCGTGTAAACCTCGCGCTAGGTGCTGAGAGGCAGCTGTCTGATGAGAGACGTAGTATTGCTAGTTCTCGTTTGTGTCTGCGTGTAAACCTCGCGCTAGGTGCTGAGAGGCAGCTGTCTGATGAGAGACGTAGTATTGCTAGTTCTCGTTTGTGTCTGCGTGTAAACCTCGCGCTAGGTGCTGAGAGGCAGCTGTCTGATGAGATACGTAGTATTGCTAGTTCTCGTTTGTGTCTGCGTGTAAACCTCGCGCTAGGTGCTGAGAGGTAGCTGTCTGATGAGAGACGTAGTATTGCTAGTTCTCGTTTGTGTCTGCGTGTAAACCTCGCGCTAGATGCTGAGAGGCAGCTGTCTGATGAGAGACGTAGTATTGCTAGTTCTCGTTTGTGTCTGCGTGTAAACCTCGCGCTAGGTGCTGAGAGGCAGCTGTCTGATGAGATACGTAGTATTGCTAGTTCTCGTTTGTGTCTGCGTGTAAACCTCGCGCTAGATGCTGAGAGGCAGCTGTCTGATGAGAGACGTAGTATTGCTAGTTCTCGTTTGTGTCTGCGTGTAAACCTCGCGCTAGGTGCTGAGAGGCAGCTGTCTGATGAGATACGTAGTATTGCTAGTTCTCGTTTGTGTCTGCGTGTAAACCTCGCGCTAGGTGCTGAGAGGCAGCTGTCTGATGAGATACGTAGTATTGCTAGTTCTCGTTTGTGTCTGCGTGTAAACCTCGCGCTAGATGCTGAGAGGCAGCTGTCTGATGAGAGACGTAGTATTGCTAGTTCTCGTTTGTGTCTGCGTGTAAACCTCGCGCTAGGTGCTGAGAGGCAGCTGTCTGATGAGAGACGTAGTATTGCTAGTTCTCGTTTGTGTCTGCGTGTAAACCTCGCGCTAGATGCTGAGAGGCAGCTGTCTGATGAGATCTGGATATTATTACGTTTCATTCGCTATAATCCACCAAACCAAACAAGTATAGGTACGAGTATGTGGTGCAGCGTGCAGCATTTTCATTTCATTTCATTTATTTTATTTCATTTATTTATTTAGCACGCGTAGCTTGCAATATTCGGCACTAAGCCAGCAATTCGCACCGGCACAACACCACACCGCAACACGCCGGAGCATCGCATCTCGAGCATCTGAAACCGGGAAAGGACATGAGTTTCGGCTTCTTTTTATCCCGGAAAATTCAAGAGTTCCCGCGGGAATCGAAGAAACTTGAATTTGTGAGCTATTGGGGCTGTACTTATTTCCTAGTAGTTACCCCCTGAGCAATTAAGCTAACCGCTCACCGGCATTTTTATCAGAGTTAACATGAATTTCAGTTGTCAGCACGCGAAAAAACCTATTAGCCCAATAAAATCTTCTTCACCCGTCTTATCTAAACAATAACAGAATCTTCAATTAGCGGTCGACGAGTGACGCGAGCAGATACCGAGCACAAACAAACAAACAAACAAACGACATGGCCCAAAATTTTCATTACATTTTAAATCTTTATCCGCGCGTTGAATAATAGCTCGTATGCTGTGGTGATAAGGTCGCAGTTGTCGCGGCGGGAGTCGGGCGGGGAGCGGTGGATCGTAATTACTTTTCTACTTTCGTTTTGCGATTCGTCAGCGGGCCCCGACCAGGCCCGCCCACGTCTTCGCGGAGTTGTAATTGATTCTGTTACTGGAGCGGTGTCTGTATTACCGTCATAGTCTTTTGATACCCGTATTCTACGTATACTCAATTTTAACAAAGAATTAAACTCAAATTCAAATGTTTTTAGCAATCTTTTGCAAGAGCTTTTGAAGATTAATCGCAGAAAGCTCCTTGATAATATGACCTTCATATTTTACAAAGTGCTTAGAAATTAAATCGACTGCCCACCACTTGTACCAATAATCAATTTTAGAGTCCCACATAGAGTTCCCCGTCAAGCAACCGGCCTTTGACACCCACCCAGAGCTAGAACGAATCTCAAACAATTTTCAGCCATATCCAGAATAACAAAAATGTACAATTCCATTAGTACAGAGGTAGACGTTTTTCATGATACGCTGCCAAAATTCAAAAAAGAAACGTTAAGATTGTTAAGGTCGACTTAAGTTTACTTTATACTAGATGATTCCCGCGACTTCGTCCACGTGGACCAAGTTTTTTCGATTCCCGCGGGAACTCTTGAATTTTCCGGGATGAAAAGAAGCCTATGTCCTTTCCCGGGATACAACCTACCCCTGTACCAAATTTCATTAAAATCGGTTGAACAGATACATTTTTTGATTCCCGCGGGAACTCTTGAATTTTCCAGGATGAAAAGTAGCCTATGTCCTTTCCCGGGATAGGTACAACCTATGTCTGTACCAAATTTCATCAAAATCGGTTGAACAAATGGGCCGTGAAAGAGTAGCAGACAGACAGACAGACAGACAGACAGACACACTTTCGCATTTATAATATTAGTATGGATGGATTAATGATTGTTTTTTTCCCTGAAATTTAAAAGTTCAATTTTCGTACTTTTTTATTTTTTGGAACGAAGTTCCTTACGCGTGTTACGAAAGGGGCTAGACGGAAAAAATTAAGACCAAAAGTTGTAACGACACTTTTTATGAAAAGATGGTTTTGGTTGCTATGACTACTTGTGTTGTTGACTTCAAGTTGTTGAAAATAAAAAGGCGAAATAATTTTAAGGAATTATGTTTTCAATAGTTACATAGGCTAGTTATTCGTTCCATCCGGGTGTCCCTTGGACACCTTTCGATTAATTAGTGAAGGAATTGTAATAAAATTTACACAGAGAAACACGCGCACGCCGCACGGCTTACAACTATAGCAAAAAGTGTCGTTACAACTTTTGGTTCTTCGTTCCATTCGGGTGTCCGTTGACACCTCTCAATTTTTTTTATATAAATATTAAGTTTAGATTTTCTTGTAGAGTAATTTTTAATAACAAGGTAAGGTGTAAGGTGTAACATCTTGGCCCACAGGTTCGCCCGCTGAAGTAAGGAAGCGAAATAACGCTATTTAAAGCTTATTGTCAAACCCGCTACACGGGGGGCCTGTGGACTAACTACACGCAAAAGGCTATACCTAATAGATACATTGCGAGTCCAGTATAACAATGGATTCAGGATACTGTTGGGCTCGCCGCTTGCCGCGATTTTGCTCAGCATCAGGCATGTTTGCAGAGGCACGTAGAGATGATTTTTATGCCCTTATCAGAAAAAAGACTGCATAATTTATCTCCTGGCAAGGCTGCGTTCAAGCTCAAACAGCATCCTGAAGATGATAGCGTGTAAAACAGAATCACCGATCCTGCAACACTTCATTAAAGTGCTCGTTCGGTGATTTATTTTATGTTAATAAATATTAAAAAGTCAATTTAAATATGATCCTAGATATTAAATAATTAATAACATAGTTTTTAATAAGCTTGTGTACTGTTTTACTAACAAACATGGGCCTCTGTTGCTTAAATAAAGAAAGTTATTTATTTAATTAATTTTACACGTATAAGTTTTTTTAGTGAACGATGTGGCACCTTCTATAAATTGTTCATTTAATTTAAAGGTTAATGTACAATTTTTGGCTGTCTAAATAAATAAATAATAATAAATAACAATCGTCAATCCGTCACTAATTAAGTCTTCTTCTTATGAAGTCGTAAGGACATTTTATGATAAGTACGACTGGATTAAAATAAATCTCGACTTCATCCGCGCAGATATTGGTTTAAAAATCCCAAGGATAAAGTACAACTTATCGCAAAACAAAATTTCATAAAAATAGGTTACACCGGTGGGTTGTGAAAGCATAACAGACAGACATACACCGTTTTGCATAATATTAGAATGGATTTGAAAAAGTAATAAATTATCATTGCAAATCTAAAAACAACCAATGAGTACCTGCGAATTATACCAAACATTTTAATACAATTACAATATTCATAAATTATTAATAACGGTAGCATGTAAAGGGAGAACGGGAGGGGTAAAAACCGGCCAAATGCGAGTAACTGCCTCGTTGGTCTAGTGGTTACCACGTTCGACTGCGGCCGACGAGGTACCGGGTTCGAGTCCCGGGTCGGGCCATAATTAAGTGTTGGGTTTTTCTGACTAGAAATTCTCAGCACTAGCCCGGAGTTAGGAAGTTGGCGGTGTTTCACCCCCGTGCCTCGGAGAGCACGTTAAGCCGTCGGTCCGTCGGTCCCGGTTATTATCACTAACATGATAATAGTCGTTAAAGCCCGCCTACCCGCATTGGAGCAGCGTGGTGGGTCTAAGCTCTAATTCCCTCTCTCCTATGAGAGTGTAGGCCTGTGGCCAGCAGTGGGACAATAATAGGCTGTAGTGGAAATGCGAGTCGGACTCGTGCACCGAGGGTTCCGTACAAACCTGTAGGTATATAAGTAAAATTTATAGTATTTTTATTCCACTTATCTAGGTATTTTAATTTCAAACCTCTACGCGTTCATGCGGAAAGGTAAAAAGGTGCGTAAGTTTACAATTATTAAAATTATTTTTACTATATAATGTAATTAAAAATTTATGCTTTTCGCAATTTTTCCTTTATTTGTGCTTTAAGTCGTTGCTTCGTACTAAATTTCAAGATTTTGAGTTCACGGGAAGTACCCTGTAGGTTTTGATTCCTTTGCGAGTGTCGAAAATTTGCAGCATAAACGGCTGTATCTTTTGATTGTGTTGGCTTTGAAGTTTGATTTTTCACAGCTCCAAGGGACAGTAGACTTGAGTATTTAATATGAATTTCAGCTTGATATCTCTATGCGTTCCTGAGAAAAAGGGTCTTGACACACAGACGGACGGACGACGAAGTGATCCTATAAGGATTCCGTTTTTTCATTTTAAGTACGGAACCCTAAAAATTGTGAATTAGAAAAGAAGTCAAAACTACAACAGCAATTGAATACAACTTATGAATGAAATAAATCAATTCTAACTAATTTTTATAACAATTTTCACTGAAGATATCGATATTAAAATGTTGCAAAACAGATGTATGCGAGCCGGAGAACCAAATTGGAACTAATTTTTATGGCTGTCTAGTTTTAGTTTTTATTTCATTTAATATTTATTAGCAACTTAAATGTGATAACAGCGAAGGTTCACCGCGTCAAATAAGTTTGTAGGACTTAAAAAGCTAAGGCAGTTCTAGGTCACTAAACTTAGACCTGCTCGGGATCCTTGAACCACGAAGTTATAGGAAACGAGCATCGCAACACTAGTACAATAATAGAATCAATTGTAGTAACTAGTAGTATTTTTAGCGCAGGTGTTGTATAGTAGCGCGCGACTCCCGGCGCCGCGCGCCGCTGATGCAGACGCGATGGTCACCGGCGATCATACTGTGCTCCGATGTGAATAACGCGGCTATTTGTGACTGCACCGACCGTGGTCGGACCATTTAAGGACTTGTAGAAAGATGCACTAAAACCTATTCTACCATATCATTGGAAACAGATTCATAATATAGCCATACAAGTTGCAAACCACATGTTCACCTGCTGCACATATACACCTCTGAGAGACTAGCTGATGCCGGCGCCTTCGTCCGCGTGGATTGTGGTTTTTGGTTCACAAGGAACTGTTTAATTTTATACGGGATACGAAGAAGCCTGACAGAGGCTGGTAGGTAGCACGACTGATAGGAAACAAAATATCTACTTAGCCATTCCTTTAGTAAATAAACTATCTCCTTTATCATGCAACAATAGCACAAAAATGATAATATGAAAGGATAACTTAGCTGACTGGAATATTATATTAATTTACAGCTTAACCATTGGATCAAGAAACTTGTAGTAAGTACAGGTATATCCATAACTTATAGTAGGTACCTAATGGTTTAGATTTCCAGAAAATCCTAACTACCGAAGTTTGGTTGAGTTTACCAATGGGTATCATAGCTCACCTTACCTTTACTGTTATTTTTGAAAATTACTTGGGGTTTTCAATTCCCAAACATCCCGAAACACGTAGAATCTTAATTTCATGGTTAACCAAAAATACCTATTTGGCCAATTTTCATTGATTTAACTTTAAAAAGCACAACTGACAGATTGGTCTGTCTGTCCCAAGTCTTGGATTTGTTTTCGATTGGTCAACAATCTTAATTCCGCAAAATATAACTAACTATATTATCGTCTATCAGCCTACTCTGTTAACTCTATCACCCTCTTCAAAATATAACTAACTATACTATCGTCTATCAGCCTACTCTGCTAACCCTATCACCCACTTCAAAATATAACTAACTATACTATCGTCGTGGTAGATTCATTTGACTATTCATAAGAACTTGTAAAAAGTCTATTTGAATAAAAATAATTTGATTCTGATTTTTTGATTTTTGTCTATCAGCCTACTCTGCTATCCCTATCACCCTCTTCAAAATATAATTAACTATACTATCGTCTATCAGCCTACTCTGCTAACTCTATCACCCTCTTCAAAATATAACTAACTATACTATCGTCTATCAGCTTACTCTGCTAACCCTATCACCCTCTTCAAAATATAACTAACTTTACTATCGTCTATCAGCCTACTCTGCTAACTCTATCACCCTCTTCAAAATATAACTAACTATACTATCGTCTATCAGCCTACTCTGCTAACCCTATCACCCTCTTCAAAATATAACTAACTATACTATCGTCTATCAGCTTACTCTGCTAACCCTATCACCCTCTTCAAAATATAACTAACTATACTATCGTCTATCAGCTTACTCTGCTAACCCTATCACCCTCTTCAAAATATAACTAACTTTACTATCGTCTATCAGCCTACTCTGCTAACTCTATCACCCTCTTCAAAATATAACTAACTTTACTATCGTCTATCAGCCTACTCTGCTAACCCTATCACCCTATTCAAAATATAACTAACTATACTATCGTCTATCAGCCTACTCTGCTAACTCTATCATCCTCTTCAAAATATAACTAACTTTACTATCGTCTATCAGCCTACTCTGCTAGCCCTATCACCCTATTCAAAATATAACTAACTATACTATCGTCTATCAGCCTACTCTGCTAACCCTATCACCCTATTCAAAATATAACTAACTATACTATCGTCTATCAGCCTACTCTGCTAACCCTATCACCCTCTTCAAAATATAACTAACTATACTATCGTCTATCCGCCTACTCTGCTAACTCTATCACCCTCTTCAAAATATAACTAACTTTATTATCGTCTATCAGCCTACTCTGCTAGCCCTATCACCATATTCAAAATATAACTAACTATACTATCGTCTATCAGCCAACTCTGCTAACCCTATCACCCTCTTCAAAATATAACTAACTATACTATCGTCTATCAGCTTACTCTGCTAACCCTATCACCCTCTTCAAAATATAACTAACTTTACTATCGTCTATCAGCCTACTCTGCTAACTCTATCACCCTCTTCAAAATATAACTAACTATACTATCGTCTATCGGCCTACTCTGCTAACCCTATCACCCTCTTCAAAATATAACTAACTATACTATCGTCTATCAGCTTACTCTGCTAACCCTATCACCCTCTTCAAAATATAACTAACTATACTATCGTCTATCAGCTTACTCTGCTAACCCTATCACCCTCTTCAAAATATAACTAACTTTACTATCGTCTATCAGCCTACTCTGCTAACTCTATCACCCTCTTCAAAATATAACTAACTTTACTATCGTCTATCAGCCTACTCTGCTAACCCTATCACCCTATTCAAAATATAACTAACTATACTATCGTCTATCAGCCTACTCTGCTAACCCTATCACCCTCTTCAAAATATAACTAACTTTACTATCGTCTATCAGCCTACTTTGCTAACCCTTTCACCCTCTTCAAAATATAACTAACTATACTATCGTCAATCAGCCTACTCTGCTAACTCTATCACCCTCCTCAAAATATAACTAACTTAAGTATCGTCTATCAGCCTACTTTGCTAACCCTATCACCCTCTTCAAAAGTTTGTCAACAAGTACATGTTTTAAAACCATCTGAATTAGGCTTAGACGAAATAAAGAGTTATCTTCAGAGTATAATCCAACATGGATACTATACCTACATACTACAGTAACTGCTAAAGCTGGAAATCATTTGGCTTAGTTTGTGTGGTGAATAAAATTAGAGAAGCTACTTCAATGTAGTCTGGAAGACCGAGCCATAAAATAATAATGATCACTACGTGTAAGTTGTGTCGTCATCGCCCCGTTATTATTCCACACCACACGATCTTGACGACAAACTACTATTTCAAACTAGTCATGCATTCAAATCGATTTTAGTTCAGTCATGAATGAAACCGTTAATCATCAAATGAAATAAACAAACGAGTTTTTTGCCACAAGCGGCACACTAAACTTTACAAGCTTCTCGCGTGAAACCCAAGATGCCGGAACACCACCGGCGCGGCGATCGCACTCGAAATAGGTACATTCCACACGCGCGCTATTTTTGTGACTCGTCGCAGAAAAAACAACTTTATAAATTAACCACGAGACACGCCTCATCTAGGGATACTTTTAATTTATTAACTTCTGAAGTCTTCCTTTGCACGATTAATCTAAAAGAATAATTCACTGGCTAGTTAACGATTTCGCGTCAACCGAAGACTTCATTCAGACAACGAAACATAAACAGACACAAACGACCAAATCGGAAACAAAGAATAACGATTGCGACCCAACCACCGACAAACCAAAACAATATGAGTCAGAACACGGAGCCGCTGCTGGTTCAAAACATTGGCTGAAAATATATTGAGTGTCGTCACACCGCTGTCCCACTGCGAGGCCGGACGGGAGCCGTCAGCTATTCCTAGCGCGCCGCGTGCCGCCGACGCCTGCGCGTGCGGTACTCGCGGCGGCGACGCGGCCACGCGAATCTCGCACCTGCGCCCAGGGAGCTAGGCTCAAGTTTGTATGGCGACAGGCGCCTCCCGATATCGATAAAATTAGAAAATGGTTCGGACGCGGGAGCTGTCTTGACTATTTATGGTGGTGCGTGCGTTGGCTAATTCCGAACACGTGGGGTCGCCTCGTGTCTAAAGTTAGCCGGCCGCCCGACGCCGCCACTCAGCGTCGCAGGAACGCTACTCGTAGCTTCTAACGAGTTGTGTCGAATGCTTGTCGATAGCTCTGAGTCAGGACTGACCCACTTTCAGCAGGTGCACACCCGCAGGCTGGCACCGCTGCCCTGTGACGTCACACCGCGTCACGGCGTCACGGTGGTCGTGACGACTAGGGGACGAGGAAGAGACGAGGGGGCGGGGGAGACTAATCAAAAACGAAAGTCAACGAGTGTATAAAAAGAAATGATGTAATTAAAATAAATAAATTAACCGTTTATTTATTAATTACATTTTGGCGCGAGATCCACAACGATCCCAAATATAATAAAAATAAAAAAGAGAAATTAAATTTATATAAATTTTACAATAAATTACATTAAGATAGATGGCGTAACATTAGATGTTCAGTTCTGTCAGGTATCACTACGCACAACGCACGAATGCTTGCGTTCCTCTCGAGCAGCACAACACACGGCACTCGCTCACGCGGCGGCGGCGGCGGCGTCGGCGGTTTCGGCGGCGACGGCGGCGTCGGCGGCGGCGGCGCGAGGGTTAACGAGATGCTTAGAAGCACTTGCGGTGGACGATGCCGGGGCCGGACTCGTCGTACTCCTCCTTGGAGATCCACATCTGCTGGAAGGTGGACAGCGACGCGAGGATGGAGCCTCCGATCCATACGGAGTACTTCCTCTCGGGGGGAGCGATGATCTTGATCTTGATGGTGGAGGGCGCGAGCGCGGTGATCTCCTTCTGCATCCTATCGGCGATACCGGGGTACATGGTGGTACCGCCGGACATCACTGTGTTGGCGTACAGGTCCTTGCGGATGTCGACGTCGCACTTCATGATGGAGTTGTACACTGTCTCGTGGATGCCACACGACTCCATACCCAGGAAGGAAGGCTGGAACAGCGCCTCGGGGCAGCGGAACCGCTCGTTGCCGATGGTGATGACCTGTCCGTCGGGCAGCTCGTACGACTTCTCCAGCGACGTGGAGGCGGCGGCGGTCGCCATCTCCTGCTCGAAGTCGAGCGCCACATAGCAAAGCTTCTCCTTGATGTCGCGCACGATTTCCCGCTCGGCGGTGGTGGTGAAAGAGTAGCCCCTCTCGGTGAGGATCTTCATGAGGTAGTCGGTCAAGTCGCGGCCGGCCAAGTCCAGACGGAGGATGGCGTGGGGCAGAGCGTAACCTTCGTAGATGGGCACGGTGTGGGAGACGCCATCGCCGGAGTCCAGCACGATGCCGGTGGTGCGGCCGGACGCGTACAGCGAGAGCACGGCCTGGATCGCCACGTACATGGCGGGCGAGTTGAAGGTCTCGAACATGATCTGCGTCATCTTCTCCCTGTTGGCCTTGGGGTTGAGGGGCGCCTCGGTCAGCAGCACGGGGTGCTCCTCGGGGGCGACGCGCAGCTCGTTGTAGAACGTGTGGTGCCAGATCTTCTCCATGTCGTCCCAGTTGGTGATGATGCCGTGCTCGATGGGGTACTTCAGAGTGAGGATACCTCTCTTGCTCTGGGCCTCGTCACCCACGTACGAGTCTTTCTGGCCCATACCGACCATCACGCCCTGATGCCTGGGGCGACCCACGATGGACGGGAACACGGCGCGCGGCGCGTCGTCGCCGGCGAAACCGGCCTTGCACATACCGGACCCGTTGTCCACCACCAGCGCAGCTACATCGTCGTCGCACATTCTGGTTTCGGGTGTGTGTGTCGGGACTCGTGGAAGTTGACTCTACGGCAGCGAGACTGCGAGTGCGGCCGAGAGCGCGGCGGGACGCTTATATAGGCGGGCGCCGCGACGCGCCGCGCGCCATACAAGGCGCGCCTCGCTCCCGCCCGCGCGGCCGCCCGGCCGCTGCGCCCTGCCGCCTGCAGCCCTGCAGCCCTGCGCCCCCGCGCCCGCGCACCCCCGCGCACCCCCGCACCCCCGCACGCGCACCCTCGTCCGCCGGCGCAGGCTTCTGGGGTGCGCTGCGGCGGCGCCTGCGCACGCGCGCGCCGTTTGAGGCGATGCTCGGCGCGCGCTTCGACCCTCGCTGCACAACAGTCAAATGTTCGATAAGAACCAAATATCTTTCCGATTAAACAAATTTAGACACTGTACCTAAAGTGGCACAGATAGCTTGACAAACAAAATATGAACCCTCTGAGAAACTGGATGAAAGATTTATTCTAGTTTAAATTGATTAGATTTATTATGTTTCTGGTTCACGTAAAATAATTAAGTTAAAGAACCGAGAGATGAAAGGGATTAATTATAATTAGTCCCTTTCACCTCTCGGTTCTTGATAATAATTATTGATAAAATGAATCACATATTGTAATAAATCTAAGAACGCTCCGCTTTGGATTCGAACATGACTAATTAGGTCTGTTCATGCATGACCCAGCCGTAACATGAGGTTTTTTTTTTGCCATTTTTGCCAGGTGAGAGGCTTCGGCCGTGGCTAGTTACCATCCTACCTACCGGCAAAGACGTGCCGCCAAGCGATTTAGCGTTCCGGTACGATGCCGTGTAGAAACCGAATAGGGGTATGGGTTTAATATAACTGCCATGCCCCTAACAGGTTAGCCCGCTACCATCTTAGACTGCATCATCACTTACCATCAAGTGAGATCGCAGTCAAAGGCTAACTTGTAGTGGATAAAAAAAAATATGAGTTCCGCCTGAAAAGGTGAATACGGATCTCGTAAGTAATAAGTATATTAAAACCAACAAACGTAACCGCGTACACCTGTGTCCACAAATAGCCGGCCAATGCACCCGCATGCACGTGCGACATGCATGCGGGCGTCAACGCGCAGTCGAAACTTCCATATACATCACCATTTTTATAAGAATTCCGAAACATTGCGCTCGACTGCTTTCAGAAATGTAAGTCAAATAAGTTGAAAATTGCGTAATATATTTCAATAATGTGATCTTAGTACTCTTTTCAGGATTAATTTTATCAATGGTTTAGAGGACTTCGGAAGAATATAACAGGTGCAAATAAACAAATTCTACGAAAATCTAGATACAACAAGATGCAGGCATCCCAATGTGTGACCATGACAACAATGGAAAACTAATCTGAGTGTGCCCCAACACGGAGTTTGAGAGCAAATGGTGACAATGTTGTATTCTAATTTATTCACCCAATTCCGTTAAACCGGTCAAGTCTGTTCGGCTGTTGATCATATTATTATAGTACGGACGAAGAATGATTTACCTTCTCTACTGACGCTTTTAAATTTAGCTTTTAATTAGCTTGGGCCTTGGTGTCTTAGCAAGTGATCAGGTTTTGCAACTGGATACATTTTAGAGCAGTTAACCCGAACCGGGGACTTTGGGACTTCCAAAGAATTTCGTAGCGATGCAGTAATGTATACTTAGTACTACAGAGCAGTGGACAGTGGTCTCGCAAACAACTCTTCAAAGTCTGAACATACGAGTATTTTGTTCCTGTTTCGGCGATGGATTTGACTTGACAAGTAGCTACTTAGCTGGTGTTCAGAGTCTAATTGTTGGAGTAAAGCTTTTGTTTTAAAAATATTAAATAATAATATAACACTAGATTGTGCCCAAGCATCAAGATTTTTCGATTACTGTGGCAACTCTTTAATATTTTGGGATAAAAAGTAGCCGGGATGCCCGGGATGGTGCTCTTTCCCGGGATGCAATAAATCTTTGTACCAAATTTCATCAAAAACGGTTGAAAAGATGGGCCGTGACAGACAGACAGACACACTTTCGCATTTATAATATTAGCATGGATGTCCAGCTTGTAGGTCTACTTGGCACTTTTGTCAATAATCATCGTACAAGAGCACGCATGAAACAGTACAATTAACTTATAACCGAAACGCCAACGACCTTGATATACCTACTCGTTTTAAGCGAAGCGCCAACGACACGACACACGACACACGACACCTGTTGCAGCGTTTGTGCGAAAGCTGACACAATATTGTTACATCATTCATATTTTCATCTCTGTGCGTCGTTTTCCTCATTACTGAGGGTCGTGACCTCTCGCGGGTCACATAATGTTCGAAGTTTTCTTGGGATAATAATGCGGTGGGTTGCCACGGTGGGGTTGTCCTTCAATCGAGACTTAACAGAGCGTTTCTCTATTATCGACGTGATTTTTTGCATCGGTATACCTAGTTGCAACTACCTAGTTGAGGACCTGGAGAGTGACGTAGGCTTTTTTTTATCCCGGAAAATTAATAAGTTCTCGTGGGAATGAGAAATACTTACTTATTCGCGGGCATCAGCTAGCTTGAATATCACCAGAACGTTTAAACGGCATTCCGTGAGTAATTTACGATTTACAAGATCTCTTTCCGTACTCTTCCAAAAATAGAAACTAAGAAATTTTACCGACATAATTACAAGAGGTACATACTTAGGATTTATTTACCAGCTAAGCTAAGCTAAGGTGAATAGATTTGTTATAGTTAAGTTTGTATGTTAGACTTAGTATCCAGTTCAGTGCTTTACTGTATCTACTGCACTTCCCTCTCTTCAGTGCTAGTTGATAGATCAATTTGAAAGAGTTTCTTGCCGGCTCTTCTCAGTAGAACAGTTCTCTGAACCGGTGGTTGAGTCTTGAGTCTTGACGTATCATAAATGATTTGTGCTTCGTGAAATACATAAATCATTTATCATTTAATCAAAGAGTCAGTAAGGACACATCTTTTTAGCTTATTTTTCAGGAATTTTGACCCGACCTTATTACTTGTCAACATTATAAAGGTAATCCTCCGTGCGAATTTTCAGCTTACAGTGAACCTAGGATTTGCGCGTGACGTCGCGCGTCGCGTCGGCGAGCGAGTGCGTGAAACAGAAATTATTTAATTGCATGCGATTACAGCTCCTGGTATATTGACACGTCCACCATTTGCGTAAGGATACATTTATTGAACTAGTCTTTTCCGTCTGTTTCGCGCGTGAAGCACCGCTTGTTGGATAAATCGGTGTTTAAGCCACACAACTTGAAGCTATGAAGTAAGTATATCAGTCAAAGTGTGGAGATATGAAAATGAAGATAATTTAATATAAAAAATTCTTTTTAAACAACCGACTTCAAACTCCCGCGCCTTAACTTTACAACAACAAGCCCACGCTATACAAAGTACTTATTTTATTGTTGATATTTTAAAAACCGCTCAACCGATTTCGATAAAATTTATATGGGACTACATGGGAAGTATGTCCTTTCAAATAAAAAAAGAATCATCCAAATCGGTCCACCCAGTCAAAAGTTCTGAGGTAACAAACATAAAAAAAAAAAAGTCGAATTGAGAACCTCCTCCTTTTTTTGAAGTCGTTTGAAAAATAGCAGCGATGAAGAGATTAATTTCGGGGCTTATTGGTCGGGGGATCCGGTTTTTAAATTCGGGTAGGCCTCAACTCTGTGATGCGTGTTGGACTACGGCCTAAATCCTTTTCAATCTAAGAGGAGAGCCATGTTTATCAGTGAGTCATCAATGGGCTGACGATGAGCATGTTGTGTAACAACTGACAGTAGAGATACGTGCGAGTACACAACCGACTAGCGCTCGTGTTCCCGCTGCGACGCTACAGCGCAGTGGTGCGGCGGCGGCTGGCTGGCTGTGAATAGATCGCAAGTTCAGTGCCGGCTGCCCTAACAGGAACTAACAGGAAAAGTAGTCGGGTTTAACACAATATGCATATTATTGTAAGATCCTCGCTGCTATTATTGGAGTGTATACAATATTTTAACTTCCAATAATTCTCGTATCTTCTAACCGTAATTTTCAGAAGGTACTTATTGTGTCCGGTCATTTCTAGCGGTGGGTAAAGACTAAAGGAGACGCTATAGTGGGCAGTTGGGCACATGTTGGGATCTCAAGTGGATCGCGCATCTCGTTATGAGCCATCTATATACTAAGAGCCCCAAAGTGGTGAAAATAATTATTTTACAATAAAAATAGCTTTAAAATGTTAAACCGAGTAAATACAAGCCTATAGTACGCGCGCGATTTGAACGCAGAGCTCATGTATGTGTCACCATACATAAGATCTGCAGTCAACTCGCGTGCAAACCATAATTTAAAATTAAAATGAATGAATGAATTGAGTCAAACATTAACGTTTAAACATCATTAAAATAAATATATCTGCGTTCACTTCAGTAGATATTGATGTTTAAATCTTTTATCACTGACCGATCTCCCAATTAGCGGTCCGCGTAATTGATACGCTGCGATAAGATCATCCGACGTAATTGGCGATAATCGACACAGAGGGTAATCCCCTCAGAGAATCGGCGCGCGTTGAACGTGCAACGCGGTTCCAGTGGCCCAACCCGGCTGTTGTAGCAAACAACAGTAAACCTTCTGTCGTGGAAATACGATTGTTTTTTTATGTATTGTATTGATGTAACATACGGCTTATAGAAATTCTCTAAGCGTACAATCCAATTTAGTATCTATCGTGAAGAGATAGAATTGATTTTGAGAATTAGTTCAAGCGTTGCTAAAACGAGTGGATGCAGTCCATACTGTTGCAGTTCTATGGAGATTAAAGATAATGTTATTCTGGTGTTCCCATGATTCCCATGAGTATCTAATATTGTATTCAAATCACGCTAACAATTTTAGGATTTAATGAATGAACTTATAAGGTTTTACAATTATTTATTAAATTATTAGGATTTAACAGTGACAAATAATAAACTGGAAACTAAACTGTTTGCGTTCGGTTTTAACCCATATAAATAAAGAATAGTACTTACTACGATAATACGACAATACTACCAACTATCTTAAAAAAGATTCTTACTCCCAATAGTAGGTAAGGATTTTTAAGAAACATATTATTAGGAGAACTTTGTACTTGAACTTTGTGAATATGTAGGTAGGTATCACGTATTATGTGGCTATTAGTGTAGCTTCGAGGTTTATCATATTATTGTATCGTTTCTGGCGATTCGTTTTTCCAGACTACCTACTACCACATTTCTCACAGTTTTAATATACATTTACACGTAGATTTAGGTTTAAAAATATATATCTACGTGAAGAAATGGCGGGCATCGTCTAGTTATATTGAAAAAGCTACAAATTAAATCAAAATACGCAACTGTACGGCCATCAAAAAGGAGACAAACAATTCGGTGTCACGAGACCTGCGTGAAAATGCTCTGACACAATAGAGATGTCACGGATAGATTATAAATCAATTAGCAACCGAATTGGTGCAATAAAGAGCTGGTTACAGTGTGCCGGGGAGCGGGGAGCGGGGAGTGGGAGCGGGAGCGGGAGCGGGAACGGGCAGGGTCCCCAGAGGCTTGCAGCGCAAATAAGCTGACAAATTAAATCAACCGAGATTCACAACACAAAGACTATATCTAGTCGCAGACTGGCACCCATTATTCTTACACCTAATTATGCCTACTCAGCTTTAAAAACTCGGTTAGTCTAATGTGATACTTAGGTACTAAAGGTTTGTGTTTGAATCTGAATAATATTACGATTTTTATGAAAAATCTTCTTAAATATTGTGAGGATTGAAATACCTACAATAATAGATAGCAATTATTACTTTTATTCGGTTTTTTGACGACGAAATTTGTTAAGTAATTACAAAACTAGTTTGCATCATGAGTTTAGACTCTTTATTTTGGAAAATAAAATTAATTGAGTCACGGACATCTTTCATCACCTATTTAAACCTTGACTTTCAACGCCTTAGATTAATGGTAAAAAGTTTCGTCCCGTACTCCGTACTGATCAGTAGATCAATCAATAGTGAAAACTTGTTTATTATTAGCATTAATAACATCGTATAATCAGCTACAACTATGGTTGCAGCATAGATAACAGTAGACGCAGAATATACTGTACGCACTCTTGAAAGAGCTTCTAACCTAAGACATCTTGTTGAGACAATGAGACAGAGGTCTATTTACAATAGAGGGAGAGAGACATTCTTTTTTTCGCATGCGATTTTAGAGGCAAGATCGGGCTTTTGTCGACCCTAAACGGGACATCTAAGTAACATCTTTTGTTCTTGAAATGCCTGAAGGTAGGCAGTAGTCACAATGCCAGTGTCGCATCTGCGAGGCTCGCTCTGTGCGCGCGCGTGCGAGCCGCGTGCGCGCTGCAATCATAGCACTAATTGCCGGCCGGTCGCCGTGCACTGCGGGCCAGCGAAATACGCTCCTACAGCCTGCAGATTCGCTTCGTGCACTGGATACATTCTACATAATTATGTATTGCTCATACGTAGAGCTTTTTTACTATACGCCGGATGAAATACATTTTTCATATAACCTGCATTGAAAGTGCGAGTTTCAATCCCGACCGAGCCATCCGAAACTAGTCAATTTCAGACGAATACGTCGTTCACCGGGCAGAAACCCGCCAGAATGATTTCCTGCCCCGTGGTAGTAGTAGTAGTAGTAGTATAAGTCTTTATTGTATCTTAACACAGGTACAAAATTATGCATACAAAACAGAAGACAGGAAACTGTGGTAATGCGCAAAGGCGGCCTTATCACTAAAGTTATGTATCATGGTAGATGTAACAGCCCTCCTTTCGTTCCTGTCCAGAGTGTTTTGTTTATTTCAAACCTTTACAATTGTCATTTTAAGAAATACAATTTTAATACAACTCGCACCTAGACCTGTCAGAAAATAAAACTAATAAATAATATAATAATAATAGAACTAATAAAAATTATAACTCGAAAACTACCAAAAATCACTGAACATACATGGGGTATTTTCTGATAGGTACAAGGAATCTAATTTTTTCTTTACTATTTGGACTATCATGTATAGTTCATAATTAGGTTATCACAAATTTTTAAAATGGTTTTAGTAATGATTCTACTTATTTATTTAAATGTATGTACTAGCAGATTGTTTCCGACACGGTTATCGAAGATTTTGTGTAACATATTGTGTCTTTTTTACCTTATTACTTTTTTAAGTTGTCATAGTTGTCACAGTAGTGACAAACCTTTATGTTCCCACTTCTGAACTCAGAAATTTTTGAGAGCGTGCTATGAAACACTCCGCCTCTGTCAGATATAACAGCTGCCCTCTGCTACTTCAGTTTGGTAATCCTTTGAGCTATGTCGGTCGCTTTTGTTATTCTACGAATTTCTCCGTTCCTATCTCTGAGCTGGCTCCACAGCGCGTCGAGCGAGATGCAACTCGTGGACGAAGTCACCCGTCAGTGTTTGCGTTTCCACTTTTACCGTATATGATATTTATTGCCTCATAAACAATAGACACTTAAAACTAAAGAACGAAAACAACCTTCCTCTAGCACTAACATTCCTGGAATAAATATCTTTATACTTAAAGTTACAACTTTGTACATAAAGACGTTGTCCGGGTGCGCAGTTTCCCGCGCCCGCAGTGCACAGTGCACGGCTCACCCCGGGCGCGCTAACTCCGCTCGCGGCTCGTCGGACGCATTAATTGCCTAGTGCCGCCGCCCGGCGCCGCGCGCCCGCCATTGTCACCGATTGTTGCTCTTTTGGGACGCCACGTGACCATTATTAAGTTGACAGATTTCATTAGCTCTCCTCCCCTCCCGGCCAGTCCGAGCCTGTCAATTTGCTCGTTCAGTGATCTAGTGACGTTGCAAATTGCTCGGAAATTAGATTTTATTTTGTCGAATTGCTTAATTTTGCAATTATTGTCGTTAATCTGACTGAATGTCCCGAAGGAATTTCAAATGATTGGTGATAATTTGATTGGATTATAGCATTGCCCGCTCATATTGTTAGACCTACTCGTACTCTACATATACTTACCTATACCTACACATCTTCTTCTATATAAAAGCGAAATACCACTCACTCACGATATGTCAGGAACTAATGAAGCAGAGGGTGGCAACGAATAACGAATAACGAATGAGGCAGAAGGAACCCACAAACTTGTGGGTTCCTTCTGTGGTGTAAAGTATCAGATCACAAACGGTTTTGAGAAAACGTTCCTGAGGGGCTAGAATTTTGTATGAAAGTCCTATGTTATTGAAGTTAGAGACTTGAAAATAGGCATTTAGGTTATTCGTTTCGTTTCGTTTTAGTCGAGGGTGAAATGTTTTTTTTTACACCGTACTATTCGCTAGGTACTATTTATTTTTAGGGTTCCGCAACTCAAAAGGAAAAAACGGAACCCTCATAGGATCACTTTATTGTCCGTCCGTCTGTGGGTCAAGACCCTTTTCCTTAGGAGCACATGGAGGTATCAAGCTGAAATTCATATCAAATACTCAAGTCTACTGTCCCTTGGAGCTGTGAAAAAATCAAACTTCTAAGCCAACGCAATCAAAAGATACAGAAGTTTATGCTGCAAATTTTCGAATTTTCTTGCACTCGCAAGGGAATTAAAACCTACTGGGTACTTCCCGTGAACTCAGAATCTTAAAATTTGGTACAAAGCAACATCTTATAGCACAGATAAAGGAATAATTGCGAAAAGCATAAATTTTTAGTTACATCATATAATATTGAAAGTATTTTTAATAATTTTAAACTTACTACAGGTTTGTATGGAACCCTCGGTGCGCGAGTCCGACTCGCACTTGGCCGGTTTTTTTTCAAAATTCAAAATTCAAATTATTTTTATTCAAATAGACTTTTACTAGTACTTTTGAATCGTCGAGTGAATCTACCACTGGTTCGGAATGCCATTCCTACCGAGAAGAACCAGCAAGAAACTCGGCGGTTGCTCTTTTGAAAAAAAAATAATTTATAATTTTACTAATTTATACATATTATGTAACCGCTGTCCTTAGCATTGCTGGAGCGAGTCAAATCCATGCTCCTTTGTCATTTACGTAATCTTCAACAGTATAATAAGCTTTTTTCAGGAGCATACTTTTAATGGACTTCTTAAACTTGTGTAAAGGCAAGTTTAAGATAGGTTGTGGAATTTTGTTATAAAATAGAATGCTCATTCCCACGAACGACCTTCGGACCTTCTTGAAGCGGAGCGATGGAGTCACGAGCTTATGGCGGCCTCTAGTTTGCCTATCATGCAGATCGCATATTTTTTTGTAATTGTGAATGTGCTGTTTTACGAAGATTAGATTACTATAAATATATTGCGAGGCTACTGTAAGAATACCTATTTCCTTAAATTTCTCTCTAAGGGATTCGCGCGGTTTTAAATTATAAATTACACGTATTGCCTTTTTTTGTAATACAAAAATTTTTTGAATATCTGCCGCTTTACCCCATAGTAAGATTTCGTAAGACATAATACTATGAAAGTAAGCAAAATACACAATTTTTGCAGTTTCAACGTCAGTAAACTGTCGAATCTTTCTGACAGCGTAAGCAGCAGAGCTGAGTTTGCCAGCCAGAGTTGATATATGCGTGCCCCATTGAAGCTTTGAATCTAAGGTCACCCCCAGGAACACAGTGGTCTCTTCTATTTATAAAATATCATTATTTACAGTTAAATTTATGTTTCCTGTGGACTTGGTATTCGGCAATGCGAATTCAATGCACTTGGTTTTCTTTGCGTTCAAAATTAAGTTGTTTACGGTAAACCAGTTAGTGACTTGAGAAATTGCACTATTTACGTCTTCATAATTGTCTTTGTTTCTATCCACTTTAAAAATCAAGGACGTGTCATCAGCAAACAGCACAATATCGCAAGTATTTTGGACGTTATATGGTAAATCATTTATATACACCAAGAACATGAAGGGACCCAGAATAGAGCCTTGAGGAACACCCATTTGTGAGGCTGATCCGGACGACTCCACATCGTTGACACATACCGTTTGAATGCGATCACTGAGATATGATGCAATGAGGCCAAGTGCAGTGTCTTTGATTCCATAATGGTTCAACTTAACTAAAAGCGACTCATGCTCAACGCAATCGAATGCCTTAGACAACTTTTTACTATTAAGACTACCTTTGTGAGCTATCTTAAGCTATATTATCCAACATTATTATAGCTATAGTATAGATATAGGCTTTTGCGGCAGGAAAATTTCATAATCTCATAGGAAATGAGAAATTGTTGTATTGAAAACCGCTGGCATACCGGTGAACGTACTTGATAGGATCTAGTTATTCTAATTTTACATCGACAACGTTATAATACCTATCGACGTGTTCGCGAGTGATTCCCACGCTGTGTCACATGCGGCGCGGCGGCCGAGCGCTGAGCGGAGCACATTCCGAACTGTTGGGTAAACATGAATACAATAGGGGCAATTGTGATCGCAGGGGTTGAGGCGCGGCTATAATGACCGAATCCAATTATGTACCATTTAATATACTGTACTTCTGTATTGACGCACTGAATCTTCAAGGCTCAGGCTGTAATTAAATTATAAGTAAGCGCCTCATGTTAAAAGCATGAAATTCGATAAAAAAGTCTCGGAGCCATGATGGATGGATGACGATACATAATAATATGATGGGACAGTCCACATCCGAGACTCGGTCGCCAACTATAGGTCGCATCAGAAAAGCTCAGGCTCACTCAGCGGGCGATGGAGAGGGCTAGGCTTGAAGTATCCCTCCGCGATCAAATCAGAAATGAGGAGATCCGAAGCAGAACCAAAATCACCGATAAACGAACCGAACTGGCGATGGCAGCGGCACGTTAGGTTGGAAGAATAAAGGATCTGAAGATAGCCTAATAACTCTTTCCATCGCCCGCTTCATGAGCCTTCTTATCAGGCCCACAGTGAGCGACCATGTCTCGGATTCGTAAGTCATCACTGGCACGAAGACTTTGGTCATCGGACGCTGAGAATCAGCCTGCCTTAGACACAGAACAATACATAACTCAACAGCGAACCACTCGGCGGTCGGTAACGGCAGTCGGTATATTTAGCGCGCGGCGCAGTGTGTCAGTGTGCCATACGCCACACGCCACACGCCACACGCTAAATCGCTCGAGGGCACAGCTTTGTGCGTAGTGCAATCAAACTGTTAGCTGGAGCCGAGGAATTTTTAACTTATACATTCACAAATCGGCATGTCTTTATTGTGAACATCATTCCTGTGAAAATAATACATGGTACCTTTTTATAAGACCCTAGCGCGAGTGCTCGCGCTGAGGTGATTGTCGTATTAGGTTTACGACTACCTCGACCTTCCAATACTTAAACTTAACAGACCGAATATTTTGTTTTGAATGGGGATGATGCCTATGTCAAAATTAAATTATATTTCTTACTGATTATTAAATAGGGAATATTCCAAAAGACCTAAACTTCACATCCTCGGTTAGTTTTAAGCTTGATAACCATGTTAAACTAGAGATTTAATGTATTTCATACAAACTTCCATACTAGGAGCGCGTTTTTAAGTTTGATAAAGAATTCCTGATTTGGTCGAGTTGTCATCGTCGCTATGATTTGAGGCCGCACGTTTGTCTCATTTATGATAATTTTGGCAGATGTCGTTTGGCCTGCCCCACTGCCACTTCAGATTATTATGGCTTACGTTTGGGCTATGTCAGCGACCTCCTCATTCATTCTATTCATCAAAAAAACTCCTAACATATAGCTCTCAGACTGCAGACATAACAGAGCTCGCAATATGTTATGTTGTATGTTATGCTTAATATTATGTTGATGAACGGTCAAAATATATACTCTCAGGTTACTTGTGATATTTTGGTTATGGCAAAAAAGTGTCATTTTAATTTTCAATCCTTAAATTTTTCGACGGCATGTCTTCGAAGCAAGCAAGCCGGGCAAGCATTGCCCGGCTATATTCGTTGTACATATTTAAATCATCAACGTTCAAGAACGCTCTAAAGACATATTTCCTTTCAAATTGAAGACGACTTTAGTTTATTATATATTATTCTATGGTATGTAAGTGTATGTATGTATGTATGTGTAATGTGTATGTATATATTATGTATATATTATGTATATTTTAGTATATATTTAGATAAGTATATATATTTCAGTTTAAATAAAATACATCTATTTATATGTTATACTAGCAAACCCGGCGAACTCCGTTTCGCCACCAGATGGCTTTCCCGCTAAAAAGACTTTCCCGCTTTTCTGTTGAAATTTTTCCTGAATTTTCTTTGCTATAAACCTCACGGAGCCCGAGACCTTTCCAACGAATGCAAAACCGTGGAAATCGGTTCGTGCGTTCTGGAGTTATAGCGTCAGGAAGGAAAACCCGACTTATTTTTATATAGTAGATTAAGTAGTATTGTATTTGTGTATTGTATTATATAATTAAGTAGAAATTTTGAGCCACCCGCATTCTGGTTTCCTAGCGCTTTCCTAATCTTAAGGTTGCCTGGAAGAAATCGCTGTTTAGCGATAAGGCCGCCTTTTGTACCTATCCTTCCTTTTTATTTCATTTCATGTTTTATTGTCTTTGTTTCTCTTGTGTGGTGCAAATAAAGAGTTAAATAATAATAATAATAATAATTTTAAACTATAAAGTATTGTAGAAATAGGTCCATTTATAATATTTTACCATTTTTGATTCCATGGTGCTGGTGTGGGATACAACCTGTTCAGACAACAACAGAGCTGGTGCGGCTTGTAAAGCGGCTGAAAAAGCTAAAGCATGCAAATACAGGGTTCGAGACCCTCGGTCCGTGGGGTCCTAGCGCTATAAGGCTTTTTAAGGAAATAGTAAAAAGGTTAGTCGACATCACAGGAGACCGAAGAGCCGGCAGCTACCTCGGACAAGGAATTAGTCTAGCTATTCAAAGGGGGAACGCTGCCAGTATCTTCGGAACCTTGCCTAAAGGGACTCCTTTTAATAGTATATTTTAGTTATTATATTATATTTTTAAGGTTTTATACTATACATTATTTAAATATTTTTTGCCGGAAATCGAACCCTCATCGACATCTCACTTATACGACCACTGCGCTTACCACTGCGTCAGAGTCATCATTTTTCAAGTGATAATATTAAATGTTTTATAAAAACTTACTAATAAATGCATTGAAAATGGTTATCAACATGGTTATGGCAAATCGCCTGAGACGTAGTTTTGGCCATAGCTCCGAGGATTTTGGGAGGATCCAGATGGGAATAGTACCAAGAGTTGAGGAATTTATCGAGACACGAAGTGTGAGCGTTTGAATTTGGAAAATCGTACCATTGAAAATGGTTATTAGATGCAAATCGCCTGAGACGTATTTTTGGCCATAGCGCCGAGTATTTTCAACCGACTTCAAAAAAAGGAGGAGGTTCTCAATTCAACTGTTTTTTTTTTATGTTTGTTTCCTCAGAACTTTTGACTGGGTCAACCGATTTGGATGATTCTTTTTTTATTTGAAAGGGCATACTTTCCATGTGGTCCCATATAAATTTTATCGAAATCGGTCGAGCGGTTTTTAAAATATCAACAATAAAATAGGTACTTTGTATGGCGTGTGCTTGTTGTTGTAAAGTTGGCGAGAGAGTTTGAAGTCGGTTGTTTAAAAAGATTTTTTTATATTATTGGAGGATCCAGATGGGAATAGTACCAAGAGTTGATGAATTTATTGAGACACGTGAGAGCATTTGAATTTTGAAAATCGTACCATTGAAAATGGTTATTAGATGCAAATCGCCTGAGGCGTATTTTTGGCCATAGCTCCGAGGATTTTGGGAGGATCCAGATGAAGATAGTACCAAGAGTTGAGGAATTTATCGAGACACGTGTGAGCGTTTGAATTTTGAAAATAGGCTGGTAACGTTTTTGGAATAATGAAAAATGACGGGTTTTTTGGGGGGTGTTTGTTTACTAAATTGTAAATATTTCAGAAAAAACCCGACTTAATAAAAAATTAAAAAAACGGTCCTAGGGTAGTTTACCAACAAAATGGCGATTCTTTTTTGAAAATCGGTTAATAATTGCGACCTATAGGTGGTCCCTTTAGATTTGGAATTGTAGTAAACAGGTATTTCCGTATATAAACAGTGATGTAGCTTCTATGATTATTGACCGATCGTCATGGTAATGGTGTTAAAAGATGCGGATGTAGGCGAGAAGTGCATTCGAGTTGGAATTTCGAAAATCGGTTAGTGAATCCTTACTATTATTAATATTATAAATGGGAAAGTGAGTTTGTTTGTATGTTTGTTCCGCTTTCACGCCGTAACTACTGAACCGATTTGGCTGAAATTTGGAACATAGATAGCTTATAACCTGGATTAAAACGTAGGCTACTTTTTATCCCGGAAAATTAAGGAGTTCCCGCGGGAACCAAAAAACCTAAATCCACGCGGACGTAGTCGCGGGAATCAGCTAGTTTTTTAATAATTGGGAAGAAGAGATTTTTATTTCAGAATTTTTTTGTATTTATTTAATGCTCCGCTTACCTACTCAATGGCATTCTATATATAAAACTAGCTAATGCCCGCAACTTTGTCCGCGTGGACAGGGGTTTTTTGGTTCCCGCAGGAACTATTTAATTTTCCGAGATAAAAAGTCGCTTATGTGTTATTCTTCTAGACTATAATCTATCTCTGTGCCAAATTTCATCCAGATCCGTTCAGCCGTTCTGGCGTAAAACTTTCACATTTATAAAATTAGTATAATAGTTAGCGGATGCCCGCGACTTGGTCCGCGTGGTTTAAGTTTTTTTCCCCACAGGTAGGTACTCCATAATTTTCCGGTATAAAAAGTAGCGTCACTCTCCAGGTTCTCAAGTGTATACTGATGTAAAAAAATCAAGTAGATCCGTTGCTTTGTTGTGGCGTGATTGAAGGACAAACTCTCTATTTACCATCCTTGGGGATAAAATGTTCAAAAAGTGTGAGTTACGCATTTCTTCATTTCAAACCGAAATTCCAAATACCAAGTTACCTATAACTTGAAAAATAACAGATTTTCACACAAAGTTTCAACCCCTATTTTAATTTTATAATTTTGAAAAACTGTGACACACGTACTTCTTTATTTTTTACTGAAAGCCAAAATACCAAGTTTCGTATATATAACTTGAAACATATCTTGAGAAATGCAGGACTTTCATACAAACTTTCGTCCCTTATTTCACCCCTTTGGGGGGTAGAATTTTCAAAAATGGCGCAACACGTACTTCTGCATATTTAAGCGAAAGCTCAAAGACCAAATTCCGTGGCTTTAGCTTGAAAAATGAATGAATTTCATACCAACTTACAACCTCTATTTTACCCGTTTGGGGGGTATAATTTTGAAAATCTGTGACCCACGTACTTCTTTATTTTTTACTAAAAGTCAAAATACCAAGTTTCGTTGGTATAAATTGAATAATATCTTGAGAAATGAAGGTTTTTATACAAACTTTGGTCCCCTATTTCTTCGGGGGTGGAATTTTCAAAAATAGTGAAACCAAAGGCCCAAATACTAAGTTTCATGGGTATAACTTAAGAAATGAAGGACTTTCATTTAAATTTTCAACTACTATTTTATCCCTTTGGGGGTGGAATTTTGAAAAACTGTGACATACGTAGGAACTTCTTTAACTTTTAACGAGAGCCAAATGAATATAAATAAATAACTAGGACTTTTATACCAACTTTCATCCCCTATTTCACCTCTTTGGGGTCGAATTTTCAAAAACTGTGAAAAACGTATCTCTTCATTTTTAACCCGCAGCACATATACCAAGTTTCATGGCTATAACTTGAGAAATGAAGGAATTTCATATAAACTTTAAGCCCCTATTTCACCCCTGTAAGGGTAGAATTTTGTAAAACTGTGACACATGTACTTCTTTATTTTTTACCTTATGCCAAAATACCAAGTTTCGTTGATATAATTATAAGATAACAACTGTTGTTACCCACAATTTGGCAAAATAAAAATGATGATTTATGAATTATGAATTATAACTTGAGAAATGAAGTACTTTCATACAAACTTTCATCCCCTATTTCACACCTTCGAGGGCAGAATTTTCAAAAACTGTGAACCACGTATTTCTTATTTTTTTACCGGTAGCTCATGTACCATGTTTCATGGATATAACTTGAGAAATGACGGACTTTCATAGAAACTTTCAACCCCTATTTCACCCCCTTAGGGGTGGAATGTTAGTGAGCGCCTACGTCACAAAAGGAATCTACTGTCAAAATTTCAAGTTTCTAACTCCAGCGGTTTAGGCTGTGCGTTGATATAAAGTTAGTCAGTCAGTCAGTCAGACAGTCAGTCAGGACTTTGAATTTAAATTTATAGATAATAGTAAATGTGTATAGAAAGGATATAGAATCGAGTAGAATGGCTTTTAGTCCCGAGGTAAACACTCTACTTTTCACTTCAATTTCGAGAAAATAAAGTAAACAACGATTTTACCATTTAAAATGGTTACCTGCATCTGATATCGCCTGAGATGTATTTTGGCCAGCTCCGAGGATATTGAGAGGATCGAGATGGAAATAGTACCATGAGTTATAGAATTTATCGAGACACGTGTGAGCATTTGAATTTAGAAAATCGGCTGGAAATTTTTTGGAATTTTGAAAGAGAAGTGCATTCGAGTTAGAATTTTGAAAATCAATACTTATAATAAAACTGTAAGTAACTGGAAGATTTCTGTACATTTAATATACTCGTATTCTGAAAATTTTAATCGGTGTATGCTTTACCATCGATACTGAGCACAAAACTGATTTTTATTTAATTTTTGTCCATCTGTCTGTCTGTCTGTATGGCCGCGCATCACGCGAAAGCTAATGAACGGATTTAAATGAAATTTGGTATAGCGGTAGCTGATACTTCGGGTCAGTATATAGGATAATTTTTATCCCGATAGAAAATAAGGTTCCTCCAGGATAGGGGGTTTTTGTTGATTTTACTCCATAACTCAATCAAATCTCAACTGATTTGAATAAAACTAAAAATAAAATGTATCATCAGGTAAGTTTTTCCCAATTTTTGGTGAAGATTTGATGAATATTATCAGAGATAGAGGACAAAACTCCTCAACAGATTACAGCAATTCACTTGATTAGGACTTAATAATATATTTTTGGTGGCGTTTGAAGGAAACAAAAATAATTATAAAAAATTACGACCAAGAGAAAATCTGTCAACAGCTGTCAAGTGTCAATATAATTTAGTTACTATTTACATCGGTATTTCCATAATATGTCGATGCCACATGTTTGCCTGTGATATGTGGACTTAATTTCGTGTAGGTATTAAAAATGTTGAAGTAGCTTGAAAGGGCAGATAACGAACTTTGCTACAGAAGTGTTATCTGCAGCAGTATCTTCTGGAACGGAATCCTCAGTAAAGAAGCTCGAAGACAAATGCCGTAACCAAGAGCTTGAGGTAGTTTATCCAACCGCATAATATGACTGTGGCTATAAATGCGAAAGATTGGATGGATGGTTGTTTGTTACTCAATCACGCCAGAACGGCTGAACAGCCCCCCAATTATGTAAGAATTGTCGATCAAATCGTCTAAGTTCGGTTTCAAAGTAAAATAAACCATAATAGCATTGGATTAGAGCTCAATTTCGTGTATCCATTCTCATACGGTTAGGTATGTAGGTACGAATTAACGAATGAACGTACGAACTAAGACGATTTGATCGGCAATCCTTACATGATTGCACCTCAGATCTGGATGAAATTTGGCACAGAGATAGGTTATAGTCTGGAATAACACATTTACTTTTATTTTTTACTTTTAACCCGAATAACTTAAGAGTTCCCGCAGGAACCAAAAAAGCCTTAATCCACGCGGACGAAGTCGCAGGCATCAGCTAATAGGTTAATACATTTTTGAAAAATTTTGAAGAAGATATTTTTATTTCACAATATTTTTTTCGTAAATTTTTGTATTCATTTTCAATGCTCCTATTCTTGCGGGGACTGCGAAATCTGTGATTTTTATGATCTCTGCTATGAATTGTAACTGAATAATAATACAAGTATAAATTACAAATTTAAAACAACCCCCGACAATATGAAAGTAACAGATTAAGAAAAAAGCTGATGACCTTCAGACGGATGACCAGATTTTCATGAAACATGGCTAAGAACACTCGGGATAAAATTATCTATGACACAAAAAAAACTAAACGAAAATCGGTCCATCCGTTTGGGTACTACGATACCACAGATATATACACAAACAGACACGTTAAACTTATAACACCCCTCTCTTTTTGCGTCGGGGGTTAAAAAAAGGGTTTCTATTTGATTAAACTACGCCCGCTATGAGGTAAAAATAGGCTTGCTGCAATCACAGTCACTCTCTCTCCACTAAAATCCGTTGTCGCAGCGAGAATAGCATACTCGTACATTCAGCAAAACAATTAAAATTGTATTAATGATTCACGGAGCTTGTACATAACAGATCTGTAAATGTCAGGGTTTTTTATAGGGATAAGCCCACGTAATTGTATTTATTTTAGGTTTCCTTCTATTTTAAGGCCGTACGTGCATTGGCCCTTCTAAGGCTACGCGTAGCTCGTAGCGCATTCGTAGCGTGGGCCCACTGATACACATAGACACTGCTCCACGTGCTATTCTGACACTCATTCAGCGCGAGCGAGACGCCGATACCGTTCCGTTGAAAATAACGTAGGCGTGAGCGAAACGAAACGACTGCAGCGCGACACCATTTCAGGCGAAACCTATTGCAATGCAATTTTCTAGTAGAGCGTACGCGATGACACGCTGCCAATTAAAACTCAACCGTGTTGCAAGCGGATAGAGTTTATTTCGGATTGTGGTACTTAAGTTTAGTTATTCCTGGATTTACACAGCGCGGAACAAATTTCATTTCAACCGCTAAAAGTTTAAAGTGCAATTTAAATATTGCGGGCGCGGCCGGCGAGATTCACCGGCGAGCCCGCTACGGGCACACCGCGGGTGACTCCATCGTAGACACAGAGCGACACAGTGCACGAACACCGACCAGGAATGTGACACTGTGCCGCGTTCTTCGCGCAATTGGAAAACGCGCAAAGACCTACGAAATACAATTTATGATAACAGACAGGTGGAGTAAGAGAATTGAAGCACCGGCGCGAGCTATTCTGAGCTCTGTGCAGAGCGCTCAGGGTGCAGATCCGCGTGGCGCGCGTTGTGTGTAAGATATTAATAGGATGGTGCAGAATGCGCGTCGGGATGACTTATTTGGTGAGCGCGCGGCGCCGGCTCGCAGTGGTGAGGGGAGTACGGAAGCTCGGTGGACAACAACTTAACAATCAGTCATTATTTTTACCAGAAAATATAATGAGTCAATGACTGATAGCATGCATTTCATAAGGGAAAGTAGAAAGATCGCTTCTAATATCGAAGCTAATCAATTATCGATGATTTTGGAATTTCTGACATTGCGCTTTTGATGTGTGTTCTCAATTTAACCTAAATTCTCAGTAATTGTTTTTTTTATCGATCAATCGATCAATAGTTATTTGACATCCTCTATGGCGCAGTGGAGAGCGCTGCAATCTTATAAGCGGGAGGTCCCGGATTCGGTCCCTACTCCCTAGCAAGGGCAATTGGAACTTGGGAAATTGGGAACTTATAAGACCGCAGCGAAAAAATGCCTCATTCCAGCACGCTCCAGCACCGCGAGCCTTTCAGCGCGGGCTCTACCTATATACGGCGCGCGCTCGCGGGCGCGGGCCCTACTGCCAACGCGACAAGCGATACCTAAGTAATATTACTCTAAATGACAGTTCGATGTCACGCACCCTGACGTCCCTAAAACAAGGATTATAATTCTATAACACGAAATTCAACAATAATGAAACAATATGGCCACAAGCGTTGGTCGTAGGTATGGCCTCGTACGCGAGACTCCGAGCTTTCGCTACTTTGCCGCCTCACTTTGCTGCACTTTATTCCCTCTAGTTAGTGTATTATATCAGCTCGTCACGCTCTGAGTACGTTTTACTTACTACATATTTATTCAGTGCTACAGCTTGTGAGCTAATCTCTGAGTTAGAATAAACTAAGCGTGTCTGTTTGTACAAATTATTGTAGGCTACAGTTTACAAGTGTTTATTCACTTTATATAGAGCTACTAGCTGATGCCCGCGACTTCGTCCGCGGGGTTTAAATTTTTTGTTATTCCCGCGGGAACTCCTTAATTTTCCGGGATAAAAAGTAGCCTATGTCACTCTCCAGGTCTTCAACTATACCCATGCCAAAAATCACGTCAATCCGTTACTCCGTTGCGGCGTGATTGAAGGACAAACCAACAAACCAACAAACCAACAAACCAACAAACAAAGTGACTTTCGCATTTATAATATTATAGTAGATAGTAGATAGTAGATAGTAGATAGTAGATAGTAGATTTTCTCTTCCTTAGGGCTAATTAGGGTTCCGTACCAAAATGGTAAAATGGAACCCTTATGGTGCGACTTTCTCCGTCTGTCTGTCCGTCTGTCCGTCTGTCCGTCTGTCCGTCTGTCCGTCCGTCACACTCGATTATTTCAGTAACTACCGAAGCTATCGACATGAAATTTGGAATAGTTGTGTATATTAGTGGCCCAAAGACACTGGAATTAAAAAAAATTGGAAATTATTTTTGTTCTTATTTAAAAAGGGGGGAAAATCTGAGGGTTGAATTTTAAAAGTGAGATAACTGTACTGTGTGGGGTATCATATGAAAGGGTTTACTTTGTACATTCTAAAACAGATTTTTAATTATTTTTAGTTATGATAGTTTTTGATTTATCGGGGAAAATGTCTAAAAAAATACCGTTCCCCCCCCCTTATCTCCGGAGTTTACCAATCGAAAAATTTGAAATAATTATGGTCAATAGGAATTTACGTATACTTTACAGAAAAACTATAGCCAATGCTCTAACTAGCATAGTTTTTTTGATATTAACAATAAACCTCTACAAACAAAGTTAGTCTTGCGGTTCATTAACAAAGGTAATTATTTATTAATAATGGACCGGAACCCTTCGTGCGCGAGTCCGACTTGCACTTGCCCGGTTTTTATTTTTCAATCGTCACATAAAGTTTATCGGAGGAAAAAATTTGACGTTTTGACAGGTTTTGTATTGAAAATCTGCCAAAACGTAAAATTTATTCCTCCGATTTTATCTGACGATTGAAAAATCAGCCTTTAACACGCTATCTATTTACACGAAACTAGCTTTTGCCCGCAGCTTCGCCCACGTTAAGTGCGATTTTCATGCACGTTTCAAACCCCTTTTTTACCCCCTTAGGGGTTGAATTTTCATAAATCCTTTCTTAGCGGATGCCTTCGTCATAAAAATATCTGCATGCCGTTCAGCCCGATCCGTCCTCTGGTTTGAGCTGTGCGTTGATAGGTCAGTCAGTCACCTTTTCTTTTTATATATTTACGAACTTCGAAAAATTCGGCCTCGATCCTGGATTAGGTAATCATTGTGCTCTTACCTAGAAAATAAAAGAAATCTTTCTAGGTTTGGGTCCTGGCTAAACATTTGAAAAATTGTGATCTGCTGAGAGGTTTCGGTCGCGGCTGTTTGCCTGCATCCTGCCACACCAATCAATCATCAACCATCAATCGTTTCAGGTATAATCCTACCAAGTAATCAATAAATAATTTCTGATTAGGTACAGGTGAGTCGCGCCAACAGTGATATCCCATTCCATAATCACTATTTGTTTCACGAAAGCACCTCATCATCTAAAGGAGAGATAGACTCGGAGGTGACAAGCAGGATTTATGCTGCCTCAGCAGCATTTGGTAAACTCCGAGAAAAGGTATTCCGATCGCACGGTATTAAGCTGAGCACGAAAATCGATGTGTACATGGCGATAGTATTACTGAATCTTTTTTATTCCGCTGAGACTTGGACGCTTTATCGCAAGCATATTCGTGTTCTGCACAGGTTTCACCTCAATTGATGTCTTCGTGACATCCTAAACATCAAGTGGTCTGATCGCATTAGAAGCACAGACGTGCTGCGGCGGGCAAAAGTCAGTGGCATTGAGGCATACCTTATGCGGCGACAATTGCGTTGGTGCGGACATGTTGTGAGAATGCCCAACGAAAGACTAGCCAAGCGCATCTTTTATTCTGAACTTTAGGACGGAAAGCGGAAACAAGGCGGTCAGTTCCTTAGATACAAAGATGTGCAAAAGAGGCATATGACTAGATGCAAGATCGACTTCTTTCGTTGTTTAAGTCTGGCAAAAACCGAGGGGATTGGAGGCGCTTGGTTCAGCAGAATATCACCGAATTCGAGACTAACAGGAGGCTATATCTGGACATTTACCGTTACCAACTTAAAAGTAGACCACCAATATTACTTACAACTATGTTGATGGTACCCTGTCATGTCCTCACTGCGCGCGTTTGTTCCGTGCTAAAATAGGGTACCTACATCAGTCACATCAGGGCACATGAGCGAAGCCCTTATTCAAATTCAAATACCTACCAGAGAATCAGTCGATGTTGCCGAACTCGGCAAAGGAATCAACATCATCATCATTTGTTTCACGTAAACGCACCACTACCATAATACTTTGAACTTTTCCGTCAAGTCCTTGGCATTGAATTCGGTTTGAAGATTTTCTATCTCATAAACAACACGAATACTGTTTTAATATTATGTGAGAGGAATCTCTGTATAAGTGTGGAGAGAAAAATAAAAATAATCAAAAAAATACTTCCTGAATGAATTCGATAATTATTAAACATAATTAGCTTAGAAGCAATGAGTGGAACTTCCGTTAGTGAACGTATACAGACCGCTTGAAGTTTCATCGCGGTATACATAATAATAAAGAGAAGGAAGACATGCGGCTTTTAATAGTTTAATATTATGACACAAGAGAGTGGGCTCTGAATGACGTGACGTGAGGCCGGCTCCACCGCGCTACGTCACTGCGCGCTAACCGACACTAGGTACTGAGTGTAACGTACACAATCACCTGGCGCAGTAGTGAACGCTGCGGTCTTACATGTGGGGGACCTAATTTCTTATCTTATTAGTATTTAGTACTAGCTGATGCCTACGATTTCGTCAGAGTGGAAAATATTATTTTAATTCCCATTTGAATTCCTTAACTTTCCGGGCTAAACAGTTACTTTAGTCAGTCTCTTCAGGTATAGTTATACCCATGCAAAAAATCACGAAGATACGTGGCTTTGTTGCGGCGTGATTGAAGGACAACCAACAAACCAATAAATCAGTAAACCAACAAACAAACACACTTTCGCATTTATAATATTAGTATGAAGTATGATGTTTGGGAATTTTCCCTGGTCTGGACTGTCTAGTGACCGGTGTAGAAACCGAAAAGGGGTAGGTTTAATACCTTGCCCTTACCAAGTTAGGCCGCCGCTATCTTAGACTACATCATCATTTACCACAAGTTGAAATCGCAGTCGAAGGCTAACTTGTATATTATATGTATAAAATAAAATATAAATCTTAGAAAAATAATATCAAACATGACTCATATCCCGATTTCCTTATTAACGCTTCCAACTAAAGCTTTTTTAACGTTTCAAATTCAAAATTCAAATGATTTTTATTCAAATAGACTTTTTACAAGTTCTTATGAATAGTCAAATGAATCTACCACTGGTTCGGAATGCCACCGTTCCTACCGAGAAGAACCAGCAAGAACCTCGGTGGTTGCTCTTTTGAAAAAAAATATATATGGTATGTTTACAATAATCTACATACAACATATACAGTTACATAAGTAACCACAGTCCTGAGCATTGCTGGAGCGAGTCAAATCCATGCGCCTTTAACCTTTAACATGCGCCATGCGTTTAAACTATCGTCAGAGATATTCATTATAAATATACATATCACAAACGTGAGTGTATCCGGTGTTATGTATATTTATAACTAAAGCTTTTACTAGGAGTACGATTTAAGGGTGGCCTGAGAGTCGATCTCTCAGATTGCAGTGTATGATAACCAATACGGAGTTACGGACAATTACGGATAACTCTAAACGGGGAATACATATTACCTAAAACTACAAGACATAATACATAAGTTCATATCAAATATATTATGTATAGTGTTGCTGCATATTACATTAATCAAAATCACGATCCGCGATCAAGTTTTATAGATGGTGCTCGATCATAATAATTTAACTGCAATGTGCGCAGTTCATAAACTAATTTAACATCATACTAATATTAAATGCGAAAGTGTGTTTGTTTGTTGGTTTGCTGGTTTATCCTTCAATCACGTCGCAATGGAGCAACGGATCGAAGTGATTTTTGGCATGGGTATAGTTGAGAATCTGGAGAGAGAATCTACTTTTTATCCCGGAAAATGGAAGAGTTCCCGCGGGAATCAGAAAAACTTAAACCACGCGGACGAAGTCGCGGGCATCAGTTAGTTCATCATAAATCTGTCGTTAATCTATGATTCATCCTAGATTGACTGTGTACCAGGTGCCGTACTCATTATCACCTCAACCCATTGCCGGTTCACTACTCACGAGTCTCTTCTCAGTATGAGAATGGTTTGGTCATGGCCCAACCGGGCTGGCCAAGTGCAGATTGGCAGACTTCACAAGTCCACTCACCTTTGAAAATATGAAGAAATCTCGGGCATGCAGGTTTCCCTTATGATTTTCCTGCACCGTTAAAGCAAGTGATTTAATTTCTTAAAACGCACAGAACTCCAAAAAATTAGAAGTATAATCTTTGGGCACACTCAATAATCAAGTCCCTGACCGCCCGAACAGGAGGCCGCACGCCTGATCCAACCACATGAACTTAAGTAAGGAAAGACATTAGGACATATTTCCATTACAATGAGATCTAAATCATCTGTCAGTACAGGCAAAAGGAAACGAAACTATTTAAAACAGCCCTAACGAGTAACAACCTTAATCAACGATTAAGTCGATAGTTAACCGACAGCAGTGAGGCCGACCGTGTGACGTCACAGGTCGACTCCCGCGCACATTCTTCAGTCAGCTGTTTCAGTTTCAGCTCAGCGCGCGACTGCGCAGTGTCTCGCTCCACTCACAACTTACCTACTGCCTTCCGTAAATATATACGCAACGATTATTAAGACGAAAGAGACAAAGAAGAATCTTTTTTATTCAAAATTTATCTAAACAAGAAGTTTTTACATATTTTTCTTTGCAGTGAGGTGACATAACATGTAGTACAACTTTTCAAGTTGAGTGAGGATAATATTTTGCCATGGAAATAGCTTCTCGTGATGAGGATTGAGGACCCTAAAGTTGGAAGACTCTCAAAATCAAACTCATATTTTTTTATTCATATAAACTTACTAAAAGTGCTTTTGAATCTATATGATTCTATATATTATTAATATTTCTATTGGATTTGAGTGTACAATCTGCATAATATTTTGATGTAGTAATTAAAAAGCAAATGAATGAACTTCCAATTCGGTGGTTGTTACGAGTATGACAGTTTGTTAGCCGTCTATTTCAATAGCCCTGTCAAAACTAAGTAGCAACACAAAGTATTGAATTAATTTTTTGAGTCCTCAATTAGTAACAAATTCTAGTTCAATCAGATTTTTTGAAAAGACTGATTGTGGATTTCACTTCATCCGAGGGACTTCCAATTTCTTCCAGTGTCTAAAATTGTTCAATCTCTGAAATGTCTATCTGTATGCAACAGAAAGACAGGCCTATTTTTGAGCTAGTTTCGCTCCTGCAGGACTGTTAGGAGTTCTAAGATTTTGAGTGTTTACATCATACATGTACTACATACATCTCAAATTTCTGAACTTCTGAACTGAAAATTTCTGAACGGTAGGTATTAAAAGTCTGTTGTGCGCTGATCTTATTAATTAAATCTGTCAGTTTATCCTTTTCCATGTATCCTCTGTCTCTCTCTCTGCGTCGTATTCCTCATTGCTGAGAGTTGTGATGCTTTTCATTAATCACATAATAGCATTGGCAGGGGTTTTCTTGGGATAAAAATGCGGTGGGTTCGCACGTCCTTCCGCATACGACTCGACCTTTTTCAACTCTTAGTTTAGTAACGATTATTATCAGGTGTTAGTGATAAGAGGCACGGAAACGAAAGGGCCAAAATATTCGGACTTCCAAATTGTGTCTCCCATCCAGCTACCGACTCGAGTCAACGTTGCATTGTCGCAACTAGACAACTCGTCCCTCGTCCCTCGTCCCTCGTGTAACAGGTATCAGCTAGTTATTAGATATATTGTGTGGGTACGGAAATAAAATGATAGCTTCTCGATTTCTCAACATCATAGTAACAACGTCTCTTTTCCCCGGATATCTCTATCCCGCGAGCTAATCGCGTGTTTCCGTCCGCCGCCGCAGCGGGTGATAGCCTCGTGTGACACTTTTGTGCTGTTCGCCGGCAAACCGCACCAAAATACACAAAAAAAATGCTCGAAAGCCGCGTGAATAAGGTTTTTGGGTCAAGTTTTTTCCTAAATGTCTTTTCAAATGCCTCGCTATTAGTTATATTAAATAGAATTCGTATTAAAACTCGGCCGGGCGTGCTGACTGAACTGCTAACAAATGCCATTCGGCGTCGTTGAATGTGTCAGCTTGCCTGTGAGGCTGGATGCTCGTTTTGTGATCATTTTTGTCCCTTTGCCCTACTTAATACTTACTTCAGTCATTTCTTGTATTTTCCATCATAATATCATATTATGTGTACCTATTGTGTTCCTTAAACTATGTTAGCACAAAAAACATTGAACTTTTATGTTGAGGTGAATTTTTCGCCGAAATAAAAAAAATCGTGATACCTATACGAGTAAAATATCAATAATTATTAATATTCTAGAGCAGTAATAAGTACACTACAGATATAAAAATGTGTCTAGTATTACGCTCGCTTCATTCACTTTAGTATAAAGAGCGCACACCAGCGCGACAGGTAAACGTGGTTCCTTTTACACGGACGTTTTCTCCTACAATCCCCACGGGTGTATTTGCTCTATCTTTTTTCAATATCTGAGTTTTGCTACAGGTTTTAGTTGACTAGCACGTTGGTTTCGATGTGGGGAGCAGGCTGTGTGAGGGAAGGGCGCACCAATGTAGGGGTTTCCATTAAAAAACTAAACATGTTTAAATGACTGGTAAGTAACAAACAAACTGGTACTCCAATTGAAATTAGCTTTGTCTATTAACCTCAACCAACATTAACTCCACAACAAATATATTTCATCAAAAATATTTCGTTAAACTTTTTATCGGTTCCCAAAAAACTTTATAACAAAAGCGTTACCCTTCCGACAAAGCAAATTGAAATGATAAAAACCAAGGGATTATTTTTACAATTTATTTAATATTTAGCCAACATGTAACCCGAGTGGGCATTAAGCTCTTATGCGCGTAATCTTCGGTGCGGTAATAACATAGTTATTGTATAGTTTGTGTACAGTTGTTGTGTAGTTATTGTGCGGTAAGTAGCCAGTAACAATACGGCGCTGTTGATATTTGTGTTATTATATTTTGGCAGCGCTCATTACGCTCGCCTCGGCGAGGCCGGGTTAGGGCGCGGACAGACTGCGCGCGTTGCGGGCTCACGATTAGGATTCCAGAAATGTATCGGTGTGTTATTATGCAATGTTTAGCCTTTCAAAATAAAATATACAGTTCCTTGTTTCATAATATAAATTCTTTTTTTTTTTTTTTTATCCACTACAAGTTAGCCCTTGACTGCGATCTCACCTGATGGTAAGTGATGATGCAGTCTAAGATGGTAGCGGGCTAACCTGTTAGGGGCATGGCAGTTATATTAAACCCATACCCCTATTCGGTTTCTACACGGCATCGTACCGGAACGCTAAATCGCTTGGCGGCACGTCTTTGCCGGTAGGGTGGTAACTAGCCACGGCCGAAGCCTCCCACCAGGAAATACTTAAATTTATTATATGTTTAATTCATAATGAAACATATAATAAATTTAAGTAGTTATGATTTTGATCAAAATTACGAATTTACTAGTAACAATATCGAGAACAATAAGCTACATGACGCGTCTTAAAGGTCTTTTAGTCCGGAAACCAAAGAGTTTCCGCGGGACTAAAAAAACCTGTAATTGTCTGTTCACACTATAATTACCCGTGCTGAATTTATTCTTAAATGTTTGTTTTTTGGAAACACTGGTTTGAATCACACACTGCTTTTTTCCCAAAATTTGTATTTTTTACAATGAACTTTCGAATGTCTTACAATGAATTATGAATAACGACCTTTTCTTTTTTTTTCACACAAACTTCAATGTCACTAATTGTCAATGTCGAATGTCAATCAAACTAATTGTGCATGTCAGTTAAAAAGTCTATGGCGCGAACATGCCGGCCCCCAAGAACTCCGTTCTTTATTAATTCTTCTCCGTGGGTAACAAGACCAGCTTGGACAGCGGCCTCGTTAGTGTCGATGACTTGGTCTTCACAGTGGCAACTCGCACAACATTGTCAGGACCAGGGTTGAGTTTGACAATCTTTGCCATCAGCCATGTAGCTGGTGGTGTATCCTCATCTTTTATAATCACCAGGTCTCCTATTTGTGGGGGCTCGATTTTGGTACGCCACTTATAACGCTGCTGAAGGGTGTGTAAAAACTCTGCAGACCAGCGTTTCCAGAAGTGCTGAGTCATTCTTTGCACTAAGCGCCATCTATCGAGAATAGATAGGCGTGTCTCATTGTGGTTTTGTTCTGGTACTAACAACAACGGCTCTCCTACCAGGAAATGAGCAGGCGTAAGAGGCATCAAATCTTCGGGATGATCACTCATTTGACACAGAGGGCGAGAATTCAGGCAGGCTTCTATTTGGTACAGCAACGTCGTGATTTCTTCAAATGTTAGAGTTGAGTTTCCTACTACTCTGGCCAAATGTGTTTTAACTGATTTAACCCCAGCCTCCCAAATTGACCCAAAATTAGGTGCCCTAGGGGGAATAAAGTGCCACGTGGTGCCATCATTGGCTAACAACTCTGCAACTTCCTGACTGAAGCTACTTTTGGCTTGATTCAACATAAGAGTGAGTTCTCTAGCCGTTCCAACAAAGTTGAGTCCGTTGTCACTCCAGATTTCTGCGCAATTTCCTCGCCTGGACGTAAATCTTCTGTAAGCAGCGAGGAACCCTGCAGTGGTGAGGTCAGTTACTGCTTCCAGGTGAACTGCTCTTGTTTTCATGCAAATGAAGAGACAGATGTAGCCTTTGTATGATCTATGTCCTTTACCCTTTGTTGCTCGGATCTGGATTGGACCCGCGTAATCAACTCCAGCATATTTGAAGGGTCGTCCAGGGTTGACTCGCACTTCAGGTAAATTTCCCATAGGGGGTTGTGGTGTTAGTGCTTTGTGTCGAATGCAAGTTACACATTGGCGAGCGCATTTCTTCACCAATTGTTTCAAACCGATAATCCAATAACGAGATCTCAAGTAGTTCATCAGCATCGCATATCCTCCATGTAATAACTTGGCATGTGTATCATTCACTAATAACCAACTGATGTGAGATGTTTGAGATAAGATGATTGGATGCTTAAATTCTGTAGCTACTTTAGCACCTCGCAATCGACCTCCAACCCGTAGCAATCCAGTATCATCCAGGTAAGGAGATAATGTTATTAATTTACTTCGCAATTTGATTTGACGATTCTCTTTTAAATCTTTAATTTCTTCTTTAAAATCTATATCTTGATCTATTTTTATTAAACAATTCAATGTAGCTTGTAATTCTTTACTATTCAAATAGTTTGTATACTGATTTCTAACTTCTTTTTTGTCTTTCAGTTGGAGCATTCTTCGGCAATAGCTAAGTACTCGAATCATCTTGGAAAGCGACGAGAATCTTGTGTAAATTGGATCTTCCTCAATACTGATATTAAAGGTTTTCACCTTTTGTTTCCGTTCCTCTTCCTTTGTTTCAGGTACTTGAACCTTTTGGGCTGATGATTTCTCTGTGGCCAACAATGAGGGTCCGTTCCACCACATTTTTTTATCCACCAATTCAGCTGGATACACTCCTCTAGAAGCCAAATCAGCTGGATTGTGCTCTGATGTAACATGGCTCCATCTGTCATTTGCTAAAAGGGTTTGTATTTCTGCAACTCTGTTACCTACAAAGGTTTGCCATCTCATAGGTAACGATTGAATCCAGGCCAAGACTATCATTGAATCTGTATAGGCATATACTTGTTTCTTAGGCACATCTAAAATTTCAGTTGCTCGAGATAAAAGTCTGGCTAGTAACACCGCTGCACAAAGTTCCAGTCTGGCGATTGAAATTTGTTTGAGTGGAGCAACCTTTGTCTTACTCTCAAGCATGGAGATTCGAACTTGTCCATTGTGTATAACTTTGACATATATCACTGCAGCATATGCTGAAATTGAAGCGTCTGCGAAGCCGTGGAGTTCAATGTGTGTGTTTTCCTTTTGAATATGAATCCATCTGTTAATTTTTACATCTTGTAAATGATTTAATTGTTGTCTGAAATTAACCCACTCTTGAAGAATCTGAGCTGGAACCTCTTCATCCCAGTCGGAGCTACATAACCATAATTTTTGCATAAGCATCTTTGCAATTACAATTGTTGGTGACAGCCATCCAAACGGATCGAAAAGTTTAGCAACATCTGATAGAATGTTACGCTTTGTCACTGGCGTTGTGGGTTCTCCTAGGTTCACAGTAAACTTGAAATCATCATTTTGTTTGTCCCATTTCAGACCCAATATCTTCATGTTGTCATCTAGTTTTATTGCCAATGGCTGTTGATTGTTGTGTGAGCTCTGACTAATGGCTTCTAAAAATTCTGCTGAATTGCTAGACCACTTTTGTAATTCGAATCCACCACAACGTAGCAACTGAGTTGTTTGTTCATAAATCTCTCTTCCTTCTTCAATAGTGTAACACCCAGTTGTGAGATCATCAACGTAGAATGAATTCTTCACAATTTCAGCTGCAAGAGGGTATTTTTGACCTTCATCTTCTGCGACTTGAAACAATGTGCGGATTGCTAAATATGGAGCCGAGGCTGTACCAAATGTGACTGTTAATAATTTGTAAAACTGAAGTGATTCATCGGGATGGTTTCTCCATATTATACGTTGTAGGTCAGTATCTTCATCAGATACCAGGACTTGTCTGTACATCTTAACAATGTCAGCAACAATTGCAATCTTGTATTTTCTCCACTTCATAAGCAAAGTCGGCAGATCTTTTTGTATTGTAGGTCCGATCAATAAGGTATCATTAAGGGCCCAACCCTTTGACCCCTTAGCCGAAGCATCAAATACGACCCGGACCTTAGAGGTCTCCTTGTCTTGTCTGATTACTGCACGATGAGGTAAGTAAATAGCCCTTTCTTTGTTTCCATTGGCTATGGTCATATGTCCAAGCTCCAAGTATTCGTTCATGACTTTTGTATATTCTTCTTTAAGAATAGCATCCTTGTTTAACTTTCTTTCCAGAGACATGAATCTGTTTATCGCCCTTTGTTTAGTTTCTCCACACACAGCAACAGGATCCTGAATATCTTCTTTAAAAGGTAGTTTAACCTTGTATCTACCATCATTGGTTCTTGTTACTGTTTGTTGGTAAATGTCTTCACACCGTTGTTCCTCAACACTAAGTTTTCTCTTAGAGATTTGTGTTTCATTTTCTATTTCCCAAAATTTCCTCAAGAGATCATTCTCACATGTACATATATGCATACTGATCACATGTTTGTTTTTTGTAGGTTGTTCACTATGAGTTTCTCCAGATAATATCCAGCCCAGATGAGTGTATTGAGCAATTACTCCAGTGGGACTCTTCTTCAAGCCATTGTCTATGATTTTGCTATAAGCTTCAGCGCCTAGCAGGAGGTCGATTCTGTTTGGGGTGTTGTAACCTGGGTCTGCTAATGTAATATTTTCCAAGTCTGGCCAGTCACAGACTGTGGTGTCTTGCGAAGGTAAATAGCTTGTGAGTGTCTTGAGAACGTATGCATTGATTGGGAAAACTAAATGTGGTTTGTATCTTGATTGTATTTCTAGTTGAACCATGTATTTTGTTCGGAGTTGCTTGCCCTCACTTAATCCAGAAACGACGCCACTGATTCTTTCTCGTTTCAAGCCACATGCTTGTACGAGACTCTCTGTCACAAATGACGCCTGTGAGCCTTGGTCAATGAGAGCACGGTAAACATTTGTGTGTTTGTTCCTTCCTATAATGTCCACCAAAGCTGTTGCCAATAAAACTTGACCAGGTTGATTGATAAAGTGAGTTGAAATTGTTGAAATACCGGTTGATTGAGTAGTGTGTTCTTCTATATCAGGTTCTTGAGTGTTAGAATCTTCTTTTTCTGGATGTAAAAGTGAATGGTGCTTCTTAAAGCATATCCTGCAGGAAGTTGGTTTCCCGCACCGAGCCACCATGTGGTTTGGAATGAAACAATTGAAACAAAGATTCGCATTACGAACAAAGTCATATCTATCCTTAATGCTTTTTCTTGAGAACTCTTTGCAGTTGTATAGATAATGCGATTGATTGCAGAGTGCGCACTTGTGAGAATCAGCTGAGGCTGTTGTATGAAAACTCTTAGGTTTGGTTACTCTCGGAGGCTCTGGCCGTGATGGCTTAGATGGCTCTATCATCTCTAAGGCTCTGAATCTACTTTCCATAAATTGCTTTAATGTTTCAAAAGTAGGTAGGGCCTCGCTTTCCGAAGAACTGTTTAGCTCCCACAACTTATGACTCTCTATATCTAACTTTGAAACAGTGAGGTAAACCATGATGGGATCCCAGTGTTCTGTACGAATACCTATGTTATTAAGCAGATTCAAGCATTCAACAGTTGTGTCTAAAAGTAACTTAATATTCTGAGCCGACTCTGACGTCAAGGATTTCAAAGAAAAAAGTCGCTTCAATACAGAATTAGAGATGTATCTTTTGTTGCTGTACCTTTTCTTAAGCGTTGACCATGCCTGACTATAATTATCACTTGTTATAGTAACTGAGCGCAGAAGTTGTTCCGCCTCTCCTGATAAACTAGATTTCAAATAGTGAAGTTTCTTTACATTATCTAAATTTTTATTGTTATCTACCAAGGAAGTAAACAAATCATGGAATGATGGCCACTCTGTGTATTTTCCAGAAAAAGTAGGTAAATTAATAGTGGGCAACTTTACCTCATTGCCTGTGTTTGTGCTGGTCTGACCTGAGTTGTGCGAGGAGTTGTTGGCTTGCTCTTGTGGTGTTGACTCCGAGATCTTACTTTGTAGCTCACTTTTATAAGTTATATATGATTCTTCAATGTCCTCATATATATCTTTTGTAAAGTAATTTGAAACGGACTTAAACTCGTTGCTCGCAATTGCAACTATGCGATCGTGATTGGATGTAAATAATTCCCACGTCTTCTCTAACGACTCTAAACGAGTGTTTAAATATGCTAAATTCAATCTTTGTTTAGGAGTTTTCCTGAAATTCGAGCAAGCTCTGTTGATTTTGGACGCCCTATCTTCTTGAACGGCCAACAACTGGTTGATGTCATCCATAATTATATCGGAATCGAAGGACCGTGTTCACACTATAATTACCCGTGCTGAATTTATTCTTAAATGTTTGTTTTTTGGAAACACTGGTTTGAATCACACACTGCTTTTTTCCCAAAATTTGTATTTTTTACAATGAACTTTCGAATGTCTTACAATGAATTATGAATAACGACCTTTCCTTTTTTTTTCACACAAACTTCAATGTCACTAATTGTCAATGTCGAATGTCAATCAAACTAATTGTGCATGTCAGTTAAAAAGTCTATGGCGCGAACATTGTCTGTAATTACAGATGAATGATGATGATGATTTCACGGATATCATAATCGTTTATAACCAACTAGCTAGCGGATGCCCGCGACTTCGTCTGCATGGTTTGAGGTTTTTTGGTACCCGTGGGAACTCTTTAATGTTCCGGGTAGCCTATGTGCTATTCCAGACTATAATCTATCTCTGTGCCAAATTTCAGCCAGATTCGTTCCGCTGTTGGGGCGTGATTGAGTAACAAACACGCGTATAGCCGCGCGTACTGCGCGCCGCGTGTGCGCGCGGCCTCGCGCCGGCAGTAGGGCGGCTAATGAGCTGGCGCACACAATGTCGCCGCGGGCGGGCGGCGCGCGGCGGCCGGCGCTGCACCGCGCGCGATGCCGCAGCTATACTGCATGAGATGTTTTTTTTAAATATATCAGACCTTCTTGCAAATGGTGATGCCGCCTAAGGTGGAGCGCGATTGCCTAGACGATGCCTATATCACTCTTGATTTGTATCTATTTTAAAAGAGGATGGGAAAGTGGAAGCCGGAAAGGCATTCCATATCTTGGTTGCTGAGCTTTGTAGTGACAATAATCACCGTCACCTATTTCACAGTGAACCCATACCACTACTGATCTGCATTATTAGTATCCCCTGGATTGGTTGGCTTCATACAATTTACAGCTTAAATTACGGATCCATTTGAAGCGCCACATGCCATATGCAAATATGGAACTAATAATAATATTGTAATTTTTTTGTCGAAGCCGACAGAGCATTAATTTCCTTGGACACTCGTCAATACAATGACTAAAAGCGCCGAAATGGAGTCAATCATTTGGGTTCAAAACACAATCAAAAAGGGAGTCAATCACAGTTACCCCAGTTTCTCTGTTCATCAGTATGACCCGATAATTTTATCACACCTTCTTTAATTTGTATTCCTAAGAGTTTTTATTTTTTTTAGTGTATTATTTGCATACATAATACTAATAAACAAACGAAAATTCATATTTGTTTTATTTTCTCATATAGCATGCATTCGCTTCTCTTTAATTCACAGGCGCAGCCTTATCACCTCCAACAATCGTCTCCGGTGGATTTTTTTCAAAAATTAAAAGTTTTTGTCATTTCTCAATGTGTCTCACTTCCGGTGCCGCGCGCCGCTCGCACACAACGCGCACAATCACACTACAGTTGTTAATACACACGCTACACTCTATTAAACTGCGGTCTGCAGAAACTATGCTTCATCTGTCAACATAATTGATACCTTAAACTCCTAAAGTTAGAGTGCGATTTCTATAAATCTGATTTTACAATAAAGATGTGATTGTATTTCAAAAAAATCGCCGGCGGCTCTGTGTGTAATTGATACATTACTATATTTATATTTATCTGGCAATAGTGACGATTTGTCGAAGCATAAAGGTGTTACTTAAATCTCAATTACAAGGCCCGACACAAACGGAAAATGATCTATTGTAAAGGTATTTAAATAGTTTTTATTAAACTTTGCATTTCTAAGCACAATATTTCCGGCCAGTGTGCAGCACTCAATGTAAAAAGTAGGAGTACCCAAAAATTCAACCATCTCCAATAACTCTTTAGCTCTTTTGCGTCTAATGTTAAAAGTTAACTACTACAATTAAAACTATCTTAAGGATACCGCGAGGTCTCAGTTCGGGCGAAACACTAGTAAAATGTGTAAGTAGAGTGAAAAATATAGGTAAGTACGAGTAAGTATCAATACCTGCTGTTTTTAAATATTTATGGTAAATTATCTATTCTATATCCATATATATAAATTCAAAGTCCTGACTGACTGACTGACTTATATATCAACGCACAGCCTAAACCGCTAGGGTTAGAGACTTGAAATTTTGACAGTAGCTTCCTTTTGTAACGTAGGCGCTCACTAAGGAAGGGGTTTTCAAAATTCCACCCCTAAGGGGATGAAATAGGGGTTGAAAGTTTGTATGAAAGTCCGTCATTTCTCAAGTTATATCCATGAAACTTAGTATATGAGTTATCGGTAAAAAATAAAGAAATACGTGTTTCACAGTTTATCAAAATTCCACCCCTAAAGGGGTAAAATAGGGGTTGAAAGTTTATATGAAAGTCCTTGATTTCTCAAGTTATAGTGATGAAACTTAGCATTTGGGCTTTCAGTTAGGTATGCAGACGTACGTGTTTCACTATTTTTGAAAATTCGACCCCCAAAGGGGTGCAATAGGCGATGAATGTCGTTCAATTATCAACATATTTTTCAAGTTATAACAACGAAACTTGGTATTTTGGCTTTTGGGTATAATACAAAGAAGTACTTACTTGTGTTGTTTTTTTCAAAATTCTACCCCCAAACGGGTAAAATGGGGGTTGTAAGTGGGTGTAAAAGGCCGACGTTTTTCAAGTTAAATAGCCGTGAAACTTGATATTTGGGCTACCGGTTTAAATTATGACATACATAATCCACAGTTTTTATAAATTCTATCCCAAAGGACGTTAAATAGTCCTTCAATCACGCCGCAACAGAGCAACGGATCGACGGGTTTTTTTCATGGGTTCTTTTTATCTCGGAAATTAAGGAATGCCTATGGGAATTAAAAAACTTATGCCACGCGAATGAAGTCGCGGGCGTCCGCTAGTAATATATAAAATTCAAAGTCCTGACTGACTGACTGACTTATATATCAACGCACAGCCTAATCCGCTAGGGTTAGAAACTTGAAACTTTGACAGTAGCTTTCTTTTGTAACGCAGGCGTTCACTAAGAAAGGATTTTTCAAAATTCCGCCCCTAAGAGGGTGAAATAGTTTGTATGAAAGTCCGTCATTTCTCAAGTTATATCCATGAAACTTAGTTTAAGAGTTATCGGTAAAAAATAAAGAAATACGTGTTATACAGTTCTTGAAAATTCTACCCCCGAAGGGGTGAAATAGGGGATGAAAGTTTTTATGAAAGTCCTTCATTTCTCAAGATATCTCTCAAGTTGTATCAACGAAACTTGGTATTTTGGCTTTAGGTAATAAATAAAGAAGTACGTGTAGCACAGTTTTTTTAAATTCCACCCCTAAAGGGGTAAAATAGGGGTTGAAAGTTGGTGTAAAAGGCCGGCGTTTTTCAAGTTAAATAGCCGTGAAACTTGATATTTGGGCAACCGGTTTAAATTATGAAATACATAATTCACAGTTTTTGTAAATTCTATCCCAAAGGACGTTAAATAGTCCTTCAATCACGCCGCAACAGAGCAACGGATCGACGGGTTTTTTTCATGGGTTCTTTTTATCCCGGAAAATTAAGGAATGCCTATGGAAATTAAAAAACTTATGCCACACGGACGAAGTCGCGGGCGTCCGCTAGTAGGTTATAATTAATTATTATGTTATGTCTGTCTGTTTTCTCTATAAGGATCGTGATCCACACTAAAAGAAAGGATTTTGAACAGTTTAGTGGCGGCGATTAGCTTGATATATTAACCATACTATACTAATATTATAAATGCGAAAGTCAGTTTGTTAGTTTGTCCTTCAATCACGCATCAACGGCGCAACGGATCGACGTGATTTTTTGCATGGGTATATTTGAGGACCTGTAGAGTGACATAGGCCACTTTTAATCCCGGAAAAACGAACAATTCCTGTATGCTCAATAGTATGCTCTTTTTCTCGCATTTGTTCCTTAATTAGGCGGCAACGGAGTAACAGATTGACGTAAAGCAATAAAAAATGTCAGTCATGGGACCTGCCGAAAGAAGTGAAATAGAATATTTAAAATAATTTAAAATAACAACACAGCACTTTTTAAATAATTATATAAAACTTAAAACTAAGGTATTAAAGTTTTTTAATACCTTTATTAAAGTTTAAGAACTTTTGTCTTAAGAAGAATGTTGTCGCGTGACCGACACCGTTCCACATTTCTACCCCCCACCAAAAAGTGCTCAACGCGCCTAAAGAAGTTTTCACTTGAAAAATCGACAATTTTTTCACAAAAATCACAGTTATTGGTCCCTCGAGCCACGCGAGTGAATTGCATTTGTAGCATTTTCTATTCATTCGGTAGAAAATAATTACTGGGAAAGTATTAGTTACCCACAATTCGACAGAGGATTATCCCAATGCCCACCCACCTTGGTCAAATCCCAAAAATTAGCAAGCCATTCAGAAACCTATTTCGATAGCAGTAGAGGCGTCGTCGTAAGCAACGAGGATACACGCCTGAGCTGATCGACTGTAATTGTGTCAATATTGTTGTCAATTAGCGCGACTCGGCGGCACGTTGTCAGCGTGAGGCGGCATCGGCACCGGTACACACTGCACACTGCACACTGCACACTGCACACTGCACACTGCACACTGCACACTGCACACTGCAGGTACCGTTTTCGCACGATACCTATCGACTTCTATGAAACTTGTTGACTCATTGATTGAATTTATAATTAATTAATTAATTTAAACTCATTAATTACACACAAAATGGTTTGTATCAAAATCTCTGCAAGGACTTCTGAGAACGTACATCGAGTCTTGAATTATTGTCAGTCTATAATAATTGATACGAATTGTCGTACGTAATAGTGTATTGTGTGCCTAGAGGTGAAACAAGACGATTTCAGACGAGGGTGAAGTGGCCTGCCTGAGCGAAGCGAGGGCTGACATCATCCGAACTCTGAAATTGTGTTTCATCCCGCGACACACACTATATTTATCTTACAACCTGCATTGAAAGTGCGAGTTTTATTAAAATTGTATTTCTTATTTATTTTAGTTGCTAGATTGTTGTTTATAAATATGGTATCTGTCAGTTTATAACAAAAGATACTCTGTCAGGGTTGAAGGAAGGGCTGCTACGTCTATTCGTCTGAAATTGACTAGTTTCGGGTGGCTCAACAAGCATTGAAACTCGCAGGTTATATTCAGAAAAATAATTTACTGGCGTTCCCATATTAAGTGTTGAAAACCAAACCCAAAACGCTTAAGTTGAAAATAATGATTCGACGTAAGAAATTGTGCGTAAGTTTTAATTTAAAAATAACATATTTACTATATAAACAATGATAGCCGAAATAAATGATTGACTCTCAACTGTAATGGAAATAAAGTTTCACAGAGCAGCGCAATAAGAGTTCCGCAACAGTCCCTGGAAAGCCCGCAAAGTATAAATTAAACAGTCCTCTCGTGGTTGGTCTGATCAAGTAATCATCGAATTGTGCGTCGCAGAGCCATACAACAACTAACTATAGGCCGGTGAAACAGTATGTTATGCTAGATACTATGTAAGTGGGAGGTGTCAGTAGAACTCTCCGTCGGGGAGCTTGAGCGAACAGAAGTTGCAGTGCTGGTGGTGAGATGCTGCGGGGAGCGGGGGGAGCTGGGGGAGCGGCGGGAGGCGGTGGAGGTGGAGGGAGTCAGTAGAACTCTCCGTCGGAGAGCTTGAGCGCGTAGAGGTGCAGCGCGCGGAAGTCGCAGTACTGGTTGGTGCACCAGCCGCCGTGGCCGTCGGTGCAGCGGCACGAGTCGCACTCGTCCATGTACTTCTCGCCCGGGATGCACTTGAAGAACGGGTTCTTGATCACTGCGGACAGACACGGCGTCTCAGACACTCGCTCGGCCGGTCGGCTCGGCGACGCATAGCGCGCGGCATATACACGAGAGGCGGCTGCGGAAGTATGAGAGCGGCGTCCCGTCGCCCCTCGTGTACATTCCTCGCGGCGCTCACCGGAGCAGCGCAGACACGGCGTGCTGCGCTCGGCGAGCGCGGTGACGGTGGGCTCGCAGTAGACGCACGAGGGCATGGCTCTGCACGCGCCCGAGTCGTGCGCCTCGCACAGCAGGCAGTTGCGGTTCTCGGGCACCAGCGTCTGCGCCGTCTCCTCCTCCCAGTACTGGTGCGGCGGCCGCGGCTTCACCATCTGAGACACCACGTACCTGCGCACACACACACACACACATGAGCCCGGCGCGCCGGCGGCGGCGGCGGCGGCGGCGGCGGCGGTAGGGATACTCACGCCTGCGAGCCGGGCCGGTAGACGGGCGGCGAGTGCTCGGCGTCGCCGCCCACCGAGCTCAGCGTGCCGGCCGGCGGCGCGCCGCGGCGCGGCTCTGCGGCACGAAACGGTTCATGTTTAACTCGTGTACCACCGAACTCCTGATCCAACTATGACGGAATATGAAAAGTTTGTAATAACGGACTTTTTAATCCTATCAGGGCTTAAAATCCACTAGATTTCAGTTAATTTGCTCAGACGATTGGAGCTCCGGTCACACGCATGTTACCTCCTTCCCCATACGCTGCGACGGCTACGCAGCAGCAAAGCACGCCGATCAGTGCGCCGACCATGTTCGCGGTTGTGAGGCGCGCTCGGAGCTGCGAGTGTACGAGTACGCTGACCCGCGCGCGCTAATTGATCGCCCAATTACACCGGATCCATTTAACCGACACCCGCACCACTGCACAGGCTGCTTCTGTTATATTGCTCCTTCAATTTAGCAATGGACGCTTAGCTTTGTTCGAGTATTCAAAGCAAAGTTGCCTGTCTGTCGGTATCCGACAGGATATATTTCGGAGAGTATGTTCAAGAACTATTCGATCCGGTTCCTCCGTCACCTTTTTATTATCGAACCGCAAAGCATCAACGAGGTCTGCACCATTACGCAGTTGAAATTCCGCGGACTCGTACGAAGCGATTTGTTTTCTTGTTCCTAATTCGAACCGCTAGGATATGGAATGCCCTTCCGGCTTCCGTTTTCGCTTCCTCTTTTAATACCTAATACCTTACGATCAGATACCTTCAAATCAAGAGTGAATAGGCATCTTGTAGGCAAGCGCGCTCCACCTTAGGCTGCATCACCACTTATAAGCAGGTCTAGCAGCAGATCATCTACGTACATAACAAGTTAGATTTTTCTTAACCCTTTGAGAAGATTTTCATTTTGTGTGTAAGTGGAATACTTTCAAGATTCTAATTATGTAAATGCCATAAAATACGTCGATCCTGTGCCACGCTGCGGCGTGACTGAAGAAAAAACCCTCAAACAAACACATTCGCAATATAATGTTAAGTGAATGTTTCAACCAACCCTGCGTTGGATCAGCCTGTATGTACGCGTGCGATAGTGCGTCAATTACCGCCCGCGTGCGATACGCGCTCGTTACGGCGCAGCTCTGTGCGGCCACATGTACATGTACATATCTATAATCACGGTTGTACTAATTGGACATCCAATTCACCTGAACATGACATAAATATATATAATTTAAGTTTATTAAGATTCACAGAAATAAAATAAAATTCTGAGAACAAAAACATCAAATTTAAACTATGAAATAGGACATTAAGTACCTACCTATCCATACTAAAATAATAATGAATCTGAAATTGTATCTGTCTGTTCGTTTTTGCGTCTGTCTCTCACCCGTTCAACCGATTTGGTACAGACTTAGGATGCATATTACTACTTTATATACTTTTATCAAAGGATTTTCAAAAACGTTAATCAAGACGGACACAGTCGCCATACAGCATGTAGTTTGATTATCTTTGTTGTTAGATAGCCTTAAACAACGTAAGTTTACATATTATTATCCTCTATCAAGTACCTAGTTATGTTACCAGCTCCTCGTCTACAAGCACCGGCTCCGTGCCTAGAAACGGTGGCAGTCAATGCTGATGTGGCGTAACTCGCGATCATTTCTGGGAATGGTTTGCCTTCCCGTGAGAGCTTGAGGCCCGCGTCGGGAGAGCAATTCATCGCGGAGCGTCAATTAGTTCATACGCCTTTGTACTTTTGATTGTAACTCCTAGATCGAATTAAATCTATTATTTTAAATTTTCAAATCAATTTAATTTAATATCATATAAATCATTAACTGTTTCGCAACGCTCCCTGATAACTTGACTACCTTGTCCACTATAATAAATTCGCACATAAATAATACGATGGTAAATGATGGATGTCATGTAAGTACCTACAGTATAATGTTCGTGATTTACTCCACGCCTCATTAGCGCGCGCCATCCATCCTGGATAAAGCCTGGATGATGGATGCGGCGCCGGACACTAATTATTGTTTATTGTTTGTACATACTACATTATCGACGAGAACCAATATACCTGCAGTCGCGATAACCGACCCAATATAATGTGTTTAATTGATTGTGTTCCCGCAGCCGGTAATTCAATAAACTACGACACGCGTACATGCGATCACAGTGAACGCTTCTGTCTGTTTGTTGACATGTTTTAATACTAGGTACTCGTAGACAAAATCATGTTAAATTTTTTTTAAATAATGTAAGGTAAAGGGACGAGTGGCCTAGTTACGAAAATGCATATAGGTAATTCGATTGCAATTGTTAAGTAACGGTGACGGATGGGTGACCGAATTTGGAAGTCAGAATTTGACCTTTTGGCTTCCTCCGTGCCTCGGAGAGCACGCTAATAGTCAATACGTAATGCACTTATAATGAAGTATAGATTTTGGGCGACTGGCGTAGTCGCAACACTGCATTATATGAGTCGATTTCGCTGATAAAACAGTGTTCAGTTGCTGTTGACTCGAGAATTTGGAGGCTCTTTAATTCCTCCTTGTCTCGAAGTTTGTAAAAGTTTTTTCAAAACTGACAACATCCCTATAAATCCTAATATGCACACAACTTAAATGTGTAGAGACCCTTTTTACCCGACTGCGGAACGCACAGGGTTATGTGTTCATCAGTCTATATATGTTTGTATGTTCCTTGCAAGACACCTACAGCCTAAACGCGTGGACCGATTTTGATGATTCTTGCACCAGTTTGTGCCGAATATATCATTAGAGTGTCACTGTGGAAGCCAAATTTCAGAAAAAACAAAATGGCGCCCTGTAGAAGCCATAATGCAACAAATTAAAAAATAAAAGTCGATGGACTATGGCAAGTGGGGTATCGATGAAAAGGTCTTGCAAAATCATAGTTAGGTTTCTTTGATCATTTTCTCATTTTAACGATCATTTAGGATTTACGAGGTTTCAAAAGTTGTATTCCTTTGTGACACATTACAGAAAAAATGGCAGAACCGATTTTGATAGTAATTGCTTTAATAGATTTGTTTTAGTCTTCCGAGTGTCACAACGGAGGCCGAATTTGAGAAAAACAAAATGGCGTCGACTAGAAGCCAAGTAATAAATGAAAGTCAATAGGCTATAAGCAAGTGCGGTATCGTTAGATAGGTCTTTTAAAATCACACCTAGGTTCCTTAAACCATTTTTCCGTTTAAATGATAATTTAGGATTTACGAGGTTTCAAAAGAAATGTTTAAATTTCCCACTCATATCATCTATATCTATCAAACTAGGTGGATTATCTCAAAAACTACTCAACCGATTTTAAAACTTTTATCACTTGTAGAAAGCTACATTATTAACAAGTAAAATAAGCTATATTTTATTTCCAAACAAATTAGAGACCCTTACGAAAATTGCAATAATGTTAGTAAAGTCGGAAAAAATCATCTCATCTGAGGGCTTACGTGGCGTGCGGTGCCTAAATCGTTAAAGTTACACGACAACAATGTATTGTGAAAACGTTCCTTTCAAAAAGTTCTAAAAAAAGTCCGCGATAGCATATAACTATCTTTTAAGGTTGACTCACACTAACCATTTTTACGATTTTCAAATTTGGTCCAAACAGTGTTTTACTTGCAAAGGTGTTTTTACTTTTTACCAACATAGTATTAATGGTTAATTCCTTATCAAAATAAATATCTTACTCATCTCAAGTATTTAATTTAGACAAAAATTGTCCTTTACACCATTCAATTTAGATGAATATCTTATGAGATATCGTAGAAATACCACTAATTAAGTAACCTTCAATAGAAAATGACGCGGCCGGCAGCGGTTAGGTAGGGGTGAAGGTGGGGCTCTCACATATTACGGTAGTAACATATCATAGTAATACCAAAGCCATAACAAGTCTCAAAAAACTTGATAATTTTTACTTCTTCAATCGATCAATCAATAAATTCATCAATGCCACATGCAGCGCATTTTCGACTAACATAACTTCCGACTGTCATTTTTAATATCTATTAAAATATTGGTTCCGAGTCCACTTAGCTATAAACTAAATACTACATAAATAAATACTCCCACTACGTACTAAATACGTACAAATTGTGTTTTTGAAGATACTTAAAAATACTTTTTTGCATTGTCTACGGGCATTTTCGTAAGTGGCCGACGTTCATTGCCGAGGTCTCGTAACGTTGATGCGATAGGACTCTCGAAAATTAATGAGCTCATTTTTAGGAAAAATAGCAGATTTACAAACTTTACCAAATTAATATTAGCATTATAACATATGCAAATTTGATGATGGTTATGGTGATCACCGCTCGTCATTACGAATAAATTAATCCGCTGCTTATTACTACTTCTTTTACAAAATACTTATTAGTACCTTTGGTGCTACCACAGAACAGATAATAGACGCTACTTCGAGCAGATAATACGTCGCCTGTTTACGGTAAATGCTTAGCTAAAAAGTTTGAAATAAAAAAGTAATTTAAAAAGAACAAAAAACCCGACTGCTTGGATACCAAAAAATATAAAACAAGACATGAATTGAAGTATTTCATTATTATCAATTTAAATCGTATAATATTAATAAAATTTATCAAGGCGCAGTCGCACGTTAAGGTTAGCTATTGGACGTGCGACTGCGCCTTGATAAATTTTATTAATATTATACGATTTAAATTGATAATAATGAAATACTTCAATTCATGTCTTGTTTTATATTTTTTGGTATCCAAGCAGTCGGGTTTTTTGTTCTTTTTAAATTACTTTTTTATTACCGTATATTAAGTTTGTTATGATAACGTAACTTAATTATCTGTTTGTTATTTATATTGGATAGAAGCAGGCGTCACTTTGCGGAAGTCCATGATAATGAACTAGAAGTTGTAGATCGATTGAACACAACCGTGCATTGTCGAGTTAACATCCCTGAAGATGCTCATTGTTCCGGCATCGGAGTGTCAAAACGTATGTTGAGAACAATGTCTGTGGTGTGGTGTGGTGTGGTGTGGTGTGGTGTGGTGTGGTGTGGTGTGGTGTGGTGTGTGGTGGTAGGTAATGTGTGTGTGAATGTCGCGGGCTATGAGCCGTCTGTTCACTCATGTGCTATAAGTACTTGTACTATTACCTATTCCGTGCTATAAGTGCGGGATACATCATACACACTGTACCACATAGATTTACCTATTGTCGCAGATTATAGTGAATCAAACCTCTAGTTCCTGCATTAGCCGTTTTTATCAATCAATCAATCAAATCATTTATCCAATATAGGTATACTGTAGGTACACTTATTGACGTTAAAAATAACTTGCTTATAAAGCGTGATGGTGATAATCGATTACGGTATCTTAAAACTAAAGCTACGAGGGTTCCAAACGCGCCCTGGTCTGAGAAAAGCCCACAACAAACTCAGCCGGGGGTTTTTTTTATTATCACCATCTCACAAATAATCTTAATTAAGGAACTATCAGAGCCATTAGAGCAAATTATTTCGAAGCGTCCTTGACGTTTAGGTAATCCTTTACATGGTAATACGATTTTTCAATGAGTTTACGTTTTACATTAACTTTGAACTTATTCAGAGACATCTTCAACATGTCTTCTGGGAGCTTATTGTAGAAGCGGACACTGCTTCCAACAAATGAATTGCTAATTTTACTAAGCCTAGAAGCAGGCATTACAAGTTTATTTTTATTTCTAGTACCTATTGACATTATGACAATCACTTTTCTTCTTGAATTCATCAATGTGTTTATATGCGTATACTAAATTTTCAAATATGTATTGGTTGTGCACTGTCATAATTTTACTAGCTGTAAAATCAAATTTTACTATAGCTTCATTGAGTTGTGAATAAATGATAAAGAGCCGGTGTCGGGGGCTCTAACTAGCGTCTAATAAAATGATATTAAAATGATAAGCGATACGAGAGCGCGGGAACAGACAGCTGGGAGTTATCAGCTAGCAGCTTATCAGCTCGCGACCGGACACCTGCGGGCTATTTCTTGTTATGATGCCACCGTGCGGTAAGTACCGGTGCGTTCGCTAAACTCTCAGTAGAATTTATTTTACAAACCAATTGAAGACTTGGCGTTTCAAAGCGATTTATTAAATTATAATCTTTCGACGAAAGTACAAAATTTTCCTAAAATCCACTCAGCTACTACCTAGATACTTCATGAAGGAATCAGAAGTTTAATTCGCTATTCGACAAAGCACGATTGTAAAACAACCATTACATTCACAACCGTGCATTGTCGAGTTAACATCTCCTGAAGATGCCTACAGCGGTGTCGGAGGGAAACTTACGTTGGGAGTAGTTTAGTAGATTTGTGTGGTGTGGTGTTGTGGCGATGCGGATTACTGGTTTACTGGGCGGTAAATATGGCAAGCTACACGCTAGTACGCTACACGCTGTACCACATAGATTTGTCTTCTGTGGCGGATTATAGTGAATTAAACTTCTAGTTCCTTCAATAACATTGACTTCCGCAAAGTAACGCCTGCGTCTAGATCCAATGTCTAAGTAAAATGTTAATATAATCTAGAGGTCACATTGAATTACTTGCTGCAGTTTCTCATGAACATGAATACGCGAGTACTTATTAAATTAAGAATGTTTATCGCAAAATTCTCAACATTATTTGGTCGTTGTTCTCGCCAATTCCGCATATTAGTGTACCAACACGTGCTATTGTGAGTTAATGAATCGGAGCGACGCGTCCATTGACGGCCGGGGCGGCGGGTTCTCACGCGTTACTCTCACTGGTGGCGCATTAGTGCGAACTCACTGAATGTCGCGAGAACGGAAGAAAGCTGTGCGGCCGAGTGTGCGCACACCGGAGCTAAACAATTGAACTGATTTACTTAAATTATAGTTCAGTCGGATATGACGTCACGCTGCGGAGATAACTGCAAAATACGTCAAACTTGTGGCTCGTATGATGAATCAAGGATCTATTGCCAGTTTGGAAAACAAATTAACTGTGAAAAAGAAACTCAGCAACTATCTACTTTCCAAATGCAAAATATTGATTTTATTATAAAAAAATTATCCATGCTAGTGCCTATTATAAATGCGAAACTGTGTCTATCTGCTTTCGCTGCCCGTCTGTTCAACTGATTTTGATGAAGTTCGGAGATAAGTTGCATGGTGCATTCCTGGGAGGAACATAGGATAGGTAGTTTTTCTTAGCCCGGCTTCCCGCAGGAATTAAAATACACAACCACGCGGACGAAGTTGTGGGCATCATCTAGTCGAGTCGTGTAGAAATGATTTCAAATCGATTTCCAAATGGGTCACATCCTCACCTGAAGCAACCCGACGCAGCTCTGTGCTTAAAATGAAAACTTTTTTCATTAAAGAGAATTCATATAAAAACTTCCAAATAGTCCTCTAATACGGATAATCACGCCCTCATAAAACTAATTTGCCGGCTCGGGCGGGCGGGGCGGGCGGGGCGGGCGGGGCGGGCGGAGGGCGGGCGGGGCGGAGGGCGGGCGGACAAACAGAACAGTTTTTCTACCCTTTTAATAAACCTCAGCGGTGTCCCTTCGCCGCGCCGGTGCTGCGGTGCTGCATACACACAGACACACGCGTCTCACCTTCGCTCGCTAGACACAGCCGGCGACTTCCACTGTTTTTAAACTGTAGGAGCTCGTCCGGGATGTTACGAACGAATGCCCTTTGACAGATTCAGAATGAGTACAGCGATCAAATGAAACAGCCGAGAAACAAAACTTCAAAAATTAAGGACTTCTTTAATGCACTGTGAAACTCAAAATTTCGAAATTCTACATGCAATTATTTACCGATTTCTAAAAAGGATTCTCGGGAGCTTTCAGTTAATGTTCTTTCACCGAAAGTCAAAACGTGAGCTAACGTTGTGGCGGGTGCGCAATACTCGTAACGTCTTCAACTTTCAATGCACTTTTTTGCTTTAACCTATAGTTTTAACTGGTTATCAAACTTAAAACTAAAAGGTGATGTAGATTTTTCAATAAAGAAATGTTAGAAAAGCATATAATTTTAGAGTAAGGTTGGTTAAAATAATAGGTATTCTTGCGCAATAATTTATGTAACTAGTTTCCGTTTAAAATAGGTATCGAAGTGACACATATCGACTCAGTCTGTCGTGCCGTTCGTGTGTATACCGCGGGGCGAGCTCGCAGATCGCTCTGAATAAACTAATAAATGTCGGAGGCGGTCGGCGCTCGCCCGCAGATCAAATTATCTCGTGACAGCCGCTTATGAGCGGAATCAATACGCGATCATCGCAATAATAGCTCCAGATGTTTGCCTTCACCCCCCCCCCCCCCCGCGCTCCCCCCGCGCTCCCCCGGCGCTCCCCCGCGCTCCCCCCGCACCCGCCCGGCCCGCCCCCGGCGCCTCAATTTGCCCGATATTAAGTTTATACAGCGATTTGTACCCTTCTTCTTTACAGCGACCGCCGACCGCGCGCGCTGAGCACACGCCACCAACTTTGATTTTATGACTACTGTTATATTATATTATTAGTTTTAGTTACTGACTTTTTTTAAAGAGCAACTGCTAAGTTTCTTCCCAATTCTTCTCAGTAGACTCCGCTTTTCGAACTGTGGCTGTGTTAAAGTGTCGACATAAAGTACACATTAATAGGGCCCAGTTTCACGATAACTTTTTCTTGGTCGATGCGTGCACGCCGCACTGCACTAAACAAACACCACGAAACATTTTCGCTTGTGACACAAGTTGCCCTGCGACAGTGCAAGTAAAATAGTGCTTGTGCTACTTATTGTTAGCATTATTACTGTTTGTCATTATTACTGTTTGTCATATCTCATGAAACAGGAAGTATAATATCTGTCAATTTGACTCGTTTCATGTCATTCGATTTAATTGGCAGGTACGTACGCCATATTGAAATTAGTTAGTATAAATGCGAGTGTTTTGACGATTGTACTTCAGTCTCCTGTCGGCAGACTCGGCGATTATTGAATACTTTTGTGTTTAGATCGCAATTTGGTTTAGAGCTTAACGATAGCAACCGTGGCCGGATCGAATGAATATTGATTTTAACTTTTTAAGTACTTATAACCAACTTTTATCTATCTAATTAAATTAAATCTCTGGTGGAACCTCTACACGTTACACTATTTAGTCGTGCAAGTTTCAAATGAGAGGACAAATATATTAAAAGTGTTTCGTTAATGCCTACTTCTAGATTGTGTCTTACATTATCTAGGTTGTAAAAAAAGTATGCAAAACCCAGCGATCTTTTGTAAGTATATAATTATAGGCAAAGCCCAAAAAAAATAAGCGTCAATAAATCAATTTCTCCTTTTACGAGTATGTAATTATAATATCAATAAGCGCAAGCACGGTAACACGATATTGCTTGCGGAAACAATTAATAACTGCAATCAGTGCGGAGGGCGGAGGGCGGAGGGCGGAGTGGTGTCCCGCTGCGGACGGGTTTAATTGAGACGAGGCTCATTAGCGGAGGTCGCGACGATCAGCGATCTGCAACAATGCTGACGTCACAAACAGGCACCGACCCTAACCTAACCCCTCCCCCTCCCCACCCATACGCCGCTTCTAGCTGCAGCAGGACAGACGCACACGAGCGGCTCAGTACTGTCTGCAGTCTCTAGACGATGCCACATTCGTAATAATATGTGAAATTGCGGTCCCGGACTCATGTCCACCCCAAACTCCATACTAATGTTAAAATACGAAAAGCAAAGCCCTGACTCAGTGATTCCCAAACCCGCCCTGCACCGCAAACAAACCCTTACACCTCCAAGATCCAAGAACATGCAGTTTGAGTTGAGCTTAGAAATTCCCTTTACAATGCAGATGTTGAGCGAGACTTTAAAAAAAATCTCACTCCTGTGTATCTGTCACCGTTCATCCACCATCTGTTAAACTAACTTTGACGAAATTACTCGGTGCACAGATAGTATGCATGCCCGTCACACAAGGTGGGTAACTGGGTACGTACTTTTTTATCCCGTAATATGTCTTCAAAATCGGTTAAGCAGATAAGCTATAAAAAGATAGATGTATGAAATTCCCATTTATTTTCATCATATTATTGACGTATTTAACTGATCGTTGTAAATTATTCATCATACTTACTAATACCTACTAGTGGTCCGCCCCTACTAGTGGTCCGCCCCGAACTGAGACCTCGCGGTGTCGCCATAACAGAGCGCCATCTATTGACATCGTTGTGAACTTCGATTACAAATACTGAAGCTCATTAAAAATTAAATAATTTCGTTTCATTATAATATTTATCTAATTTTAGTAATTTTTTTTCAAGTACAGGATATAATTCAAATAATTGATCAAGTTTCAGGTTCAGCCTTTCAGAAAATTGAGAGTTCTGAGGTCAACTTTGGACGTTAGAAAATCTCCACTTTGAAAGCCCCCCATTTCGTCAACTTTAGGGGAAAATTTTTAAAAAAATATTTTTGGTATTTCTAAATTTATATACCGCAACCCTATGTAACGATAAGTATAAAAAATATTTTACTTCGCATTCGCTTCCATAAGAGCCCCCCTAAGGTATATTCGGCTGGAGGCCATCGGTTTACATATTATATTTAAATTTGAAGCAGGTATACATAATTACGTTCAGTAATTTATAATTCAGAGTTATAAAGCTCTGTCAGATGGACGGACGGACGGACAAGTGCAAATTCACTCAAGTAGACTCAGAGACCTTCTCTTCGCTCGGTGTACCTGGCTATGTGCTATACTCGTAAGTCATCGGCCAGTTGTGTCCAATGCAGTTTTGTTGCGGCCTTACCGCGATCTACTCAGCACGGTAATCACATTCTGCCGCCCGGCGGGACTCCGCGCAGCGCGCTGTCTCTCACAAGTCAGAGCAGACCCTTTTGTTCTTTGTGAATTAAGTACATCTACGAATTATAATTATACTAGCTGATTCAGGCGACTTCGTGGAATACGTTTTTTAAATTCCCACAGGAGCTCTTTTTCCAGGATAAAAAGTAGCCTATGTCACTCTCCAGTCTCCAGGCTTTCAACTATGCCCGTGCTGCAAAAATCACGTCAAAGGACAAACCAACAAAGAAACACACTTTGTCTTTTGCATTTATAATATTAGTTAATTATTAGTTATTAGCTGATCATCATACCTATGATGATCAGCTGTACGTCCCCTGGAGAGAGGCTGCCTGTCTCAAAAGATAATTATTATAGCTTTACATAACTCTATCTTTCTATGGGTTCTTACCAAATGGCTTGTCGGGAAGAGATCACTATCAGAAGACCACCCTCGCGCACTTTGTTTTCTGTACCTACCTGTTGTTAACTTTGTATTTTAATTTTTTGTGTGGCAATATAGAATGTATCCATCTATCTCTATATCATATATGGCTCTTCAATCTACATAATGTATTACGTATAGCTTAAGCTCTCTGTCTTGACGAGTTTAGGGACCATAATATACACCTAAAAATTTAATTTTCTTTTCACCAGACACTCGATTCTAAAGCTACGTAAGAGCGGGTCGGCGGTCTTCACATTTGCTGATATATTATCCTGCAACTTGAATGTTCTCTAATTATAATTATGTCTTCAATGAAGAAAGGTATAGGTGGTATGAGGTGGTATCTCAGACCATAAAAGTACCATCTGCATACTTAAGGTTCGCGGAAAAACAAGTACAAATCCCACTCTTTATATAACTAAACGTATCTTCAATGCCAAAACAATTTCTAATTTAAAAAAAAAACCTGCAAAATGTAAACTGGAACCAAATAATAACGCAAAATAACAGCGCCAACGAAAACTATAACAACTTTATCAAGCAACTAACGCAAATTCTGGACATATGTATTCCTAAACGACGATTTAATATTGAAACCAGGGCTAAAACCTACTTAACCACCGCGTTAAAAAAGTCATGCCGCCACAAGCGCATACTCAAAATACTGACTAATGAGTCTAACAACAGTATCTTAAAAAGACACCACAAAATTTACAGTAAACTGCTTAAAAGATGCATTAAACAATCGAAAAAAATAGACAATGTAAAAAAGATGCGTAGCTCTAAAAACAAAACAAAAACCATGTGGTACATAATAAAGGACGTAACAAACAAAAACAAAAACAAACAGACAGACACTAAAAACATAATACTCTCGACGAAATCGGGTTTAGTCAAAGAGCCACAAGCAGTTGCAAATCTTTTTAACGAATATTTCGCATCAGTTGGCAAGTCGTCCTACGACGATGGAACAGCTTCTATAAACTACAATCCGCATGTATGTAATACACAGTCACGATGTACTAATTCCTTGTTCCTAGAGCCGGCTACCGAGCAAGAAATATTTAACACTATTCGTAGATTAGAAAATAAACGCAGCTTCGGCGCAGATGAAATCCCACCGACATTAATTAAAAAATGTATTAATGAATTAACACCCTCCTTGACATTTTTAATAAACCAATCTTTCGACGAAGGCTACTGCCCCGACAAACTGAAAATTGCAAAAATAAGACCCATTCTTAAGAAAAGCGGGAAATCCAATGATCCTAGTAACTATTGACCTATCGCCCTATTGCCAGCGCTATCTAAAATTTTCGAAAAAACTATAACAAACCGTGTATATAAATTCCTGGAAAAATATAACATTTTAAATGAAAATCAATACGGCTTTAGGAAAAACCGTTCGACAACACTAGCTGTCTTTAAATATATACAGGAAATCCTAAACTGTCTCGAGGAAAAAAAGTACGGCGTCGGACTCCTGCTAGATATGACTAAGGCATACGACAAAGTTTCACACAAAATACTGCTCAAAAAAATGTATGATTCAGGTATACGTGGGAACGCTCACCAATGGCTAGAAACCTACTTGAAGGATAGACGACAATTCGTACAAGTACAATATCGCGATGAACGGACTAACGTAATGAGCGACTTTGAATCAGACGTACGCGTTACAAATTGGTCTATACCACAAGGAAGTGTCCTTGGATGCATCCTATTTTTGGTATATATCAACGACCTACCTAATATAATTATAAGCCCACATTCGCGATGCATCATGTTTGCGGATGACGTATCAATCCTCTGTATGTGCTCGAACGTGAGAGATTGTGAAAATCTAATATCAGAAAGTTTAGCGAACGTTCAAAATTACTTAAATTCCAATAATCTAGACATAAATCTAAATAAAACTAAGTTTATACAATTCCGACCGCACCAAAAACAACCGCTGAATCTAAAATCACTCGCGAAAAGTACAAAAATTAAAGAGGTTAGTGACTTTACTCTCCTCGGCCTAAATATCGACACCCACCTCGACTGGAAAAGCCATGTCCACAATCTAAGCGTTAAGCTTTCGCGATTTGTATATGCTCTCAGCATATTGAAAGCAAATACAAATTACGAAACTGCACTTTCCGCGTACTATGCATACGCATATTCTTGGATCCGCTATGGGATAATCCTCTGGGGCGAAAGTACCAACGCAGAGGATATCTTCATCCTCCAGAAAAAATGCATCCGCATCCTAGCCAATATAAAACCACGCGAAAGCTGTAGACCCCACTTTTTAAATAAAAAAATTCTAACAGTACCCTCTATCTATATAATGGAAACGGCTCTATTTGTTAGAAAGCATTACTATTTATATAAAATTGTGGAGAACACAAAGAAAAATGAAAGAAGCACGCGTTGCAAAAACAAATTGGTATACCCCAGCTACAAACTGAAAATATCTAGCCGCGGCCCATTATACAGAACTGTAAACATTTATAATAAAATCCCGAAATTTATAACTGACGAGACTAATGATACGACCTTTAAGCGGAAACTCAAGCAGTGGCTTATGCTTAATTGTTTCTATGAGATAGACGAGTTTTTTGAATTCCAAAACAAACCGTACACATGGCCTCAATTGCATGACAGTTGCGTTTTGTTTGTAATTAACCTGACATAATTTATAATAAACTTATTGAATTCGTACCATACTTAAAATATTAATTGACATTATGTATATCTTCTAATTTTATTATTGTATTGTTAATGATAATTTGTAATAATGTTTAAAATTAAAATAATTAAAATTAAGCGTAACCTGCAATTGCATTTGCAGCATTACAATGCCCTGACGGGGCCGCATGTAATGATTAAATAAAGAATAAAGAATAAAGGAGATGGGAATTTCTGGGCCAAATTGTAATAAGTTGAGACTTAGCTTAAAAAAACCGTTATTTTTTTCCATTACAAAATTTAAAAAATCAGCTCAATTCACAATCTGGAAGATGAGGAATCAAAAAAATAAGTTAAGATCACAAATAAAATAGGAAATCGATTATTATAATCGATTAATGTGAATAAGTTACCTAAAATGTAAAAAGGCTTTTCACGAGATTTCAATCAATATAAATAAAACTATTACAATTATCAATAAAATATTCAGCTGTGCATCAAGACAATATCTGTGTAATAAAGTGAAATCTTAAAATCGATTCTCGTTTACAAAATCGATTCATTATTGTGTTTCATCACTGCTGTATTTTTAACCTGTGTTGACAGTGACAGGCTGACAGCTCCCGGCTAAATCACTCGCTATTCGTTTCGTATCGTGTTTACTGCGTTTGCGTTTTGAGTGTGCTTCTGATATATATTCCTCGACTACTGCTTTTTTCTACGGACTTCTGATCTTGCCTTACTTGTACGACCCTTGCTATCACACCGGACACGAAGAATCTCGTTTACACGTCTGACTTTGGCTCGTTTTAATGGATTTTCAAATACCTCATGGTTGCTTCGGGGACGCATACAGTCAAGACATACCTATAAGTCGAAAAACTTATTTTGTTTACATTTTAGTCGACAGCTCTCGCAGAGGTAGGGAAGCATTACTATAATATTATACTGCAACTGTATCGTAGGAAAACGGACTGTAGGCTGCTGCGCGCATGTCATGTCTATAATATGGTACCTTAGTTGGGCTAGGTACCAAGAAAATATATTACCACCTGCACAATTCTTAGACGATATTCTAATTAGGTATAATTGAAGAGGAATAAAAAACAACTTAAAAAAGTGTTGCATTTTATTTTAAGAATCATCTCTTTACCCTTACTTATTATGATCTTATCGATTTTTTTTTTAGTTTTGTAACATCCTTCCACTCTAGAAATATATTAGTAACGGTCTAAGTTTTATAAAAAAAACACTCGTACACTTCAAAAATCAGCTGTCACTCACTCACTTTCACTTTTACTTAATCTCATTTATCTCTACTCCCAGATTGACAAATTCCGCTTAATTTTCAGGAATGATTTGATAATATGTAAGCTATTAATTGACACTACTTTCATCTTTTTACAATCAGGCCCGAGATTGTATGAAAGCGTATCTGTCTCCATGAATGACAGTAATGACGAAACATGTTTGGTCTAATTTAGGGTATAGTGTCATCTTAATTGTACAATATTTCCAGCAAATAAACGATTAGGTATTATTAAAAAGAGCGTTATACTTCAAAAATAGAAATATTACTGCCGGGAATCGAACCCAGAGCTTCGATAATCTTAGCATTTATATCGTCGTTTTGCAATAATATACCTACCTAGAGTAAATTTTAATTTCAACTTTGCCTACTTCGTTTAAAACGCCGCGACGCTCAAACTCTGGCCCGATGTGCTTGTCTACAGGATAAAAACTTCCCACATCGCCGTAAGTAATATCTCAATTCAGCAATTCCGCGTAATCTTCTTAAACTGTTAAAGCTCCCCCCCCCCCCCTCTCCCCCCGCTGTGGTGGGGGTGACTGTGGGAGGGGGCGGGCAGCGGCGTGACCGACCCGTTGAGCAGTTCGCTAAATATGGGAGTGTAACTGATCGCGAAGGGATTGCGGTCATGTACCTACTTCGGTTTATATTGTTATCATCATCGTTAAAGTGTATCAGTCCACGGGTTGATAAACATTGAGATTTTGCATCAGGTAGATTTGTTAGATAAGTTGCATCCTGGGAACCTGGAAACACATAGGTATGGTACCTACTTGTTATTGCGGAATATCAGAGTTCCTACAAGAATTTAAAAAAAAACTGGCCAAGTGCGAGTCGGACTCGCGCACCAAGGGTTCCGCACACACCTGTAGGTATATAAGTAAAAGTTATGGTACTTTTATTGCTAAATGACGTTAAATACGTGGCCGGCCCTTGGAGCTGTGAAAAAATCAAGCTTCTAAGCCAACGCAATCAAAAGATACAGCTGTTTATGCTGCAAATTTTCGACACTCGCAAGGGAATTAAAACCTACTGGGTACTTCCCGTGAACTCAAAATTTTGAAATTTGGTAAGAAGCATCGTCTTATACCTAGCACAGATAAAGGAAAAATTGCAAAGAGCATACATTTTTAGTTACATCATATAGTAAAAATATTTTTAATCATTTTTAACTTACTACTTCTTTCCGCATGAACGCGTGGAGGTATTAAATTCAAATTAAAATAGATAAGTGGAATAAAAATACTATAACTTTTACTTATATACCTACAGGTTTGCACGGAACCCTCGGTGCGCGAGTCCGACTCGCACTTGGCCGGTTTTTTTTACCGGGATAGTCAAAAACATGAATTAAATCGTCTCTAGTGTTAACACCGAAACTGGAAAACAATGAAAGTGAAGCCCTCTCTCTTTACAGAGACAGCTTAGGCTCAGCCTCGCCGCCGCCGCGGCCGCGCTGTACTGCGTGCGAGTGTACCGGGTCTGTACTCTCTTCAACATCTGCACATTATTATCGAGCATTTTCAAAACACGAGTGTGGGTACACCACACAACTCCATGTTCACCTCACATATTACACAGTTACAGCTTCTATGGTTAGTGTAATAGAGCCCATTATGCATTACATTATTGAGTACGCAGGTCGGCGTGTGGCGGTGTGTAGTGTATACGGCGGGCGGTGAGTGGGCTCCCTGCTCAGCGCCCAATTTTTCCCAAATTAATCTTTCTTCAAACACTCTGCGTCTTTGTTGCGCTGCCAATTACATCTTGTGCCGATCGCGAGTGACGCCACTTGCGGCGTGATCCGCTTACAATCGATATTACACTTCTATACCTAAGTGTTTAATACAAAAATTAAATTTCAATCTGGTCTGCACTGTTATGGAATCAATCTCGGTATCGTACACTTCATTTTGGCCGTGTTGTCGTCCACTTGGACTCAGGTGTTTCCAAACTACTGTGATAATTCTTTCATTTTCCGCGATAAAACTAACCTACGTCTTTCCCCGGCATGTGGAACCTATTTGCAACCGACTTCAAAAAAAGGAGGAGGTTCTCAATTCGACTGTATTTTTTTTTTTTTTTTTTAATGTTTGTTACCTCAGAACTTGAGACTGGGTAGACCGATTTGGATGATTCTTTTTTTATTTGAAAGGGCATACTTCCCACGTGGTTCCATATAAATTTTATCGAAATCGGTCGAGCGGTTTTTAAAATATCAACAGTAAAATAAGTACTTTGTATAGCGTGTGCTTGTTGTTGTAAAGTTGGCGCGGGAGTTTAAAGTCGGTTGTTTAAAAATATTTTTTTATATTAAATTATTGTATCAAATTTCGTCAAAATTGGTTAAACAGTTATAATATTATGTATCGAGAAAACGTTGCCGACAGACGGACAGACAGGCAGACACACCTTCGCATTTATATTATTGCATAGTATGAATTCACCTAGACCAAGCCTATAAATTATGCTCCAGTAGAGGGCGTCTATCCTCGTAAAGAAAAATACTGCAAAATTTCACAAATCAACAATCAAATTAAATTCATAAATGCACAATCTAAGTTACACCATAACGTCAGTCACACTGCCAAAGTAAAGCATCGATGATTTGAACGTCAGTAATTTAAAGTATAATGTTACGCACATCACTAAACAGCATAATAGCCTTGTTGGGGGATCTTAAACAATGCTTCAGCTTGTGCGGGGCTCGTGTTGGACAGTGGACTATATTATATAGTTATATACTAAATATAGTTATACACATTACACATTAACACTTGAGTCTATACGAACAGTAGCTCGTTGACGGACTGACTGACTTTTGACGTAAGTCTTGTTCTTGTATACATTCATAATATCTACGAGTAGGTGTGCAAAAGTACGACAGCGATTTTCTAACAACTAACTGAACTATATTGAAACTTTTGTGGGACTTTGGTATTTTTACCAAATTTTAAGATTCAGTTTTAACATGTTCAAGTTATTTTTCTTAGGTAAGCGGATAAGAAATAAAAGATGGCGTGTAATTTCTGATGAATTTTATTGACAGACTACAGCGACAATATTGCAAACCCTCTACAGTCTACGCTACCGCAATCAATAGAGCTACTATACAACTACTGTGGTACCACTGACTATACACGCGGCACGGAAGATGTGAGCACAGATAATATGATTAAACGATAATATTATAAAGTCCTGGTATGCAGTGTCGATCAAGATGTAGGTTCCTATATAATCTCAAAAATGTAAACGAAAGCTGCAAGGAACTGTGATATTCTGGCAATACTTCCAGTAGTGCAAATAGAGTTTACCTCACAGATAGTTTGACCGGAAGAAAATGTAATTAAGATTGAGTTAATTTCTATACTAATTCCATAATAGCTTTCATAGCTTACATCTTTCATATCGAGAGCACGACGTTGTACCTACTAGTTACTACCTACCTAATAATACTCCTAAATTTATCAATATATTATCTACACTTTACAATATTTACATAGCTTATAGACTAAATTTAAGGCTAATTCTTACATTTACAATTATTATAATTTATTTCGTATTAACACTCAACATGTTACCAAATAATAAAGACATTGTTCCTGACTGACTGACTGACTGAATATAAACCGCAGCTATTTCTATTATTTATAGCTTTAATCCAATAACAACGTAAACGTCCATATTAACTTGACTAAATGTATGGAAACTTGTTAAACTCTCAAAGATCTCTATTGTTTAGTGCTTGCCGATGTGTGGAGTGAACATCATTTATAAGAAGAAGGAAACTGTGTGGCCTTGCTGATGAATGCAGCAAGTCACGGTGTTACAACTGAGATGAGTTTTGTTATTTTAAATTATTCTGTTAAAAATTGAGTAATTTTTTTTTTTAATAAACTCCACTTGAAAAAAATTCTCGCATTTGACATAAATAACTCTGATACAGCTTATTATAGGGCTACAGATTCATAACAGTTGGAGTGAGAAGTTTCAATACAACAGCGAGCAGTAGGCGAGGCACACGAGTCTGTCTGCATTTATGTACTATGTATTCGGATGTGAGTTATACATAACTCACATCTGAGTATAGACTCGGAGATTTAACTGAAATTTTAAGATCTTAAAACTGATTCCAATGTTACTGGCACGTTTTTATAATTAAGTATGAAGTAGGTACGTGAATATCCTTTGTGTGTGTCGGTTAAGACGATGCTAATATTTACTTATCGCTAATTACGAGATTAATTAATAAGTGCATAACGAATGCCTGAAATCATAAGTACATAACACAATCGGTGGTATGGCATACAATATTTTTCATAATCACTTCTTAAAAAATATTTTCAAAAACATCTGATTGCAATTAATAGTGTTTTGAACTATAAACTGTACCTATTAGTAGTCTCTTTTCTACAAAATGATAGCCCAAGTCAGACCGTTGCGTATGTATCTACACCGACATAATACGCCGAGTAGCACGAAACTATTTAAAAAATTAAGTGTCGATGAAACTAATTTAATCACAAGACGTTATACAATTCTTGCGATTTGTTCTTGTATTTGTATTTGTTCGTGCAACTCAGCGTTTAGTGTCACGTTTGTCGGTCAACACAGAGTCAACATGGATCGCGATCATTGATTTTGATCCGTGGATCAAAACTGCTTACAACAGTTCACAATAATATAGTGTCCATGACACTTCTATACAATCTACATCCACCGTTTTCGCCATTCACTCGCCATTAACTTCCATAGAAACTGCGGCTAGAACTTATCGTACAGCTATTGTTCTCATCAGTACATGGTACGGGGCGCGCACGAGTGCCGCGGATGGGGGGCGGCAGGTTACGTGTGCACGCGGCTGTACCGCTCGTGTAGCAGGCGCAGCGGCTCGCTGTGCGGCGGCGGCGGCGGCGGCGGCGGCGGCGCGGCGCGCGGCGGCGACGCGTGCGGCGGCGTCGGCGAGCGCGGCGACGGCGGCGCCGGCCCGGGCAGCGCCAGCACGTACCTGCGACAAGCGCGCGCGTCAGTGGCGACACTGCCGACACAGCTGCAGCTGGCGACTAGTTACACGCAAGCACATAAGATGTGATATCGTACCGACGGTGATCGTATTCGAGCGTAAAATCAAATGGATTTTATTAATTGTGGTCTCAATATCGGTAAGCTGTTTAATTTTTCTGACAACAAAAGCTGCCGGGCTGACTTTAGCTGCTAATGTCTCTATATGAGCGCCAGTGAAATTTACTTTCTAAAGTCACCCCCTCAAAAATCGTGGAGTTCTCCATCTTTATCGATTTTCTTCACATTCGGAAGTATATAAACTTTAAACACAATTTTTTAAACCGATGTGATACAGGCGATATAGCACGGATTACGTCGTCAAAATTGTTTTACGTCCATCTACTTTAAAAATAGTGTCATCTGCAAACAGTACAATATCGCAAGCATTGTTAATATAGTATGGTAAGTCAGTTATATACACCAAAAATAAGAAAAGACCCAAGATTGAGCCCTGTGGAACACTCATTAAGGCAGACGATCCCTGAGACATCACTTTATTTATGCACATCTGTTGAGTTGTCACATAGGTAAGAGGTAATGAGGTGCAGTGCGTTTTGGATCAAATAGTGGCTAAGATTAAGTAGGTAGCAAGGTTTTGTTATCAATACAGTCGAATGCCTCAGACAGGTGACAAAAGACTCCAATATCATTCTGTGAACGTTCCCGGGCGTCGTAATTGATAACTATGCTTTAAAAGTTTTGCGCCGGCATCCGTTGTGTTACAGTCTTCAGTGAAGTCTTACTTCTCGGGGAGAAGTAACTTATTTATGCTAAAATGATTTAGCAATTGATTAAATATGACTTTATAGACCACTTTACTAAGAGTGGACAAGATACAAATAGGTCTGTAATTATTGATGTCGTTTTTATTACAAAGGCAAGTGGTCGGCGGTCACCTGTGCAGCAGCGCGCGGAAGGCGGCGGCGGGCGGCGCCTCGGGCCACAGCGGCGCGCCCAGCCCCAGCCACCACTCGCCCGCGCCCACGCCCACGCCCACGCCCACGCCCACGCCGCCCGCCCACTCGCCCACGCCTGCGGGTGACACAGGGTATGCTACAGCATCATGTGGTAAACAAATACTGATAATATAATCTAGATGGTAAAATCCACTGGGAACTCATTAAAGTGGTATAACAAGTAACCTATAATACGTTTGGCGCTGGCTCTAAAGCATTATGCTGAAAACCTCTGTACCAAATGTGGCCAAAATCCCAACATCGTGAAACAGATGCGCAATTCCACTTGTGGGGATATGAAGTTGATGATGGGTTATGAAGAGATAACCGAGCCTAAAGATTCTAGTTTTATAGTCCCAAGCTCATATACCAAGTTTCATGGATATAACTTGAGAAATGACAGACTTTCATACAAACTTTCAACCCCTATTTCACCCCTTTAGGGGTGGAATTTTGAAAAATCCTTCCTTAGTGGGAGCCTACGTCACAAAAGGAAGCTACTGTCAAAATTTCAAGTCTCTAACCCTAGCGGTTTAGGCTGTGCGTTGATATATAAGTCAGTCAGTCAGTCAGTCAGTCAGTCAGTCAGTCAGTCAGTCAGTCAGTCAGTCAGTCAGGACTTTGAATTTTATATATATAGATTATGTAGATAAATAATTGTATACTAATAATATGAGACAGTTTTGTATGATCATAATTTGATGCATAATTAAGTAAAAGGTCTAAATTTGTCGTCATGTGACATTTTTGTTCACAAATAAAAATGTAGCCAAATCAAGTAGGTATATTATCAAAATAGTAGACAGTTGTAGTCAAGATTAAACAGACTACTTTTGTGAAAAATAATAAATGCCTTCACATTTTGACTCAATAACGATTATGGATCAACAAAAGATAACAAATAAATCAAACAACAAAATGACTGACCCGACAGGTGGCAGCGTCGAGACGGCTCCCACTGCAGTGTTTATACTACACTATTATTATGAGTAGTTGCAATACAATGCAAGTCTCTGTGCTGTACGCGGGCACCTGGTTTCTTCAGTTTACTTACTGTTCCAATTTTACTATAAGTAATATCACGGCTAATAAAAAAATATTATATCATTCAGTAACTTGAATGCATTATTTTATAGGTATTACTTTTGAATTATATAAGTTTACTACTCCAACAACTGTAAGTTACTTGTGTGAATAGGTATAATTGTTCAAAATCTCATAAGTTATTTGAAAAGTAATTGAGAAATTGAAAATGACTGTTTTCATACTAAATGATAAACAAAATGATTTATGAATGCGAAAGTGTGTCTGTCTGTCTGCAATGCTTTAATTAAGGGCTCAATCATCGGTTCAACCGAATTTGATGAAATTTGATAAACGATTAGGTTGTATCCCGAGGAAGGACATGTGCTACTTTTTATCGCGGAAAATTTAATATTTCCCGGGAAATAAAAAACCCTGAACCCACGCTGACAAGATAGTGATCGCTAATACGTGGTAATCAGTGTCTGCCGACAAACTGTCGCGCGTTATCGGCATCGCGATACAAATGACAGGCGCGAGGCCTAACGACGCGCCCCCGGGTGGTGATGTAGTGATGTGGTTGTGATCCGCGACTGATAGCTGTCAGTAATTATAGTCGCTTGTTACACCTTCGATACATTTGGATGTCGTACGTTAATTCTAAAATTTATTTAGAAAAAAAGGAAACAAGTCTTACATAAACGTAATCTTCATATATTTTATCCAATAGCTCGGATCTGTATCATAGCAATCATACCTCATACTAATATTATTAATGTGTGTTTATGTTTGTTTGTCTTTTCAATCACGCCGCAACAGGGCAACGGATCGACATGACTTTTTGCATGGGTATAGTTGAGAACCTGGAGAGGCTTCATTTTAATCCGGAAAATTAAAGATGAAGTCGCGGGCCTAGTATTGTATAAATATAACACGTTTTTCACCCATTTAACATGCAATGCGTTTTGAAACCTAGTTATCATATTAGTATTACCTAGTTATTGAGTAAGTATAGTGTGAGAGCTAATAGGTATTACTTTCATTGATACTGATCACGTTAGTGGATAATAATTGTAGAGAGATTTACGATACGAACGCCTGTTATATTCTTATCTTGCATTGGATTTTGTAAATAAAAGCTATATTTCTTTATATCGGCAATCGCGTGCGGCCCCGGCCCGTAATTAGATAAATAATAATAGCCCTAAAACGATGTAACAGTTCGGTGACATTAAACCTTCATTAAACCTATTTCCTACGGTTTGATTTGGTGTGACAATAACAATCGCGGCGCGGAGGGGTCTCAACACACAACACACAATACACAGATCGTGCACAGATATCGAGTATCGGTGAACTGGCCGATAATGCGACTATAATTGTACGATCCGGTTATTTATAGTTGTAACAGCCTATAGTCGTTACAAAAATTGTTTTTAGTGGCATATTTTAACATGATAAGAATATTGACATTTAAAAGACTAAGTATATACCGTCGGGTAAACATACACATTATTTAACGGTAAGATTCTGACGCAGAACCATTACCTATTCTGCGGTACGACTTCAGAGATGTAGAGTGGACAATACACACAGTATTCATTATGAGTTTAGTCAGTTTAAATATTTTACTGTCACCACATTGAAATTATGATCGCGTTTGAATCACGTCGTTTGTGCGTATAGATTACAATACATTAAGTGCATAGACTCTTAAATTTTACTTCCATCTATATAACGAGATAACTTAAAACAGCATAAAGGGCAGTGTAGTAGCTTGTTCTACTCTATACTTAACAACTGCTACTATACCTACAACGGTTTCATGCATTCAATGTAGGTACTTCTAGATCGTTGAAAACACACTACGGTCTAGACAGGATAAAATAAGTTAACATCCATGTCGGTTTCTTCCTGTCGCCTGGCGTGTGCTCTGGTGTGAGTAACGGATTAAACGAGTCGCTATATCGCAGAGTTCCCGTATCCGTATTCCGGTTCCGTCATCGGATCAGCTCCATGTTGTAATAATATCGTATTGTCATCTGATTTACATCATATACATGCAAAATTTCAAAAAGTGGGTCAAATCTAACTTGCAAAGATTTGATTACAGACATACAGCGGGGTATGTGAAAGCTTGTAAGTAATTAAATAGCAACTACTGTAGAATCTTCTCAGTAGATCTGCTTTCCCTGCCGGCGGTAGAGTCCCTAGTCCCGGCAGTCAGTAGTGGTACATGCAATAGGTAATTACCCGGGTCGTGGTGCAGGAAGGGCCCGTGGTCGCGGCCGAGCGCCTTCTCGCGCTTGCGCCACTTGGCGCGCCGGTTCTGGAACCACACCTGCGCACAACACACTGACTGTCAACTCGCTGTCAGCCGCACGACGGGGGCGCCGCCAAGGGTGACGGGGACGTGACGAAGGAAACTGACAGAATTTTCAATGCCCCTAAGATACAGGACCTCCTGAATTCATTGTTCAGTACGTTATTAAAAATTTCTATTTCTACTCTAAATTCTAATGTCAGATTCGTATGCAGTTTCCTATATCTATCTTAACCATAGGTAGATATTCTTATAGACCCAGCTGCCATGACAGCTGTGGCACCTGCCACCGAGAGGCACGGTACTCTCACCTGTTGTTCAGAGCGGTAGGAAACTGCATAGGTACTTTGAGACAAAAGTGACCGAAATTTTAGTCGTAAATTCTAGCAATGTCCTCCGTCACGGCCTTGACACTTAGTCTAAATGCCCCCGTCGAGCGACTGCTAGCAAAGAATTGTTCTATAATGTTACATCTTTCCCACTAATGTCAGTGGTTACCTGTGAACTAGGGGTATGTTCCGAAATACACTGCGAGCACTGTAAGGTATGACGTCAATTTAGTATACTGCGAAACCGTTCCTTTATAGTTAGCTACACTGGTCACTGTTTAAAACGGAACGCAGCCAGCACTGAGAGCACCTTACCTCGAAAACGCCAGTACTCACAGTACAAAAATGGCGACGATTTATGACGTCATAAATTTCCCTAGGATACTACGGCACTATACTGTCACTCCATAGCGGAACGAATTTCTCCCCAGTAAGAGCACTGAACAGTGCTCTCAGTGTATATCGGAACATAGGGTAGAGCACATGCAACTTCTGACATATAGCATTATTGCCTGTGAAAGAAAGTCTATAACGCTTATTTCGCGTGTTTCTGAATTTACAATTTCTAACATTCGGTTACGTCACGAGCACGAAATCGTACCAGAACGCTAAATCGCTTGGCAGCAAAACTTCGCCGGTACTACCACACTACCAGTCTACCGGGTTGGAGAAAAATCTGAAGTCAAAATTGAAAATACCAAATTGACCCTAGTACCGGGGATGGAACCCGGGAACTCCCGCTCACAAGACCACCACCACTGCGCCGGCGAGGTGGTCGCAGGCCGAGCCGCGCGGCGCCATGGCCGCCAATTTGCCGCTCTCCACGACAATGGGGCCGTAATGAAAAGCAATTACGCATACGTGGTTTTCGCGCGCGCGCCCGCACAATGGAATTCCAACTCTGCCGCCTTCCGATTGGATCCACATTTGCATGCCGGAGGCGGCGGGAGAATAGAAACAAATTGAGCTAGTCGAGCCGCATTGCGCTAATAAAAAGACATTGTAGCCGGCGAAAGGCAAAAATGCTGTAATTTCATAATTGCCAAATGAGTCTATTCGCTGCGGCCGCGTCGAGAGGCGCCGGGTGGGGGGGTGGAAGGGGTGGGGGGATTAAATTGACTGAACTTAAACGCAACAATTACCGCGAGACGCTCGATTGAGTCCGCACCACTGAAACGCTTGAGAATAGAAAACTGTACGTACATTTTAAGAGTAGAGTTTATAATTTAGATACTTTCTCCAATATTTCTGTTATATTGAAAAACGGACATTATTATCCAATAACTAACTACTGAACTGCTGTTAGACAATACCTACATACTAATTTCTTAGTAAAAAACCAGTCTCAGTTAGTCAGTAGGACGGTGATGTAGACGATACTGGTCTTGTAACGGACCACGTGTTACAAGGCGCTGTGGGACCCAAGGGCGGATCCAGCTTTGGCGCCAGGGGAGGGTCACATAGTCGTGGTTAAGACACAAGAACTTATAATTTAATTTTGATTATAATAGATACAAGTATATTTAAATGACAAAATCAATTTTTATTTTACGTCTTCTCCCGAAACGCGTTATCACTTCATCTACTTCAATGGGTACGTTTTTATGGACGTGGAGAAGTGCCAATTCGGTTAGACGTTCTTCAACCATGGAAGCTTTTAGCCACGATTTGATTTTTCGTAACGTAGAGAACGATCTTTCCGCTGTCACTACACTAACAGGTAGTGTAGTCTTAATACATAAAAAATTTCTTATATTAGGAAACATCTCAATATCGCAATTTAAAGATTCCCGCGGGAACTCTTCAATTTTCCGGGATAAAAAGTAGCCTACGTCCTTCCCCGGGACACAACCTATCTCTGTACCAAATTTTATCAAAATCAGTTGAACAGATACATTTGTTTGATTCCCGCGGGAACTCTTCAATTTTCCGGGATAAAAAGTAGCCTATGTGCTATTCCAGACTATAATCTATCTCTGTGCCAAATTTCAACCAGATCCGTTCAGCTGTTGGGGCGTGATTGAGTAACAAACATCCATACATCCATCCAGACATCCATCCAAACTTTCGCATTTATAATATTTATTTGATACTAGATGATGCCCGCGACTTCGTCCGCGTGGATTAAGTTTTTTCAATTCCCGCGGGAACTCTATAATTTTCCGGGATAAAAAGTAGCCTATGTCCTTTCCCGGGATACAAACTATCCCTGTACCAAATTTCATCAAAATCGGTTGAGTAGTTGGGCCGTGAAAGCGTAGCAGACAGACAGACAGACAGACAGACACACTTTCGCATTTATAATATTAGTATGGATATGGATTTGATTATTTGATTTGATTTGATATTTGATTTGATTTTGATTAAATATTGAAAGTACTTAAATAAGATCTATAAAAAATCTATAAAATCAGTATGTTTAACAATTTTACTTAGTGGTTCACCTAGGACCTGGACCCAGCCCAGGGGGGGGTCATGACCCCCATGACCCCCCCCCCCCCCTGGATCCGCCCTTGGTGGGACCACTGACCACTCCCGTCAAGAATGTTCTAAAATATATCCGAGATACTGCAAGATTCAACTCGAATTATTTCGCTCTAAAAATTTAATCCAAATTGTTTGAACAAGTGCTTTTGAATCATCAAATGAATCTACCACTGGTTCAGAATGCCAGAATTGCATGTTCGCTATCTACAACGCTCTTAGTGGTCCCATTAATGAAGCAGTTCAATTAAATCGAGACTTGAAATAAAACAAAACTGATTGAGCGGCCATTGTGAGGCTCGAGTGGAGTCGCGTTACACCGCACTCACTTCTTTATTACTGCTCAATTGCATTCTTAAATATGCGTGCACCCTCCGAGATGTTTGAGCTCTACTACGCTAATTATAGGGTGTAATATTGCGCGAGCGCGACGCGGCGCGGAGGACGTTTGTCGGCGAGCGCCATCTATGAGAGGATTGAAAGCAATTTACGTGGCGTCGAGTGCGATTTAAGAACCGTGCCCTCCTCACCTCCTCACAGTACCAGCACCAGGGCTGGTACTTGCCACCGATGTCATAAATACTTACTAATTGAGACAAATCTAAATATGTGAAAAGAAAAAAAGGTGACTGACTACTGATCTTTCCACGCCATACACTGATCGGATCGGGCTACCCCTGACTAGGTAAATAGGGATTTGAAATTTAACAAACACAGTAAATAAAGAACTTCAAAATTGAACTTGACGCAAGCGGAACCACGGATAAGAGCTAGTCGAACATAATAGCGGGAGACGAGAAATATGGAGATATCTGCTATATAAGCTGCAGCTAATGGATTTACATAAACAGAAGACAGTTATCTGCGCGTTTAAAATTGAGAAATTAAGTTCATTGGTACTAATGTGTTACGGCGTTTACAGAAAAGAGCCAGTAACGAATAGCTCGAGGGGCGCAGCTGCATTACTGCATCTCACTGTAAATGGAGCCATTGTAATAGTTCTGAATGTTTCATTCGCGAGACGAGACGAGAGCCAATCTTGGCGCTGCCTTAACGAGGCGCGATTAAAGAAATGCTGCCGGAGCATCTAATGACCGAAATGAATTCCTCATTAGCGGCGCGCAGCCCTGCGAAATATTAGAGTGTTTTATTGTCTGTGCCGTGCCGGCTGCCTCTCGAGGCCGCGAGATTACCTCCCCCTCCTCCCCTCTGCTGCTCCCCCCCCCCCCCCCGGCTCCCCCTCGCCGCGCGCGCCCTCGTGGAGTAATTACCAAATTGCAGCGGCGCTCACTTTAACTGCAGTTGGAGAGCTCTCGCGCTCAAACCGTGCTTAATTAAACTATTGTTAGCCGCCTCCGACCACCGCCACCGACCGCAGACCCCCGACCCGACCCGACCCGAACCGACCCTACCCGACCCGACCGATCCGACACACGACACACGACACGATGATTAAATTAATAATATCAGTTCTCACAACGATGAAGTCGATACTTAATTAATAATTTGATTACGGTTCTGGAAAATTTCAGGACAGTGTGAAATATAGAAGACAACAAAAAATTTACACATACTTTTGAATTGTGAAATGAATCGAAAACTGATTAGGAATATATTTCTACTGATAACATGAATTTTATTGGATAAATACATAAAATATTATAATTTAGTTATAGTAAATTGAGAGATGCGATTACTGCAGTAGAATCTAAGAACAACAATTAGATGAAAGAAATGAATTTTAACACTTCACGCATTTATCGTAATCTTTCGTGAATTTCAAGATAAGATCTGACTAAGATGCTGCTCAGAGAAACGCAGTTAACAGTACTGGAGACTTAGCAATTAGTGCAGTGGAGGTGGGGTACACAATTAGCACAAAACACGAGGCATTAGCGCGAGGGTGTAATGACGCGGAATTAGCGGGCATTGTGACGAGCGGACGCGGGCTGCTGCGGGCGCGGAGCAGAGGACGCTGCGGGCCGGGCGCTGCTGCGCTGTGCGCTGAATTATTGTGTCACAACAGACATACTGCATGCAGATTTAGATGTTTCACAAGGTCACGGTCGTGGGAATTGAGACACAAAACTATTAGTAGGAGTAGGGCGCGTAGAGGATGTGTCATGTGACATTACGTCATTGTCAAATAGGAGACGAATTTCATTTGCTGGATATAATAATGTGTAAGAACTACACTTTGTTAACGGAGTTGACCTCTTGGAAGAAGAATTCATTGATTTGCACCTATTTCCCACTAGATGATGCTCGCTACTTCGTCCGTGTTCCATTCTCAACCCTATAATTTTCTAGAATAAAAAGTGCCAAGTTTTTCCACGAGATAAGTCCTGTCTCTGAGTCAAATTTCGTCAAACAGATGGACCGTGAAATCGTAATGGGTATTCAACCTGTACATTACAGTACACTTACACTCAGGTATCTATCTATTAAATTTAAATTGTCAAGTTTCACTGAAGGCACTTAAGGATTCTCGTCTGCACTTTATCGTGGATTAATAATAAATAATATTATTAATCTTCATTTCTTCGATTGCTTCTGTCTAGCTGCCTATGAATACCAGTCCACCAGCGTCGCGTAACAAGTGTGTATCGGCCAAGTGTCGCGGTGGCGGCAATCTGCGCGATTGTATGCGGACAATGGCGCTAATGCTAATTACCGCGCCGGCAGCTAATCGCGCCGCGCCCGCCCCGCTCCCGCCCCGCGCCCGCCCGCGCTGTGACGCGCGGAGGTGTCGCCACTCGCGCCTCTGATGAACTCTATTCTAACGAGCAGCCGCCGCAATCATCCGGCCTATCTCTCTGCGTTAATCCGTTGCACCGTAATTGTGGTCAATTCTGATGGATACAATCTCTAGACTAAGCTAAATTGACTGCTCCGAATCTAGTTCAGTCTATATCTCTACATGAAATGTTGTGTGCCTATTTGCATTTCTTAAAACTTATAAATCAACACCTACAACTAAGCACATTGTATGTCAGATTTTGACAGTAAGTATTGAATTTCGTACAATACTCACAATCATCACAATGATCACAATGATCATCATCGTTTTCGTGTACGTTCCTTGAACCCACCGCCGCATCATTTATCTCTGGGTAAGTACCAAAACCCAGTCCACCCCTTGTATCATCTAAACTCTGACTACTTGCGCCTTTGGTGTGATAATCTACATATATAAAATTCGCTAGTCCTAGAGATATGGAAATTCTAAATCCAGAAATTGAGATACAGTGGACTGTGTCGGAATTATAATAAATTTTCATATTGTTATTTTTAATCGTAGTTTCATCATTTCAGGTTTCTATGTTGACTATTAAGGTACTTTCAATTTAATTTCCAGTTATACGTGATATTAAATTTTAAATAATGTCATTGTCATTAGTTTCTGTGATCGCGATGCTAGTGAAGCCTGTCAAACAAACCGCGGCATTCATCGCGACGTTCATTACATCGTCACTTAATGTGTAGTTACAGAGAATTTAATTATGGTCTCATCATCTACATTATTGGAAATTTAATTACTTATATCTGTTAATAATCGTTGTGTTTTCAAATTAATTACTTGTTTTTTATTAATTTTCGATGAAATTTCAATAATCTTAATTGCATTATTGGATTGGATAACATTGGATGTTAATATTTTTACTAGAAACGAATTCGTTATTTTCTATATTTTCATTTCACAGAAATAAATATTCCACAGCATAATATAATATTATTGTTATAGTCAATTAGAAATTTGCTTTTTTTTTTTGTAATAAAGATGTTATCGTAATAGCATCACACGTGACGTGTAAGCTGAGTCTGGCGATACGCGGGTGGCGGAAAATTTTGGCTTTGCATATTTCCGCATTTGTGCACACACACAAATACAAAGGTCATGCATACAGACTATATATTATACTTAGTCTAGTTTTCCTATTAGCGCATCCAAAAGTTTCACTTAAAACGAGCTTCGCCTGGCGCTTTCAAGTTAGGTTTTTCGTTCAAATCACGATTTATTCTTAACAGGTGGGAAACTTTGTACGCGCAGTATGAAGCTCCGTGGTGTACCTATATAAACAAATTAAAGAGACTAAGGTGGAGAACGTAGGTAAGGAAGATAGAACAGACTGCAGATCACTTCATCGTGGTCACGGACACCAGTAGTTAACATACAATAGATACACGCACAAGGATTGCTCCGGCTCAAATTTATTTTATTTGTACCTACGCTTGAACGAAGGATTAGCCCAGATAAAGTTTATATTTAGGAATTTAAATTATCGCAACGCGACGCGATACGACTCATAGAAAATGGCAAACTTATCTACGCGATAATGTATGAATTTTCTTTTGTCTGGGCTGGTAGAAGGCTTCGGCTGCGGCGAGTTCCCACCCTACCGGCAAATACATACCGCCAAACGATTTAGCGTTCCAGTACGATGCCGTGTTCGACAGGTTAGTCCGCTAACCATCTTAGACTGCAATCTGCATCATCATTTACCATCAGGTGAGATCGCAGTCAAGGGCTATCTTGTAGTAGTGAATAGGAAGATCATTCTCCGGGCTGGTGCTATGCCCGGACTTTTCTGGTCCGAGAGTTTAAAGTTGAACGGTCTATATATAACGCTATTCTCAGAAAACTTCGATATCGCGATTCAGGATTGTATGGGTCGTATAAGTTTTCAGTCGATTATCTATCGTGTGATGTAGATACAATTAGCGCCATCTAGTTTATACTATGGTAATCGCCACAGTGGAATAAAATTAAAAAAGTGTGTGAGTTGTGTGACGGCACGGACCTGCACTCGCGCCTCGCTGAGGTCGAGGCGCATGGCCAGCTCCTCCCTCGTGAACACGTCGGGGTACTGCGTCTTGTCGAAGGCGCGCTCCAGCTCGTGCAGCTGGTACGTGGTGAACGTGGTGCGGCTGCGGCGCACCTGCTTGACCGGGAAATATTACTGTCATTGACTCCATTTATCGTATTCGTGCTTCGACAGTGTATTTTGGCCTGTAGCGAATAATTCTTGGAGGATAAGAATAAGAGAAACTGGCAGGTGGCACCCTAGGGATGGAGATTTTTGAAGACATACTTCTGAGGACATATTTTGTACTAAAATAATACCGGAATATATAGTAGTTAGTTTCTAGCACACAGTTCCTTATGTAACAGCGGATTATTTCGGAATTTCCAAGATTTCAGCGGACGATATTCATCAAGTTGCTTCTCAGAACTGAGACTTTTCCATTATGTACTTGAAAATGTGTAAAATTTGCCAATCCACACTGAACCAACTTTAAAGTATACGCAAGACTTCGATGTTACCATAATGTTACACAATGGTTATCTAACATTGTAGGAGCGTCTCGCGTAGCAAGTTACCTTGCGCGGTCTGCCGGCGTCCAGCGCGTCTGGTGCGTCGTGCTCGGCGCGCTCGGGCTCCGCGCTCGCCTCGCGCTCCACCTCGTGTTCGTGCTCGTGCTCGGAGTCCGACTGAAGCGCCTCGCTCTTCATCTCCACGCCATCTGGTGCAACAAACAACGCACTCGTCAGACTCCAGCGGTGCATACATACTGCCAACACCACGCCGCCACAAGCCAAAACGGCAGGCCTTAGCCGACACAAAGCTTAAAAGACCGTACCGGAGAAGCGTACTTCCCCGCGCCACACCCGGGCTAGGAGGCCCGTACCACCGCTTTAGCCAAGGCTGCCTGCTGCCACAAACTTCCATACTGACCATTAAAATAACACCACAAAATTAATTATAAGATACAGAATATATTTGAAGCCTTGGAGCATATGGCACTTACAAATATGTGACCATAGAAATGTAGGTTACAAATTTATTTATCACAATTTAATTATATTTAGTTCGCACTTTATCACGTAGTAGTAAATAAGCAATATTTTAGTTAGCACTTCATGATCATTACAAGGTTTTCCCCCACTCCAATATACCTAATTTCTTAGTATATAAATTTAACATTCATCTGTAAATATATTGCCATATTAACACCGAGTCTGTGCATATCATTTCTGCTCCAAGTCACATCAACCTACACGCTATCCGCAACAGAGCACTTGGCTAAATAACTGTGATTTATCCAAGGCTTTCGAATGTGTTGCTCACGATACATTAGCCAGAAAACTGCACCATTATGGAATTAGGGGTGTAGCACTTGAAATGATGAGTTCCTACTAAGTTGAGAAACTTGGATTTATAAATTCGCAAAAATAAAAGTTGCTCATTAAGTAGTATTTGTTGATGTGAGATTATTACGTACCTGCAGAAACTACCCCTGATACGTTTGTCAGTGTTTTAAAATTAATAGTCTACGTACATACGTCGAGGAGGAATCTTCTTTAAAATAGTCACAAAAGAAAAAGTAAAATACTGTCCTACACTTTACTTTTTCCTCATCTTCAATTATACATTATTTTAAATTACGATAAAACTATCATGTAGGTACCTATTCGTAGGGAGCACTCCACTTAAAACATTTAAAATGAAAGTTTAATTTAATCTACCGGTTGTATGAGTTCACATGACATAATAAGTTAATAGCGATTGTCATGTCGTTACAACACATTAACATCGCTTGATCAAACAACAATTTGCATAGAAGCGAGTTGTAGAGCAGTGTGTGTGCGTGTGTGTGTGTGTGCGTGTGTGTGTGTGTGCGTGTGTGTGTGTGTGCGTGTGTGTGTGTGTGTGTGTGAAGTGTCGATGCGTTCCCAGCGCAGCAGCGATGCGCTCGCGTGACATCGATCTCTTAATCCGGCGCAAACCAGCCCTCGATAATACCGAATTACCGCCCTTCGCCTCTTTAAACTCGCTAATTACAACCCCGGCCGCTGCACTGTCGACCTTACACGCCACGACATAGAGTTCACATCGCCCGTGAAAGCGCGGGCGATGCGCGGGCCCGGGTCGCGCGGTCTGCAAACAAAATACACTTTTTGTAAAGCACTTAACGTCACTCGACGTTAGTCGCACTATTTATTTATAGTAATTGTATTTCTGTTAAGCCGCCTTGTAATTGTTGTCGGCATTAGCGCACAAAGCGCGGCTCACGAACTAGTACAAACTACCCTACACAATACACAGTACACAGTACACAGTACACAGTACACAGTACACGCCATACTGCAGCTATGATTTAGCCGTTAGCGGATGAACTCTGCTCTATTGTCATGTTTACAATGAGATTCATTTGAATTAATGTTATTGTTGATATTCTCATTTTATTAACTTTTAATGTGACGCGATTATATTGCTAAGGTCCCACGTTCAGTCTGGCTACATTTACAACATTCGAATCTTTTTTATTCAAACTGTCACAAGTGCTTTTGAGTCGTCGAGTAAAATATATACTCGTACCAACCACTGGTTCGCAATGCTCTAATCATACTAATAAATCATATTATTATATCCATACTAAAGTGTTCATAAGTACATAGGTAACCGCTGTCCCGAACGCTGCTGGAGCGAGTCTTTTTCTATTTTATCATTTTAAATGTATTTTTTTAACAGTTTAATACCAGCGTAAGATTTTTTAATTTTGTCCGAAACAAAATTTTGATGGATTTCTTAAATTTATGTACCTAAAGGCAAGTTTAAATGGTACGCTCATTCCCATGAACAAATCAAAATCAATCAAATGTTTTTTACCCGACTGCGGAACGCACAGGTTTATGTGTTCGTCAGTCTATATATGTTTGTTTGTTCCTTGCAGGACAGCTACAGCCTAAACGCGTGGACCGATTTTGATGATTCTTGCACCAGTTTATGCCGAGTATATCACTAGAGTGTCACTGTGGAAGCAGGATTTGAGAAAATCAAAATGGCGTCCACTAAAAGCCAATTAATACCTAAATGAAAGTCGATAGATTATAGGGCATAGGCAAGTGGGGTATCGTTAGATAGGTCTTTTAAAATCACACCTAGGTTCCTCAAACCATTTTTCCGTTTAAATGATAATTTAGGATTTACGAGGTTTCAAAGGAAATATTCAAAGTTCCTACTCATATCATCTATATCTATCGAACTAGGTGGATTATATTCTCAAAACCACTCAACCAATTTTAAAAATTATATCACTTATAGAAAGCTAAATTATTAATAAAAATTCTTTCCAAAAAACCGACTTCCAAAGAAAGCCACTGTAAAGTAAAAAATAATTTTGATTTGTACACACTATGTTGAAGTCGGGCGAGCCTCACGCGTCAACTATGTCTATCTTTGTTATGCTCGGTAATATTATGTATAATATTACCGAGCCGACGTCCATTGCCGAGGTCTCGCGACGTCAATGCGATAGGACTCTCGAAAATTAATGAGCACATTTTTAGGAAAAATAGCAGATTTACGAACTTTACCAAATTAATATTAGCATTATAACATATGCAAAGTTGATGATTATTATGGTGATCACCGCTCGTCATCCATATACTATCCATATCCATACTAATATTATAAATGCGAAAGTGTGCCTGTCTGTCTGTCTGTCTGTCTGTCTGTCTATCTGCTACACTTTCACGGTCCATCTATTCAACCGATTTTGATGAAATTTGGTACAGAGATAGGTTGTATCCCGGGGAAGGACATATAGGCTACTTTTTATCCCGGAAAATTCAAGAGTTCCCGTGGGAATCGAAAAAACTTGGTCCATGCGGATAAAGTCGCGGGAATCATCTAGTTACGAATAAATTACTTAATCCGCTGCTTATTACTACTTCTCATACAAAATACTTATTAGTACCTTTGATGCTACCACAGAATAGGTAATAGGTGCTACTTCGGGCAGATAAAACGTCGCCTGTTTACGATAAATACTTATCTAAAAAGTTTGAAATAAAAAAGTAATTTAAAAAAAACAAAAAACCCGAATGCTTGAATATCAAAAAGTATAAAACAAGACATGAATTGAAGTATTTCATTATTATCAACTAGCGGACGCCCGCGACTTCGTTCGTGTGGCTTAAGTTTTTTAATTCCCACAGGCACTCCTTAATTTTCCGGGATAAAATGAATTTGTCACTCTCCAGGTCCTCATCTATACCCATGCAAGAAATTACGTCGAACTGTTGCTCTGTTGCGGCGTGATTGAAAGACAAACTCTCTATTAAACGTCCTTGTGGATACAATTTTCAAAAACTGAGAAACACGTATTTTTTATTTTAAACCAGAAGCCCACATACCAACTTTCATGGCTATAACTTGAAAAATGAAGGACTGTCATACAAACTTTCAATCCCTATTTTACCCCCTTAGGTGTACCAAAAGCCAAAATACCAAGTTTCATTGATATAACTTGAAAAATATCTTGAGAAAAGAAGGTCTTTCATACCAACTTTCATCCCCTATTTCACCCCTTGGGGGGTTGAATTTTCAAAAAATGTGTAACGTATTTCTTCATTTTTAACTCGCAGCTCATATACCAAGTTTTATGGTTATAACTTGAGAAATGAACGACTTTAACTTTCAACCCCTATTTTACCCCTTTGGGGGTAGAATTTTGAAAATCTGTGACAGACGTACTTTATTATTTTTTAACGAAAGCCAAAATACCAAGTTTCGTTGATATAACTTGAAAAATATCTTGAAAAAAGAATGCCTTTCATACCAACTTTCATCCCCTATTTCACCCCTTTGGGGATCGAATTTTCAAAAACTGTAAAATATGTATTTCTTTATTTTCAATCCGCAGCTCATATACCAAGTTTCATGGCTATAACTTGAAAAACGACGGACTTTCATACAAACTTTCAACCCCTATTTTACTGGAATGGAATTTCGAAAAACCCTTTCTTAGTGGATACCTAGTCTTCACAAGGAACACACTCTCCAAATTTCATGTCTCTAGGACCAGTGTTTTAGGCTGTGCGTTGATATATAAATCAGTCAGTCAGTCAGTCAATCAGTCAGGACTTTGAATTTTTATACGACTGCCTGAAACAAGGAGTTGTTTTCAGGGTTCATGTATGTATGTATGTATGTAAGTATGTATGTATGTAAGTATGTATGTATGTAAGTATGTATGTATGTATGTGAGTTTGTATATTCCACAATAACTTCTATACGCCTGAACCTTCTATACGGTTAGAGGAAGCTCGCGAGATGGTCTCATAAAAAATTCTGACTCCAAATCCTCAATCCTGATGCTGTAGGTATACCTACGACTCAAAACTAGGGAGTTAGGAAGTTTTGATGGTGAATCCATATAGTAGGTAGGTTTTTGACGACGCTGTTGCCTTAACGTGCGGAGGTCCCGGGTTCGATCCCCGGCAGGGTCAATTTGGGAATTTATAATTTCTGAATTTTCCCTGGTCTGGCTTGGTGGGAGGCTTCGGCCGTGGCTTGTTACCACCCTACCGGCAAAGACGTGCCGCCAAGCGATTTAGCGTTCCGGTACGATGCCGTGTAGAAACCGAATAGGGGTATGGGTTTAATATAACTGCCATGCCACTAACAGGTTAGCCCGCTACCATCTTAGACCGCATCATCACTTACCATCAGGTGAGATCGCAGTCAAGGGCTAACTTGTAGTGGATAAAAAAAAAAAAAAAAAGGTATCAAGTCACGTATATACGATTCAACTCAGAGTCCCAACTGCTCAAGCCTGATGCTGCAGGGTACAGAACTCCTTAAAAATAGCGATTTAGGTTTTTTTATGATGAATTCATATTGTAGGTGTCAAGCAACGTCTTCATATTTAAACCCAAGTCCCAACTCCTCAACTCTGATGCTGCAGGGTCCTAAGCCGTGGGGATTAAGAGTACACTTAAAAGTTAAAAATAAAAGTTCTTTCCAAAAAACCGACTTCCAAAGCCACTGTAAATTTAAAAATAATTTTGATTTCTACACACTATATGTTGAAGTCGGGCGAGTATAACAAAGATGGGCAAAGTTGACGCGTCAGGCTCGCCCGACTTCAACATAGTGTGTAGATATCAAAATTATTTTTTACTTTACAGTGGCTTTGCAAGTCGGTTTTTTGGAAATAATTTTTATTTGAATTAAAGTGCTGAAGCAGTTGGTTGAGCACAATTATTTCAAATATCTTGCTGAGTGTTGGCAAAATTGAAATTGGTCTGCAATTATTTGGATCGCTATTGCTACCCAATTACCACCTTCGGAGTTTCAGAGTTTCTTGAGGCGGAGCGAAGGATTCACGAGCCTATTGCAATGTCTAGTATGTCTATCGTGCTGATCGCTGATTTTTTGCACAAGAAAAGGTTTCTCTCGTCTTATTATTACAATTAAGTTATGTTTATATGTGTACCTACTAATATCTACAATCATCGAACTTTATACCTAGATTTTAATAATTTTATGATAAATTTATATATAGCTCTGAACCCTCCTCCCCCCTCCCCTTACAACTGAGTTAATCTATATATATAAAATTCAAAGTCCTGACTGACTGACTGACTGACTTATATATCAACGCACAGCCTAAACCGCTATGGTTAGAGACTTGAAATTTTGACAGTAGCTTCCTTTTGTAACGTAGGCGTTCACCAAGGAAGGATTTTTCAAAATTCCACCCCTAAGGGGGTGAAATAGGGGTTGAAAGTTTGTATGAAAGTCCGTCATTTCTCAAGTTATATCCATGAAACTTAGTATACGAGTTATCGGTAAAAAATAAAGAAATACGTGTTTCACAGTTTTTGAAAATTCTACCCCCAAAGGGGTGAAATAGGGGATGAATGTCCTTCATTTATCAACATATTTGTCAAGTTATAACAACGAAACTTGGTATTTTGGCTTTCGGTATAATATAAAGAAGTACATGTGTAACCGTTTTTCAAAATTCCACCCCCAAACGGGTAAAATGGGGGTTGTAAGTTGGTGTAAAAGGCCGGCGTTTTTCAAGTTTTTTAAGCCGTGAAACTTGATATTTGGTCTACCGGTTTAAATTATGAAATACATAATTCACAGTTTTTATAAATTCTATCCCAAAGGACGTTAAATAGTCCTTCAATTACGCCGCAACAGAGCAACAGATCGACGGGTTTTTTTTTCATGGGTTCTTTTTATCCCGAAAAAATAAGGAATGCCTATGGGAATTAAAAAACTTATGCCACGCGAACGAAGTCGCGGGCGTCCGCTAGTAATCTATAAAAGCTTTTTCCGACTGCGACGACAATAATTTTATTAGAATACTTTGTATGTTGTCGTCGCAATTGAAGTGATCCTGTCAAATTGCCACTCCAAGCGTTGCTCGTTATGTCATGGGGAGTGCCGCGCTAAGCTCTGCGCCTCGCTCGCTCCTATCACCGGGCAACAAGGCCGAAAATAATCGATTGAATCTGAATTGTTAAAGTTGTCAATTCAATTTGGAGGCGATCTGATACTTCGGTATCGACAATTGAGAGCGGCGCTTTATATCATTATCATAGACATTGTACAACATTTCTTTGAAAGAAAACTTAAATAGGAACTTAACTTTTTAACTTAACAGTCGTTTCAGCAATAATTAATTAGAGTCTGCAATTACCTACTGTTCTGCCGAACTGGCCCTTTTAGCCAACAGTTCAAATTTCGAATTAAAGAGGTACTTAGATTAGATCATTCGAATAACTTGTTATTTCATTTTTAAAAGCAGTTAATTTTTGGTTTTTTGGAAAAATATTGAAAATTATTAACAATAATAATTAAAATGAAGATATACTCTCTACTATCGAAAGCAAACTGAAATAAATTCTTGTTTGAGAGCATATATTAACATTTATTTTATTGTATTGAATCGTACGGGTTCCCGGCGAGCGTGCAGTGAGCGTGCCGCCATGTTGTCGCTGCTGCCACTGCTGCAGTGCTGCAGTGCTGCCACTGCTGCCACTGCTGCAGTGCTGCAGTGCTGCCACTGCTGCCACTGCTGCAGTGCTGCAGTGCTGCTTCGCGGAGGTCGGCAATATTATTAGCGCCGTTACTTATACACGACTCGCGCCGCCGCCAGGCTCGCCCCGCCCGCACACATTATTATCTTTTGATCTGCCCTCCTTATCCCTATACACTGTTTACGCTTTCCTATAATATACAAAAATCATACTAATCATTCTAATAGGTATACCAATAATATTATAAATGAAAAAAATATGTTTTTTTGTAGGTTTGTCCTTCAATTACGCTGCAACAGAGCAACGGATCGGTGTGATTTTTAGACTCAGAGACCTTCGCTTCGCTCGGCCAACTAAAAGGAAGTCCTTTTTAACCGACTTCCAAAAAAGGAGGAGGTTCTCAATTTGGCGCGTATCTTTTTTTTTTAATTATTGACCGAGCGAAGCGAAGGGCTCCGAGTCTACTTGAGTGAATTTGCACTTTTCCGTCCGTCCGTCTGTCAGATCCTTAATATTACTTCTGAATTTACTGAACGTACCTAATTACTTCAAACTAGGTGATTCCCGCGACTTCGTCCGCGTGGACCAAGCTTTACGATTCCCGCGGGAACTCTTGAATTTTCCGGGATAAAAAGTAGCATACGTCCTTCCCCGGAATACAACCTATCGATGTACCAAATTTCATCAAAATCGGTTGAACAGATGGGCCGTGAAAGCGTAGCAGACAGACAGACAGACACACTTTCGCATTTATAATATTAAGTATGGATTTAAATATAATATGTAAACCGATGGCCTCCAGCCGAATATGGCTTAAAAAGTTATAAAAATCTTTATTTCAGGGGGGCTCTCATAGAAGCGAATGCGAAATAAAATATTTTTTATAGCGTTAAGGGTAGGTATATCATTTTAAAGATAATTATTAATTAAGAATAGAGTCCAAAAATTTTTCTTAATATTTCCCCTTAAATTGACGAAATGGGCTTTCAAAGTGGAGATTTTCTAACGTCCAAAGTTGACCTCAGAACTCTCAATTTTCTGAAATGCTGTTGGACAACAAATACTAACATTAGATAAATATTTTAAGGAAACGAAATTATTTATTTTTTAATGAGCTTCAGTATTTTTAACAGAACTTCACAATGATCTCAATAGATGGCGCTCTGTTATAGCGATACCGCGAGTTCTCAGTTCGGGGCGAACCAGTAGTATTAATGAGTTTATAGGAAACGAAAATAATGTAGGTAGGTATAGGAGTAGAATAGGGAATGGATGTTGTTAAAAAAGAACTTATTAAATACAATTTAAAGATCGTTGAAAACATAAATGAGCATTTGTCAGCGGAGCCCTCGCCCCGGACTCGCCGGCAAGTAGCAACAACACTGTGAAGCTCCTTTCACGAGCAGCCGTCCGAGATAATCATCATATTTCCAAATCACTGTTTACTGTACCTACCACCTGAAACCAGCGTTAATAGGACACGTCATTTTAGCTCTTTAAACAAGTGATTACAGATTATTTTAGCGTGAAAACATTAGTTCGGGGCGAGTACGGGTGTACTGTAAATATGAAATAATACGTCAGCGGGGGGCGATATATTAGTTTGCCCGCGACCGCTGCGTGTGTACACACTACACACACCGCGTAAGTCGGGAATATTAATATCTATTTGGGGTTGTTTTCGCCGCGAGGAGGTGGAGGGGGGGGGGGGGGGGGGTGCAACCCGCACTGATGGACTAGCTCGCTTGTTAATCGGTAGGGTTCTATAATTTGTCAGCGAAAGGAACCGTGATTTTGATTATAAATTTATGATGACACTTTGTAAGTTTCAAGAATCTAAGTTAAATGGTACCTACTTGAGATTCTGACTGTGTGAAAAAATTCAGTGTAGTCCATATTAATGCACAAAGTATCCCGGCTCATTATCCCGATAATTATGCTTGCGTCTTTTGAATCACGTAATTTACATGCCATTCTGGTCTCGGAGTCCTGGCTTAAAACCTGCTTACCGTCAACTTCTTATTCGCTGCCAGGATTTCGACTTATCCGCAGTGACCGTGCTGGTAAAGGAGGCGGTGGAGTCGCGATCTACTTACGATCTCATATTCCGTTCACAATTGTTAGCTCGTCTTCGCAGCCTCCAGTACCAGATGCGGCCGAGCACTTACTAGTTGAAGTTCTCCTATCACACACTAAAATCCTCCTTGGTGTGTTTTATTCCGCTCCCTCTAATCCTAATTACTTTCACTCTTTTGAAAGTTTACTAGAAAAGATAGTCCCCTTGTACAGCCAGACCGTTATAATGGGAGATTTTAACACCTGTTTACTCAAGGATGATCATCGTAGTAAGAAACTATTAACTGCAGTGGAATCTTGTAACTTGCATATTCTTCCACATACTGCTACGCACTTCTCTCCTGGCTGTACTCCCTCTCTTCTTGATCTAATCATGGTCTCTACTCCTGATCTTGTCTTTAAATACGGACAGTATCCTGCTGACGCATTTTCTTATCATGACCTGATTTTTCTTTCCTATAAAATTCGTCCTCCAAAGCAAAATCGAGAATTCTTCTGCAACTTAACTTTGCAGGGATTGACAAGGGTCGTCTTTGCGATGACATTTAGACTGATAAGAATCTTAATGGATAAAAAAACTCAGCTAAATATAAATATAAGGACTCTGACGCCAATCGCTTGAAATACCACAAAGCCCGGAATCGCTGTAATACATTGTGTAGAGATGCTCAACGACGCCAAATACACAAGTCAGTTGAAAATGGTGATCCTGCCAAAACCTGGAAATTTCTTGAGTCCCTTGGAGTTTGTAAATCATTCCAAAAACCTTCTATTAATATTGATATTGAACTCCTTAACAAACACTTTTCTACTTCCGATACAATTGATAGTGTCGATAAGGAACATACTCTTAATATTCTTTCATCCTTCTCAACTCCGGACTTTTTACCGTTTTCTTTTGAGTCTTTCACTGAATGTGATGTTAAGAAGAGCATATTGTCCATCACGTCCAATGCTGTTGGCACAGACAGCATCAGCCGAAATATGATCGTACCCATTATTGATATTATAAATCCTATCCTAACCCATATTTTGAATTTTTCTATTAGCACTAGCAAATTCCCCGAAGCTTGGAAATCTACTCAAATTGTTCCTATTCCTAAAAAGTCTAACCTATCCTCAGTTAATGATTTCCGTCCCATTTTTATCTTGCCATTTCTTTCAAAAATCCTTGAGAAGTTAGTTTACCAACAGTTAAATATTTTCCTTAATAAGAACTTCCTTCTCAGTCCGTTGCAATCGGGATTTCGGCCCGGTCATAGTACGGTAACAGCGTTGGTCAAAGTTACCGATGACATTCGATGGGCGATGGACAATAAACAGCTCACAATTTTAACCTTGCTTGACTTTAGTAATGCGTTCAATACCGTTGATTACGATATTTTGCTGAGTCTGTTACGTTCTATTAACATAGCTCCATCAGTAATTGACTGGTTTCGGAGTTACCTCCGAGGTCGTCGACAGCGCATTAAAATTGACGAGGCTTGTTCGTCATGGTGTGATGTGACGGCCGGGGTACCTCAGGGTGGTGTGTTGTCCGTACTCCGTTACTCCGTTACTCCGTTACTCCGTACATCTCTTCTCTCTACCACATGTATGCAGATGATATCCAAATTGATCGCTCTGCCCCCCTAGAAGATCTCGACGCTGCAGTTGCTGCCGTTAATAATGATCTAGCTGCTGTCGCTGAATGGAGTAAGCAGTATGGGCTTCGTGTTAACCCAGTAAAATCTCATGCAATCATTATTGGCAGTCCAGGATATATAGCCAAACTTGACCTGCGAGGACTACCCCCGATCTGTTTTAATGGGGTCTTGATTCCATATTGTGACTCTGTTAAAGATTTAGGTATATTTTTAGACTCACAACTGTCCTGGTTTTGCATGTTAAAGAGCTGAGTAGGAGGACTTTTGCAACGATGAACTCTTTGCGACGGTTGCGCTCTGTCCTGCCGATCCCTACCAAGGTTATGTTGGCACAATCTCTCCTTCTTTCTATTCTCGATTATGCGGACGCAAGCAATCTTAATTTGACTGAGGAACAACTTAACAAGCTTGAGCGACTCCAGAATCTCGCCTTTCGGTTCATATTTGGTTTGCGCAAATTTGACCACGTATCCGAATTTCGTCAAAAGCTCAAGTGGCTCCCTATTCGCTGTACATGTACTTTCAACACGGCGTCCGTGTCCGCCGATTAAATCGAATGACATGAAACGAGTCAAATTGACAGATATTAACCTTCCTGTTTCATGAGATATAATGACAAACAGTAACAATGCTAACACCATGTTTTCAACTGAAGTACAGTTTATAAGGTACAACCATTGTGTTAGGAACATTTGCCTTGAAGTCCTGTTTAGTTCGGAGAGCAGTATTTACTTAAATCTCTCAATTATTTATGTTTTTAAATTGCAAATAGGTACTCACCTTTTTCCTCAATCAATCGGTCGATTGTTTTGTGTCTCCAAACTAATTTACCTACTTCACTTCCTATAATCAGGAGAGATAGTTATTATTATAATCTAGCAGTTTATCTTCTTTATTTCTAGAGCAGTTGGAATTTCGTTCATAGGCACGAAAATTTTATATTCCATTTAATTCCAAATTAAACAACTATACATTACCTACTATTAGTAGATTATTAACCAAGGGGATAAAGCAGTGTCTTCTGTCGCGGGTGACGATTTAAGTTCACCCCAGACTAAGACAGCTTTATCACCGAGGAAAATACTCTACTTTTCGTACCATTTGCGAAAAAATTAACACAATAATAATATGAGCTAAGCATTTATTAAAAATAATGACAATCAAAAGTAAAAGTTAACATTCGAAACATTGGTCCAATTATTGATAGAGAGAGTTCATAAGTTTTTAAATAATTTTCCTTGGATTTTGTTGGAAGCAAATCCTTATCCTTACTTGTTTTTATGTTTGTTCTGCTTTCACGCCGTAACTACTGAACCGATTGCTTTGAAATTTTGCAGACGTAAAGTTAGAAGTCCGGATTAAATAATAGGGTATTTTTTATCCCGGAAAATTAAAGAGTTCCCGCGGGAACTAAAACTCCTCAATCCACGCGGACGAAGTCGCGGGTATCAGCTAGTTATTTATAATTGCGGGAGCATTTGCACTGATGGAATCCGACAATTCACTGTCACTGTAGCTTTGATTTAACATCGTAACGTATTTTTAGAACATTAACTTATTTATAAAAAAATAAAATAAACTTAACGTTTATGTATTTGAAGAAAACAAAAACGCGGCAAATTCCTAGACTAATATTTTTTTGTCGGAGAAGCAAAGGCATCAAGCTCATACGGCTTCGTCGGTTTTCGTAATTTTATTTAATAATCATAACTGCATAATAAATGCGTATTCCTTTTTCAAAAAGATGTTTAATGCTTTATATACAAACTCAATGGTGTAAACACAGATGTATTTCAGTATAAATTTCGGCAAGTAGGTATTCCAAATTTAAATCACATTCTCCCCCTAGAGGATGAATGAAATTCAGTACAATTTTCTTTCCCTGTTTTTAACAGATTAAAAATGACTATTGTTATGTTCGCTTTTTGTGGCATAGAATGTCACTTTTTTGAGCAAGTGGTACGAAAATTATAATATCTACTTATTCCAAATTTTGTCAAAAAGGTAAAAATAACCTTTTCGTACCACTTGCTCAAAAAAGTGACATTCTATGATTGTTAAATAAAATTACCTACGAAAACCGACGAGGCCGTATGAGCTTGATGCCTTTGCTTTTCCGACAAAAAAATATTAGTCTAGGAATTTGTCGCGTTTTTGTTTTCTTCAAATACATAAACGTTAAGTTTATTTTAACTAATTTTTATAAATAAGTTAATGTTCTAAACAGTTCCTCAGACGCAAGAACAGAGAAGTACTCAAATCAACTCATCAACAATAAATGTACCAAACAAAAATGTAACTCTCTCTATCAATAATTGGACCAATGTTTCGAATGTTAACTTTTACTTTTAATTGTCATTATCCATACTAATATTATAAATGCGAAAGTGTGTATGTCTGTCTGTCCGTCTGTCTGTCTGTCTGTCTGTCTGCTACGCTTTCACGGCCCATCTGTTCAACCAATTTTAATGAAATTTGGTACAGGGGTAGGTTGTATCCCGGGGAAGTACATAGGCTACTTTTATCCCGGAAAATTCAAGAGTTCCCGCGGGAATCGAAAGAACTTGGTCCACGCGGACGAAGTCGCGGGAATCATCTAGTTTTTAATAAATGCTTATCTTATTTTTCTTTTATATAAAATTGTCGTGTCACAATTTTCGTTCCCATACTCCTCCGAAACGGCTTGACCGATTCTCATGAAATTTTGTGAGCATATTGAGTAGGTCTGAGAATCGGCCAACATCTATTTTTCATCACCCTAAATGTTAAGGGTAGTCCACCCCTAAATTTTTTTATTTTTATTTTTTAGACAAAATGTTTAGTTTTTATTTTTTTATGATACAACACACAAAAATACATACAATCCTAAATTTTCACCCTTCTATGATCAACCCTTATTTTTTATTTTAGTAATTTAATCATTTTTCATCTCCGGTCGATAACTGATCAATCGTCATTTAATTAGTTATTTTAATATGCATATTCAGTAGGTCTGAGAATCGGCTACTATCTATTTTTCATACGTCAACGCGAACGGAGTCGCGGGTATCAGCTCGTCTCATATTATTATTGTGTTAATTTTTTCGCAAATGGTACGAAAAGTAGAGTATTTTCCTCGGTGATAAAGCTGTCTTAGTCTTGGGTGAACTTAAATCCCTCGCTTCGCTCGTGATTTAAGTTTTTAACACCCTCGCTACGCTCGGGAGTAAGCCTCGAGTCCTTCGTTACGCTCGTCACCCGCGACAGAAGACACTGCTTTATCCCCTTGGTTCATAATCTATTAATACTACTAGTCTATACCAATATTATACTTAAATGTGAAAGTTTGGATTGACGGATGGATGTCTGTTACTTAATCACACCAGAACGGCTGAACGGATTTGGATGAAATTTGGCACAGAGATAGATTTTAGTCTGTAATAACACATTTTTATTCCAGAAAATTTAACATTTCCCGTTTGAACAAAAAAACGTCAAACCACGCGGACGAAGTCGCGGGCATCAGCTAGTAATGTATAATTAAGTACATACCATAATAATATAAAGTAATTTAGCAAAAACAATCGTTCATGTTTATGCCGGCCCCAGAAATTCGATTAAATTTATTTATTCAAATGAAGTAGGTACACTCTTGGTATACCTACGCTGTTTGTGTTTATGTTGATAAATGATAATCAATTACGGTAACAATCTTAAAACTAACCCACGAACAATACGAGCTATTGTTCGTGGGTTCAGTTGTAAGGTACTTGCCACACACTTGGTATACTCAGGTGCACGACTGTAGCACTAGGACATCTAGGACATCTAGGAGTAGGCCGTAGGTAGGTAGTAGCCGATGCCCGCGATTTCGTCCGCGTGGATTAAGGTTTTTCGGTTCCCGCGGGAACTTTTTAATTTTCCGGGACAAAAAGTAGCCAATGTATTCTGTGAAAAAGTGTGGATAAAGTAAGGTCGTATGGGGTTTCTAACGACCTTGCTTTCGCAGTTCCGATCGCCGGCGGATACAGTTTTGCATCTAGGAGGAGGACATACTCGTAGCATACTCTGTGTTCCGCGTGACGAAGCTCCCGGGGAGTCCAACAATCAAACGGAATAGCGAGACATCATCTAGCTCTGCTCCAATAAAATCATGGTTTTAGAAGCGACAAAATTGGTAAACAAGTGAATATACCTAATTAAAATTATTAAAAAATACGACTGCTCTGCCGTAGACACACATATATGTATGTGTACATATATGTGTGTATGTGTATGTATGTGTACACGAACCCTGCAAACATAACACTCCTTTTTTGGGCAGTCGTGTAATCAAAAATCCCCCTCGTTCGAACAACGGCTACCACTGCTACTACGTAACGATACCACAGTCATTAATTACCTTTGGAATCTTATTCACATTTTTATTAAATGATTTTTTTTTGTGAATCACTGAATATTGAACTATTTATAGTGTTAAATATTTTTGAAATAGGTATCTACTCATAATTTTCTAGATGATGATTATATAAATCTTATTTTCGAATATTTTTTTTTCAACTTTAGTCTCTAATGTGGAACCATGGTCACCCCATCAAATTTTTTTCAAATTTTACTAGCCTATGTCACCCGGATTACCTAAGCTAGGGATTCTAACGATACCTCATTTATCAAAATCGGTTCAGGCGTTTAGAAGTTATGGTGGAATATACAAACTCACATACATGCATACATACATACATGAACCCTGAAAACAATATACTCCTTTTTTTCAGGCAGTCGTATAAAAATCTCCCATTAGGTTATAATAGGCGTGCTCAGGAAGTCGTACGTAAGTCGTTAGATACGTCGGGCGGCATAGGGCGGCATAGGGCGGGCTGTACGCACCGTGCGCGGGCGGGCGCGTGCGGCGATGCCCCAGGATGCTGTCGATGGTGTACGCGGCGCCGCGCGCGCTGCTCGCCATGCTGCGCGCCTGCTGAGTGCTGCCCGCCGCTACGCTGCGCCCCGCCGCATCCCCGCGCCGCGCCGACTGACTGACCGACTGACTGCCAGAGCGCTGTGCTCGTTAACAGAGCGTCGAGATTTACTTCACAACTCACACTTAACTACTAATTAACTGTCATCTTAATATTCTGGTATGCGAGTTAATTAATTTCTAGTCGGGACGCAAACATTTACACTCTACTAACTCAACTTATTGACTGTATTCTTGGACATTAAGCTAATTAAAAGTTAATCGATCTTTTCAAAGTAGGTACAGTAACTTTTCAACTATTCATAATATTTCAATCGTTTTTGTGGTCCACGAAATCTATTGACTTATCTGTATTATTAATGTGTTAGTTAAGAATTAATCGAGTCACACTTATTAAGTTTGCAAACTTTTCACTATCCACATAATTTAAAGTTTAAACTATAATAATAACAATAAATTAGATTGATTTACGACGTAATGAACTCGCGAGCTGAGGCCGGAGCGCGACTTCGCTAAACTGTCGCCAAAATTTGACTGATGCCTTCAGCGAGTTTCCTCGCCGCGACCCGCCTCTCGCTAGAGCCTTCCCGCCTCGCAGCTGTCCCTTTCATTCCTCGAACATCCCAGTAACGCCATCTCTGTCACTCACCCCGCCCCTACGCCCCGATTGGTCGAGCAATAAAGCTAGGGTCACAAAAGCGCAGGCTGACAAGCGTCAGAGACTCGCAGCGACACCGGCGGGACGGACGTGTGCGCTGGGACTTGCAGCGGATGCTCGTATTTTTGATTCAAAGTTTAAAAACTCCCATGTTAAAATTAAAAAAATGCAAAAGTGTGTTCGTCTGTCTGTCCGCTACGACGCTTTCACGGCCCGTCTGTACTAACGTCTTTGACAAAATTTGATACAGGGATACCTAAGTTATAGGTACATTCCGGAAACGATCATAGACTTTTTATCACGAAAAATCGAAATTTTCCCACGGGTTTTTTTAAAACCCTTAATCTTAGCGGATTACTGCGGAGTGCGGGTTTATAAGAGAGGCTATTATTAATGTCGAGATTGACTTTATCATAGAGCTATCTGTTTCTAAGGATCCTTCCTTGGATGATTGTTGATATTGGTAGCGAGTGGGATGTCACACGAAAGAAGAAAAACTTCTGAATTCACTAATATGTATAGCTACAATTATATTACAATATACAAAGCGCCAAAAAAAACTATTTGGCATAGATACATTATTTATTATTAGGTATTACCGTAGTTAGGTTACCTATACTTAGTTTTTAAACTTTTATCTTGTTCGAGATTGTATGGGACTATTTTTGTTTTTTTTTACTTGAAATAGGGAAAATATTTGGAAACTTCTAGGTTACTTAATAAGTTCGTAGGTCCGCTCTTCCACCTGTTCGTCCGCACATACTATTCTGTCCGTCCGCAAATAGGTAGAGGAGAAGTGGCATGAAGGAGCCAAGTTTTGAAAGAGCCACTTACATTATTAATTTAGTACTTTATGAACGAATTTGGTTGGTAATTTTATTTTTAAGTAGCAGAACTGATTTCCCGTCACCCACAGACATTTGACAGTCCGCCGAAAACAACAGACACCGGCACATCGAGTCAAAGTTTTTGGCACTCAAAAGTAAGTAACGTAAGCGCTGGTAATGTCGACAGTGTCCCGATACCCGTCAGATTGTAATAAAGGCTATTTATTTCTACTAAAAACTAAATAAAAACTTTTTATGGCAACATATTTTTGGTAATAATATTTTGCACAATCAGTATCTCAACATTTAGTCAAAACCCTAATGGCGTTAGAAAAAAAAGTACCGAAAGTTTGCGTTGTCGAATATTTGTGTTTTTAGGGTTCCGTACCAAAATGGTAAAATGGAACCCTTATGGTGCGACTTTCTCCGTCTGTCTGTCCGTCTGTCCGTCTGTCCGTCCGTCACACTCGATTATTTCAGTAACTACCGAAGCTATCGACATGAAATTTGGAATAATTGTGTATATTAGTGGCCCAAAGACACTGGAATTAAAAAAAATTGGAAATTATTTTTGTTCTTATTTAAAAAGGGGGGAAAATCTGAGGGTTGAAATTTAAAAGTGAGATAACTGTACTGTGTGGGGTATCATATGAAAGGGTTTACTTTGTACATTCTAAAACAGATTTTTAATTATTTTTAGTTATGATAGTTTTTGATTTATCGGGGAAAATGTCTTAAAAAATACCGTTCCCCCCCCCCTTATCTCCGGAGTTTACCAATCGAAAAATTTGAAATAATTATGGTCAATAGGAATTTACGTATATTTTACAGGAAAACTATAGCCAATGCTCTAACTAGCATAGTTTTTTTGATATTAACAATAAACCTCTACAAACAAAGTTAGTCTTGCGGTTCATTAACAAAGGTAATTATTTATTAATAATGGTATTATTAGTCGAGTCCGACTCGCACTTGCCCGGTTTTTTGTGATGTTATAGCACTGATTTGTCGTAGTAGGTACCAGTATTCGAGGTTAGTTTTGGAAGATCTGTTGGCGAGTTTGGTAAGTGTGATTATTTTATACAACAGTCAAGTTAATTTTCTAACGAAGTAATCTATAAAGCTATGTTATTTTTATTATTATTTTGATTTAAGCCGTGTGACATCGGTGCAACTGATTGAAACGCGGTAAGACCACGTTTACAGTATACGTCACACAGCGTTTAGAAAAAATACACGATTATAGGGACCAGATTTAAACGGTTCACTAATGGTTCACAAAAAAACGTTTCAAAAACTATTTAGGTGACAAACAACGTGTTTCGCAAAAATATCATTTTATAATTTATAAAAGAATCATTTGACAAATATTCAGTTCACAAATGTTTAACTTCGCAAATGTGGCTGAATGTTAAATATCATTTACAAATGTAATTTTTTTACCAAATATGTAATTTATTTTGTCAAATTCACGATTTTACTAAATGTCGGTAGATTTTACAAATTTTAGTGCATTTTTTTAACTTAAGTTAGGCATATAAACCCGATAGAACCAAATAACCTACCTGCCTGTATATTTATCTCAAACCCTAACCTAACCTAATTTTTTGACAAATATAGTAGGTATTAAACAAGATTTAACTACACAAATTCTGTTGGGAGATAGTTGTAAAATCCGTGGCCGAGTTGGTAAATTGGATGGCTATCAGTAAGACAAGTGAATCGGCATTGATGTTCGCTTCATTCAGGACCTCCTTCGCGAGCTCTTGGCTTCGCGCTTTACAAAAACACTAAAAACGGGACCCTATTACTAAGACTCCGCTGTCTGTCTGTCTGTCTGTCTGTCTCCAGGCTGTATCTCATAGACCGTGATAGCTAGAAAGCTGAAATTTTTACAAATGATGTATTTCCGTTGCCGCTATAACAACAAATACTAAAAATTAAAAAAATATATATATTAAGGGGGGTCCCCATACAATAAACGTGTTTTTTTCGTATTTTTTTGCTCAATATTAAAAACGGTAACAGGTAGACGGTTCAAATTTTCACAGAATATTAACTTGTATATTACCTTTCAAAATAAATAATTAAATATCAATAAAGTAAATATTAAAGGGGGGCTCACATACAACAAACGTAATTTTTTGATATTAACAGTAAACCTCTACAAACAAAGTTAGTTTTGCGGTTCAGTAACAAAGTTAATTATACCTACTTCTTGAGTACGGAACCCTCGGTGCGCGAGTCCGACTCGCACTTGGCCGGTTTTTTGTATTTTGTAAAGATTTAATAACATTATCGTAATTATTTAATTCTAAAATTATATTTTTTAAAGGTTATACTTTTTTAAAGAATAAGTTACGAAGAGCCAGGTGAATGGGCCATTAAAGAGCTTAAGACTTTGAAGCTCAAAGTGAGCAATCTTTTTTTCGCTTTTCTTTCTAAGTTCTTAAAGATTTAACGATGTTGTTTTCGATTGAAGATATTATTTGTTATTTTGTTTAATTTTCAAAATTGTTATTAATATAAAAAACGCCTCTTATATGTTAAGATTAAAGCAATTGTTATAATTACGTAAAATAACTGATAGAATTAAAAAATCTTTAAGAATGTCATAAGTTTTTAAAAAGGTTAATGCCGTGGTAGGTAGCTATATTTTGGTACTTGCCAGTAAATCAAATCCTATAAGGGACCTACCTCCTGTGAACCTAGAATCATGTTTGATAGGAAGCAAGTTCTCATAGCACAAGTAAATGCAAAATCATTAATTTGTAGTAAAGAATAATGGTAATAAGATTTGTATTTTTATCCTCTTTCATTTGACATTTATGAGAAAAAAAACTGCCAAGGGTGGGGGCGGATTTATCAAGTGTTCTATATTATGTAGGTTTTTTTCTTTTTACAGAATCGCTAAAGGCTATCACATACTGGGTCTGTTCATATTCGTCCGCACGCTCGCCTGTAACCCGATTGTATCGCACGCGTAATCCGCTCAACATTGTGCTGGTGGGAACCGCTACGTGAGGCATTGTCTCAGCTGTGGCTCGAGGGCCTCAGTGGGGATTATCACACCGGCTCAATACATATCTTCCATTTTAGCCAGAACACGGATTTGCGTTGAGTATTACGAATGTTCTTATCTTATGAGTGTCAATACTTAATTAAGTTACAATCTTCTAAGCGGACTAGGTAGGCATGCTCACGGAATTCAAGCAAATAATTAATCTGCTTGACTTTTGAGAATCAGTTTAAAATTGAATACAACTCATTTACAATAATTATTCGATGTAGGTCCTCCGTCTCTGTTTTGCCACCGCACCGCACCGCAACGCGTCGTCAATGTGTGCACACGTGCGTACGGCGTACCTGCCTGAGTAGTTGAAAGTTCACGGACTTGCACGAAGCGATTAACTTTTTCGTTTCTAATTGCCGCCCCCCTTTCGTTCTTCCGCTGTCCCTTACACTTTTAGTGGTTCCAAGTTAAGTGCCTTCAAATCAAGAGTGCATAGACATCTTCTGAGTTTTAGGTTCTAAGCAAACTCGCTTCATCTTAGGATGGATCACCACTTGCAAGCAGGTCTGATGGCGCCAAGCGCTAGCCAACAAATTAAAAAAAAAATAGTTTTCATGAAATTATGCAGATTTTATATTAGATATGGTGTCTGTAACGCATGCCACGTATCGTCTCATATCACACACACTTACACACACACACACACACACACACACACACAGCCGGACGTCCGGCGCCAGTGCTGCCGGCGGCGGGGCGGGGAGACACGCAGCGATTACACAAAAGACGCAGTTCCGCCACTCCGCTGTCTCTTTGTCGCGAATTAAGGCAATTTTCTCTGCGCCGGAAAATAAAATAATAGCGAGCCCATTAGCGACCGCCCCCTCCCCCCCCCCCCGCTCCCCGCGCCCCCCCCCTCCCGCCGGCCGTGCGGCGCGCTCGCTAATCGTCGGAAATGAATTTGACGTTTCAGTGTTCGCGCGCTTTGACTCCTCGTTCCGCCTCGCTGGGGGACGCGACGACGCGAACACGCGAAGCGGAGCGAAACCATGGCCATCTATTGCCTGCCTAATTTGTGACAGTTACTAGCGGTTCGCCCCGAACTGAGACCTCGCGGTATCCATAATACGAATAAACTTTTAGGTACAGAGCGCCATCTATTGACATCATTGTGAAGTTCTGTCAAAAATACTGAAGATCATTAAAAATTAAATAATTGAGTTTCCTTATAATATTTATCTAATGTTAGTATTTGTTGTTCAAGTAAGTACGGGATATAATATAAATAATTGATCAAGTTTCAGGCTCAGCATTTCAGAAAATTGAGAGTTCTGAGGTCAGCTTTGGACGTTAGAAAATCTCCACTTTGAAAGCCCTTCATTTCGTCAATTTAAGGGGAAATATTAAAAAAAAATTTTGGTCTCTATTCTTAATTAATAATTATCTTTAAAATGATATACCGATAATGATATACCCTTAACGCTATAAAAAATATTTTATTTCGCATTCGCTTCTATAAGAGCCCCCCTGAAATAAAGATTTTAATAACTTTTTAAGCCATATTCGGCTGGAGGCCATCGGTTAACATATTATCATATTTAAATTTGAAGTAATTACGTTAAGTAATTCAGAAGCTATAAGGCTCTGACAGACGGACGGACGGACGGACGGACAAGTGCTAATTCACTCAAGTAGACTCAGAGACCTTCGCTTCGCTCGGTCAATAATCCATATTATTATAGTTGTGGGGTGCTGTTCTTTGTGGTGATAAAATGTTAGAAGTTATATGTTTTAGTGGACTGTATTTGCTGATGATGATAAATGATAATGATAAATGATTATTGATAGAAATTGATATTGATTTCGAGTACTATCCGCGCGGACGATCGAATTGTACTGTCTTTTACCGCACTGTCTCACTTAACGTGAGGCAGTTGCGTAAAGTGCTGATTGCGCGGTGTTCGGTTACACGCAGTGTCCCGAACATGCTCCCGACCGCGAGATGAGGGGTGAAATGATACAAAAAATAGAATTAAGATGATAATGGAGATGAAAAGCAATTAACAAAAAGCATGAACTGATGAAACATTTTCTCTTATGATTCTATATATAATTACGTCACTTAAAGTCTCTACAAATAGTCTTAAAGTCTCTACACCATTGATTTTTGTTCACAAACCGAATGCACTTTTTATGATTTTCACTATGCTATAAATTGTTTTTCACTTTATTTACACTTTAATCACTTCACTTATCACTCGACATCGTTCGATGGGGTGGGTACGAGGAAAGGAGACACTCAGAAGCGCCTTCGTCTCCTCTACCAGACGACTGGACGAGGCGTCAATAATCCGTAGCCGTTGATAATTATATTGATGCGGGTTATATTCTGATATAGATTGATATGTTTATTGAATCCTTGGAAATTGAATCCTCTGTTCGGTTTAACAGCTTGCAATACTGACGTTTGATTGGTCTTTGTTTTCTTTTATTTGATGTAACGGTAATATTGCTAACTTCGCCACTGGTCTTCTTATGAAGCCATTTCTGGTCTTTAAAGTCACTACTCTGACAAGTCCATCCTGTCCTGGATGCACTTCTGTAACACGACCCATCGCCCATTTCCCTGCTGGTAAATTATCGTCTTTGATTATCACTACATCACCTGTTTTGATATTTTCCTGCTTTTTGAACCATTTGCTCCGAGCTGATAACTGACTTAAATATTCTGTTTTCCATCTCTTCCAAATATCTTGTTTTAACTTGCTTATCAGATGCCATCGTGTCCTTGCGTCGTGATCTGTTTCAATGATAGTTAGGTCTGCTCTGCCTGATAAAAAGTGCGCCGGAGTCAGAAAATCAAGATCTTCTACGTCTTCTGATATTGAACACAAGGGACGTGAATTGAGGCAGGCTTCAATTTGCGCCAATAGGGTGGAGTATTCTTCAAAGGTTAACTTTTGCTCTCCGATAGTTCTTTTCAGATGAAACTTGAGGCTGCGGACAGCTCTCTCCCAGAGCCCACCTGCCGATGGCCAGGATGGAGCATTAAAGTGCCAGGTAATATTCATGCTAGTTATTTCTTGATAAAACTGATCATTAAAAACTTTCGCTAGCTCCTGGTATTCTTCCTGAATAATTCTGTTAGCCTTAACAAAATTGGTACCCCGGTCGCTGTAAATATGATGAGGTGCAGCTTTTCTGGCTGCCATTCTTCGAAGGGCTGATAAAAATGCTTCGCTACTTAAATCGGATACAATCTCTAGATGGACTGCTTTCGTAACCATACAGATAAACACTGCTATGTATCCCTTTGTCGTTTTAATTCCTCTTCCTTTGTTAGCCTTCACGTCTACGAATCCGGTATAATCCACGCCGGTATGGTAAAACGGCGGGGCTGGGTCAGTACGTGATGTTGGTAAGTCTCCCATAAGCTGATATTTGATCTCAGGACAGTTTTTTCTGCACACGATGCAATTTCTTAACTCTTTCTTAGTGGCTCTATTACCTCCAATGACCCAATATTTTCTTCTTAAAATTGATAGTGTGAGTCTTGGCCCCCCATGATGAGTTAACAGGTGTGCTTCAGTTATTAATAGTTGTGTTAATCTATGATTATGGGGTTCATACCCCAATCATAGATTAACACAACCACCATACTCGGGTGCCTCATTTCGTAAGATAGGTCCGCATTCTGTAAACGTCCTCCCACTCTAAGAATTCCATCTTGATCAATAAATGGTGATAAGTTCAATAAACTGCTCTTATTATTTAGTTTGTTAAATTTCTTTAAATTTTCTATATCGCTTGCAAATTCCCTTTGTTGAACAAATTTGATGACTCTTAACTTCGATTGTTTGATTTCTGGTAACGTGATATATGTAGGTTTATGCTTTTTATTACGTGTCAATGCCCGTTGTATCCATGATAGTATACGGCATATTTTAATGAATGAACTGTGTTTTTCCAATAGCTGCGTAATGATATAATATGATATGTCTGATGCCTTTTGAATGGTATTTGCTTGCCCTATTTTAATTTCGTGATTGGTAGTAGGTATATTGAGTATGATTTTTGTTAATTTCGTTCACAGGTAAAGGTTGTAGCCACTCTGGCTCACTCCCCCAAATTTTATGACCTCCCAACTGCGATATTTCGGTACCACGACTAGCTATATCCGCCTGGTTGGCTACGAATTCTTTCCAACGAGTAGCCTCGCCTTGCCACCAGCCAAGCACCACCATTGAATCACTCCAGCCATAAACCTTGATACGAAGGTTATCTTGATAGCACTCGATGATCCTTTTCATTAGTTTAGATAACCATTGAGCTTCACACAACTCTAATCTAGGCAATGATGAATGATAACTCTTTGCAGTAAACAGTGTAACATGGTACCCTGATTCTTTTTTGATTCTTGCGTAAATAGCAGCTGCATATGCTTTCATGGACGAATCGAAAGATCCGTGAAATTCTATGATATCATCTCGAGTACTTCCTATCCAACGCTGAATTTTAATTTGATTGGTGTTTTCCAAGTCAGCTCTGTTTTTCATCCATTCTGTTTTTGCTTTTTGTGATATGACGTCATCCAGATTGGTGGATGACGATGTTTTTTGTGAAGCAATGAATCCTACGCGAATTTTGGAAGTTGCTGAGTTAGCACAATGTCCAGCGTGATGAGAGAGATAACAGTCTGATTCACTTGTACTTTTTGCTGGGATCATGCGACCTAATGATATGTATTCGTTGATAAATGCTTTGTAATCGGCTGATAGTGAAGGATCTTTGCTCATTTTTCTTTCCATATTTCTAAACTGAGCCATTGCTGTTTCTTTTGATTTTCCTAGGTCTTGTTCAAAGTTCTCTTTGAACGGTAACTCTACTTGATATCTTCCATCTTCGCTCCGCTTTGTTGTTTTGATATAACGATTGATACATTCTTGATCTTCTTTTGATAAAACTGATGACTCATTGATATCTTCCACTTCCCAAAACTTCTGAATATTTTCTATGTTTGATAAAACTACATTACAATGATATGATCTCATATTTCCACACAGTAACCATCCTAGCTGAGTTTGCTGGGCCAGGGGTTGTGATTGATTTGTTCCTCGTATGATACCTCCTAACATGATATTTGAATAAATGTCCGCTCCAAATAGCAAGTCTATCGGTCTACTGCTATAAAATTCCGGGTCTGCTAAATTGATATTCTGTATGTAATCCCATATAGGTTTTTCAAATGATATATTTGGCAAAATAGTGATTAATTTGTTCATGATAAAGACTTCTGTATTAAATGAAAATTCGTTGTACAATGATTGGCAATTGATGTTAAGCCTTCCCTTACAATTATTTTCGTTTTCTCCGACTCCGAAGAAAATCCCTTGAAAATGTTGCCTTTTGATACCTAAAGTCTGCGCTCCATGTTCCGTGATAAGTGATATCTGGGACCCTTGATCAATCAAGGCTCTCATTTTTATAAAACTTCCATCGTGTGCTCTCACCTTTACAATTGCAGTGGATAGTAATACTTGCGACACATCATTTCGTGACACGTGTGACACATTTGTTACATTTCGTAATTCCGGTTTATTGCAATTAAATTGTTTTGATTTATTGTAAGTAGGTAATTGTTGTTTTGTGCAGGCGTCATGTAAAATTGAATTATGGTCGCCAATTAGACATATTTTACACTTTTTCTCCGAAAAGCACGATTTTCCATAATGAGGATACAAGCAACGGACGCAAATATTGTTTTTCGTGATTATCTTTAACTTTTCATCATTTGACATGTTCAAAAACTTTTTACAGCAAAATAATCCGTGTTCTAAGTTGCATAGAGGGCACCTTTTTGCCGCCGGTGTTGGTACATTGTTGGCCGATGATACATGGAGTGACCTCATGATGGGCTTTGATGGGCTGTTTTGATGATAGTTGTAATAATTATGATATGGTGATCTCCTGGGGTTTGCGTTTTGTTCGTTTTGTATTATAAATGCGAAAGTGTGTTTGTTTGTATGTCTGCTACGCTTTCACGGCCCATCTGTTCAACGCATTTTGGTAAAATTTGGTATAAAGATAGTTTGTATCACGGGGAAGGACATAGAATACTTTTAATTCCGGAAAATTCAAGAGTTCCCGTGAAAATAAATACAACCGGCCAAGTGCGAGTCGGACTCGCGCACCGAGGGTTCCGTACAAACCTGTAGTAAGTTTTAAATTATTAAAAATATTTTTATTTTAAATATTGGAGTTGATCGAATGAAAGGTAAATAATTGCGGTTTACGATTTATGACGTACTAGATGATTCCCGCGACTTCGTCCGCGTGGACCAAATTTTTTCGTTTCCCGCGGGAACTCTTAAATTTTCCGGGATAAAAAGTAGCCTATGCCCTTCCCCGGGATACAACCTACCCCTGTACCAAATTTCATTAAAATCGGTTGAACAGATACATTTTTTGATTCCCACGGGAACCTTTAAATTTTCCGGGATTAAAAGTACAGAAAGTACAGAACAGATGGCCCGTGAAAGCGTAGCAGACAGACAGACAGACAGACACACTTTCGCATTTATAATATTATAGTATGGATATAAAAAAAACTACTTACTAGATCTCGTTCAAACCAATTTTCGGTGGAAGTTTGCATGGTAATGTACATCATATATTTTTTTTAGTTTTATCATTCTCTTATTTTAGAAGTTACAGGGGGGGGGACACACATTTTACCACTTTGGAAGTGTCTCTCGCGCAAACTATTCAGTTTAGAAAAAAATTATATTACAAACCTCAATATCATTTTTGAAGACCTATCCATAGATACACCCCCACACGTATGGGTTAGATGAAAAAAAAAATTTGAGTTTCAGTTCTAAGTATGGGGAACCCCCAAAATTTATTGTTTTTTTTCTATTTTTGTAAGAAAATCTTAATGCGGTTCACAGAATACATCTACTTAACTACCAAGTTTCAACAGTATAGTTCTTATAGTTTCAGAAAAAAGTGGCTGTGACATACGGACGGACAGACAGACAGACAGACAGACAGACATGACGAATCTATAAGGGTTCCGTTTTTGCCAAATTTGGCTACGGAACCCTAAAAACCGATTTCGGTTCATCACCTAGGAGATATAAGATAACTAGGTACCTACTTTGTATGTGAAACCTAGCCGAGTCAAATCTGGAGCTGGAGTATAAAGTGATACTTACTGAGTTATTTGTTTTGTCTAAACTATTCGACTGTTCCATTTTGATGAAGTAATGTTTTTAAATAGCAAACATTGGTGTAACAGAAGGGAACAACAGGTTGCGTTTTACATTTATTTTAGGATGTGCTCAGGATTATCCATAGACCTTGGCACCCATACACTCTTGACGGCGAACTAGACATATTGATAGTATCGAACTTGGCTCCCTTTTCTACATGCATGTTTCCGATGGGTAGGGTAGGGATCCTCACCTGTAGTCAACCATTGCGACCGCAGCTGTTGCGAGGCTGAATATTATTCAATTTGTGGTTCTATTACTGAATACATTGTGACCGATAGCGACAGAGCGCTAGCCGGTCACAGGTGATTGCGATCAATTTATTGTAGCGATCATTTTCTAATCTGAGTTTTTCAGCTGTAACACCCCAGACAGGTATTTTCTTGTCAAACTAGTGGATACCCGGCGTGTCGCACGTTACGTCGTCGGCGGTAAAAAAAAGAAACAATTTAAAACCACCTTCGCATTATTGCCTTTCTAATGAAACCGGATTGGGTTACATGATACATCGGACGGTTTCAAAGTCTTTAACGGACATAAATAGGTAGATACATTTTTTGTGTTTTATGTATAAGTACCCATGAGAAAAATAGCGGAGAAAGACGCTCCTCTTAGGTCAGATAGGAAAGTACCTACGAAACATGAAAGTTAAAAGTGGTAAAAGGTTGTATGATAATTCTTTCAGACGGGATGCCAGCTGGGGATAATCGCTCGTCTGTGCGAGGGGCGGACGGAACACGAGGCTCAAAGCCGCGCTGCCATTGCCAGCCGCAGCTCAGTGCGCGCCGCCACACACCCTGCCCACTGCCACTGCCACGCCTCGAGACGCCGCGCACTGGCTGCCTACAGCGACGCTAATACCGGCCAACCTGTACCTGAGACCGCTCCAGGCAACGCGTTCTCAGCTGATGGCGTCGTTGAGGAACTACAACAGCAATCTTCGAAAGTCACTTTGCGGACTTTCTGTCCGTCAGACAATTTTTTTGTCCGCGGTTTTCGTCCTAAAGCTACAAGTAAGTATATTGAAACTGAACTTGAATACTAATTACTAAGGTAGGTAGGTACTTCATTTGCTGAAGAAGATTTGACATAATTGACAACTGGTCAAAATATCTGCAACTTTTTTCAAACGTCAAAACGAGTATGTCAAAGTGAGTATGAAATAATATTTATTTTCATCCCACCATCTCGGAAAGAGTATTTTTAATCTTCGATATCTGAATGCAAAAGCCGTTATTATCCTCTTGAGGATAAAGTAAATTGAATTTAGAACATCGTGTGCACGTTAGTAAATATCACTCGTCTATGAAGTTTGTGAATTCAAAACATCATTAAAACCTATTTACTTCTACCTCTATGGTGCCGAATTTCCATGCAACCTTTTTTAATTTGTTAAAAACTCACACTCGTAACCTTCTTGGTGTACTTTTTAAATTTGCTTTGCGCGCACCATTTTCTTTCACGTCATGTCATTTCCTCGCTGAGGTGGGATGAAAAGTTACGTGTTGCACTCGAGTGAAAAGATTTTTCACCTCGTGCTCTTTTGATTCCCTCGCTGACGCTCAGGATTCTAACTTTTGAACCACTCGCTGCGCTCGTGATTCAATTTTAGAATCCTTCGCTTGCTCGGTCATCAAAATTGAGCACGCGGTTAAAAACAACTTTTCACTCTTGTCTAACAAATAACTATTGTGACGTCTTCAAGAGTCAACAAACTTTTGAAGTGAAACTTCTTTAGAATTGTTGTGATTTGAAAATTCGATGAAACGAAAAAGCGAAACCAAAAACGAGACAATCATATTCATAATAGGATTTAGCCTGCGAGAGAATGAGAGAGAGAGAATACCAGTTATCGTTACAATGCAATACAATACAAATGTTTTTTATTCAAATAGACTTTTTAAAAGTGCTTATGAATAGTCGAATGAATCTACCACTGGTTCGGAAGGCCGTTCCTACCGAGAAGAACCAGCAAGAAACTCGGTGGTAGCTCTTTTGAAAAAAAATAACATATTTTCACAATTGCATTAATCTATCTATATATATAAAATTCAAAGTCCTGACTGACTGTCTGACTGACTTATATATCAACGCACAGCCTAAACCGCTAGGGTTAGAGACTTGAAATTTTGACAGTAGCTTCCTTTTGTGACGTAGGCGCTCACTAAGGAAGGATTTTTCAAAATTCCACCCCTAAGGGGGTAAAATAGGGGTTGAAAGGTTGTATGAAAGTCCGTCATTTCTCAAGTTTTATCCATGAAACTTAGTATATAGAGTTATCGGTAAAAAATAACGAAATACGTGCTTCACAGTTCTTGAAAATTCTACCCCCGAAGGGGTGAAATAGGGGATGAAAGTTTATATGAAAGTCCTTCATTTCTCAAGATATTTCTCAAGTTGTATCAACGAAACTTGGTATTTTGGCTTTAGGCAATAATATATAAAGAAGTACGTGTGGCACAGTTTTTCAAAATTCCGCCCCTTAAGAGGTAAAATAGGGGTAGAAAGTTTGTATGAAAGTCCTTCATTTCTCAAGTTATAGTGATAAAACTTGGCATTTGGGCTTTCAGTTAGATATGCAGAAGTACGTGTTTCACCATTTTTGAAAATTCGACCCCCAAAGGGGTGAAATAGGGGATGAATGTCCTTCATTTATTAACAATTTTTTCAAGTTATAACAACGAAACTTGGTATTTTGGCTTTCGGTATAATATAAAGAAGTACGTGTGTTTTCAAAATTCCACCCCCAAACGGGTAAAATGGGGGTTGTAAGTTAGTGTAGCAGGCCGGCGTTCTTCAAGTTATATAGCCGTGAAACTTGATATTTGGGCTACCGGTTTAAATTATGAAATACATAATTCAGTTTTTATAAATTCTATCACAAATGATGTTAAATAGTCCTTCAATCACGCCGCAACAGAGCAAGGGATCAACGGGTTTTTTTTCAAGGGTTCTTTTTATCCCGGCAAATTAAGGAATGCCTATGGGAATTAAAAACTTATGCCACGCGAACGAAGTCGCGGGCGTCCGCTAGTAGATACATATGTAACAGCAGTCCTGGGCATTGTTGGAGCGAGTCAAATCCATACGCTTTTATCATTTATATACCTAATCTTCGACAGTATAATAACCTTTTTTCAGGAACATTTTTTAATGACATTAAGCAGCATCCCAATTGTTGTAACACGACATATCTTCCTCGACTAGTGTGTACCAAATCTCGTCGTTTTTCCTACGAAAGGACCTATCTGACACTTTTGACGTAACTGCACTAAATACATCATAATAATGTACTTTTGATTCTCTGTCGATCTGTCTTATCGAATTTTTCATATCTTTTACCGTTTACTGGCTAGGACAATCGGTAAGTATGGCGTATATGCTCATTTGCGAAAAGGAAATCATACTAAGTGGCGTATTTTATACTTAGGGCTATTAGAAAGATTTTTATTTAGTGATCAGCTAAATAAAAATCTATCAACTATGACGTAACTGAAAATACGTCATTTAGTGTGAACTAGACTATATTGAATAATAATGGGGTTTTCACTTACGTCTGAATTTTGATTGCGACGGAATACCTCAGACATTAGCTAATAGAGTTAAAAATTTATGTAAATTGGTGACAAAAAATGTATAAAACCTTGGGCAGTAAAAAAATCCAAAATAGTACGAATCCAAAAACTTTCAGTCAAAAAATGATTTAAAACTATCTTAATTATTATTATATATAAAGAAATAAAAAACAAATCATTTTGAATTAAATGTGATTTAATTATTCAGTAAAAAATACAGTCGTATCTCCTAAGTAATTAATTTTTCAGAAAAACAAAGTTCTTATGAAGTGGCGTAACTGTTTTAAATATTTTTAACTAAATGAATACGCACATTTAAATAAGACAATTCCTACTTGCAAAAAGGCCTTGATTCACAGATTATAAGAATATTTTTTTAATTTTAATATAGCTTTATTTGAGCAAGCTGTGGATAATATAGTTGAGCACGAAACCGAAATACGCTTGCCCTGAACAATTAACTCGATGTCAGTTAGGTCCTTTCGTAGGAAAAGCGACGATCTGTGCACACAAACTTTTGAACACAAACAGCTACCTACTTATTATCCGTCTCACCCGACATTCACCACCACTGAGACGCGTCGGGTCTCGGTAACTGCTGGTAATTGGAGAGAGAGGACTGAGGAGTGCGTCGGAAGCCGGCGATTAGATCGAGACGAGCCCCGGCCGGAAGGAAGGAAGGAAGGAACCGCCAAATTAGCTGCCCCCTCCCCCTCCCCCCGCCGCTCCCCCCCGCCGCCCCCTCCGCCGCCGCCGCCCGCCGCGTCTGTTTGCGCCCATTAGCGACCGCTTTGAGCCGCCCGTTACTTATCGCTTACAAACCGTATTATAAGTAGGGATTACTACTTATAATACGGTGACTTACACCCGCATAGCAGTACCTATAGGTGTCTGTCCGGTCGAGATAATACAGGCGAGCGCGCGGCAGGCGCTGCGCTGGACGCAACTCCGCTTGCTAATATCTTGTTAAATAAAGAACTACCCTATTTCAACCCTTTGGGGGTAGAATTTTCAAAGACTGTGAAACACGTGTTTCTTCATTTTCAACCCGCAACTCAAATACCAAGTTTTATGGCTATAACTTGAAAAATGAAGGACTTTCATATAAATTTTCAACCCCTATTTACCCCCTTGGGGGTCGAATTTTCAAAAATTGTGAATGAGGTATTTCTTCATTTTTAACCCGTAGCACATATATACCAAGTTTCATGGCTATAACTTGAGAAATGACGGACTTTAATACAAACTTTCAATCCCTATTTCACCCCCTTAGGGGTGGAATTTTGAAAAATCCTTCCTTATTAAGCGCCTACGTCATAAAAGAAACTTACTATCAAAATTTCAAGTTTCTAACTCCCGCTGGAGTTAGAAACTTATAACTTGAAAAATGAAGGACTTTCATATAAACTTTCAACCCCTATTTCACCCCCTTGGGGGTCGAATTTTCAAAAATTGTGAGTAAGGTATTTCTTCATTTTTAACCCGCAGCACATATATACCAAGTTTCATGGTTATAACTTGAGAAATGACGGACTTTCATACAAACTTTCAATCCCTATTTCACCCCCTTAGGGGTGGAATTTTGAAAAATCCTTCCTTATTAAGCGCCTACGTCATAAAAGAAACTTACTATCAAAATTTCAAGTTTCTAACTCCAGCGGTTTAGGCTGTGCGTTGATATATAACTAAGTCAGTCAGTCAGTCAGTCAGCCAGTCAAGACTTTGAATTTTATATTATATAGATAAGTAAGTACATTTTCCAAAATAGATTCGATATTCTTTTTTTATTTTTTCAAATTAGGTACAGTACTACCAACTTACCTGGACCGGTGGCCATAATTGGAACTAATTTTTATGCTTATTTAGTTTTTGTTTTAACCAACTTCCAAAAAAGGATGAGGTTCTCAATTCGGTGCGTATTTTTTTTAAAATGTACGTTACCGCATATCTCCGAGGTTTACAAACCGATTTGAAATTTTTTTTTCAGTGGTCAGAGGAAGCTCGCGAGATGGTCCCATAAAAAATCTGACTACGACTCAAAACTAGGGAGTTAGGCAGTTTTGTCGATGCTGAATTCATATAGTAGGTATCAAGTCACGTGTATACGATTCAACTCTGAGTCCCAACTCCTCAAGCCTGATGCTGCAGGGTACAGAACTCCTCAAAAATAGCGATTTAGGATTTTTGTATGGGGAATTCATACTCATATTCAGCCCACAACAAATATGAAATAACTACTTAACTGATGCCCGCGACTACAAAATTCTTTTCAACACACTTGCTCATAATGTAGCTCTAATTTCACCGCAATTAAGTACATAATGACACCTATAATCAAACTGTGACTTTTTCAATGCTATTATTAACAAGTGAGTTAAAGAGATTTTTTATTATTTTATCTACTGAATAAAATTATTTTCATCCCACCATCTCGGAAAGAGTATTTTTAAACTTCGATATCTGAATGCAAAAGCCGTTATTATCCTCTTGACGATAAAGTAAATTGAATTTAGAACATCGTGTGCACGTTAGTAAATATCACTCGTCTATGAAGTTTGTGAATTCAAAACATCATTAAAACCTATTTACTTCTACCTCTATGGTGCCGAATTTCCATAAAACCTTTTTTAATTTGTTAAAACTCACACTCGTAACCTTCTTGGTGTACTTTTTTAATGTGCTTTGCGCGCACCATTTTCTTTCACGTCATGTCATTTCCTCGCTTAGTTGGGATGAAAAGTTACACTCGAGTGAAAAGATTTTTCACCTCGTGCTCTTTTGATTCCCTCGCTGACGCTTAGGATTCTAATTTTTGAACCACTCGCTGCGCTCGTGATTCAATTTTAGAATCCTTCGCTTGCTCGGTCATCAAAATTGAGCACGCGGTTAAAAACTACTTTTCACTCTTGTATAACAAATAACTATTTTTAGTATAATTTTCTTCACAAATGTGTTGAAAAACGTCGTACACGTCGTCGTGAACGAAATACACGTGTGTATTGATGATTACCGTCCTCGGCGCTCACCTAATGGCTCGGGTCTCAGTGGCGCCTCAGCGGTAATCACCAACATTACACACTTGTACCATAATGTACTATTATTTGCACACTTCGCCCGCACTCCGCGTGGTTTTAGATTTTTTTAAATTCTCGACTAACCAACCAAAAAACTTCACATACACACACACACTTTCAAACACATTTTCGTATTGACAATATTAGTATGATATTTCAGGTTGCCAATGCTTTTCTGTTACTGCTATGGTGTATCATTCGTCCAAATAATACACATAACTATAACCAGCTTCAAATGCTCAATTGTTGTCTATTGGCTGACACAGCACACAGCACACAGCTCACATCACACAGCACACGGCACACAGCACACAGCACACAGCACACAGCACGCAGCACACAGCACACAGCACACAGCACACAGCACACAGCACACAGCACACAGCACACAGCACACAGCACACAGCACACAGCACACAACACACAGCACACAGCACACAGCACACAGCACACAGCACACAGCACACAACACACAGCACACAGCACACAGCACACAGCACACAGCACACAGCACACAGCACACAGCACACAGCACACAGCACACAGCACACAGCACACAGCACACAGCACACAGCACACAGCACACAACACACAGCACACAGCACACAGCACACAGCACACAGCACACAGCACACAACACACAGCACACAGCACACAGCACACAGCACACAACACACAGCACACAGCACACAGCACACAGCACACAGCACACAGCACACAGCACACAGCACACAGCACACAGCACACAGCACAGAGCGCGCGGCGTGCGGGCTGCGGGCTGCGGGGAGCCGAGGAGGTGGCGTAACTCGGTGTTTTTAGGCTTCAATCAATTTGGTCAACTAAAATGAATCTAAATTTACTTTCTAGATGTAATTTTCATGCACGACGTCGTGTCGGGGCGGTGTCGTGTCGCGCGGTGTGAGCGAGCTCCGGGTAATGCATGTTTGATGGCATTTCTTAACGCCATTGTTTAAAATCGAAGCTTAAAGGTTTAAAGGTCGGTGAGTGGTTTCGCATTAACTGCTCGATCGCTCCCCCCTCCGCGCCCCCTCCACCCCCTCTCGCCCCCTCTCACCCCTCATCTGGCTGGTGTTACTTGAACTTACTTTATTTTCTCTCAAATACACTAAGTGACTTCACATAAACACACATGAAGTAACTGTAAGTATGATAGGTACATCATCAGCTAATCTGTTTCACTCAGTTTTGTCGTGTAGGAAATTAGATACCTACCTAATTCCTGCTCACGAACTTAGGGCAAGGAAAAACAAGGTATAGGACCGGACTTGTCCGGGGCTTAGAATTAAAAATACCCTTATGAAATTAAGGACTCGATACTCAGATATCATTAGCTCAACTTCAATCAGGAATACAGTTCGTCACGGGAGCGGCTCTGCGCGCGGCTGAAGCAGAACAGAGCAGACACAATTCACGACACGACCGGAGAGAGATCAAGCGCAGGGCCGACGGCTAAACGTGCTCTCCGGGGCACGGAGGCGAATCTCCGCCGACTCCCTAACTTCGGGCTAGTACTGAGAATTTCTTGTCACAAAAACCCAATACTTGTTGTGCCGACCCGACCCTCGACTCAGTAGAATATGCTAACCACTAGACCAACGAGGCAGTCACGACTACAAAGTTATATATTATAAAAGATCATTGACAAATGCCGGCCAGCTTGTATTGGCGCGGCGCCGTGACGGAGGTCGTGTGCACGTCGCGTCCGGCCGCGCGGCGTGCGCGTCCCGCGCGGGGGCGCTAATGTGGCGCACATTAACCACTCAGCACTCGACCGCTCATGCTATCCGCTTATCGACGCATTGTTCGCGAGTAATGCTCCCGCCCGCTCCCCCCGCTCCCCCCGCTCCCCCTCCCACCGCTCCCCCACTCGCAGCGGCTAAGGCCAGGGCCACTGTACACTGAACACGGAATTAACTGTATAACATTCATAGTGTTGTTTGAGAATAACAAATTGGGCAACAAGACTAGGTATAGTAAATACTAAAATATTGTAAATATTATACATGAAATGATTCAAAAATTAATCACTGACCGTCAAATGCTGAAAAGTCTCTATAAGTAACTGCTAAGTCAACGTAAGTAGAGGTCCTAGATAGTTGTTTAACATTTTGTATGCCATAATATTAATTTATGTTATCTATAATATGTCACCGTAAAATTGCAATAAAAATTCTTTTCAAAAAACCGACTTCCAAAGCCACTGTAAAGTAAAAAATAATTTTGATTTCTACACACTATGTTGAAGTCGGGCGAGCCTGACGCGTCAACTTTGCCTATCTTTGTTATACTCGCCCGAATTCAACATAGTGTGTAGAAATCAAAAGTATTTTTTACTTTACAGTGGCTTTGGAAGTCGGTTTTTTGAAAAGAATTTTTATTTTTAACTTTTTAGTGTACCTACTCTTAATCCAGTACCCTGCAGCATCAGGGTCGAGGAGTTGGGACTCAGAGTTGCATCGTATACACGTGACTTGATACCTACTATGTGAATTCACCATCAAAATTTCCTAACTCACTAGTTTCGCTGATTTCATGAATTTTATGGGATCACCTTGTGAGCTTCCTCTAACCAATGAAAAAAAAATTGTTCAAATTGGCTTAGAAACCACGGAGATATGCACCGACATACATTAAAAAAAAAGATACGCGCCGAATTGAGAACCTCCTCCTTTTTTGGAAGTCGGTTAAAGACCGTTAGATTGTAAAGATAATTATTGTTCATAAGAAGAATAATATGATATAGCAGTGGCCGCAGCCCGGCCGCACGAGTATATCCGGCCGCAGGCGGGATTGTTTATGTCGAACCGTACTCTACAAGAAAGAGACAAGAAAACGTAAATACAACGAATATTACAAACATTGACACTCGGAACATTGAAGGGTTCACAATCTGACGATAGTTTACAATTTCGCTAGTTAGATTACAATCTAACTGTTTTTTTGCAATCTTACGGTGACATTTTAAAAAAAATGTAAAAATTCGTCCGTGATATTTTCATCTGTGGCTTGGGTCGCTCTTCTTCGTGTTTGGAGAAGTCATAAAACAGTATTTTGCATTATTCATAAAGCTAGCAAATAAATGTTTATCTACTTATGATTTAAGGCTGCACACAATAAAATCACTAGTGGAATTTTGAATTCCATAAGTAAGTAGAAACGTAGGTGGCGCGCTGATGATTTTTTGTTTATTTACGATTTATATAGGAAATCGAAGGAATCAAATCATAAAGTTTGATCGACGCAGGAATATGGTGTGCAATCACCCTTAGTCTTAAATTTTACTTAACGATTTCAAAGTGACTTTTCAGACTTGTACCCGCATCGACAGCGATACTCGACGCAGCCGGTGATTGATCCCCATTGTTCCCGCACACAGCACACAGACCCGACCGCGTAATGCTCTCGGCGCTCTCGTACCCTGGCTCTCATACTTGCGGGATCGTCGATCGCAGGGAAACCTAACGACTCGCCGTTTTGCCGGTCAAGTCGATCATCGTCTTATACTTATTCCTATCGCATGATCACTGAATCGTAATCACTCGCGATATTATTGTACTTTCTGGTGTCAACCTCGTTCGATTTATCGACGAATTTTAGGGTTTTCCTATACCTACTTACTTATTTTGTTTGGGTTACGAAGGAGGCTTTTTCTACATTTTGTTTCGGCACGATAATATCGAGATGCTCAGTTCACCATCAGAACTTATCAGCTGAGATCATATAAATAACATTGTTCTCTATCACCCAAATCTATTGTTGCGACAAAAGTACCGACGCTAAATGGAGCCAATCAAATGAGATTGTTCGATGATGTTGATTGTTCGAGATTGTACGGAACGCGCCCTCACTGGGCGAAACAAGATAGATTCGCAGTAACACCCGCAGTCAATCCGATTGTATGAACATAGAAATCCTTGATGAAGTTAAGTCGGATACGAGAGTGGCCCTGATCTTAATGTTATAGTCTGTCGAGTAAAAGCTGAGAGTGCAAAATGGCGGCAAATTTTATAAAAATAACTAGGAATAGACCGCTTAATAAATGCACTTGGTATTTCTGCCCCAGCACCAGCCAGCACCAGCGGTGAACCTACCTACCGTACCTATTCGCCTGTGTAGGTTTAGGTGCAACACGACAGCGAACACAAACACCGCGGGGCGCGCACTCGGTCCGATCATATACTGACTTGATGCACGATGCAATATATCCAAGGTGCCCTTGTAACACAAGTGTGAAAAGAGTTTAGGTTTGTTGGCATTTTTATTTTTAATTTTACATACAATTTCATTAAAAGATTACATACAATTTATTCGAATGATATTATCCTCAATGCGGCACTGCCCTGTGGTGTTTTGAATGTACCTACCTAGTATGGAGTGATACAGAAACTAGTTTGTCACTAATATTAGGTATAACATTAAATTGGTTCAATAAATTGTTATTATATTTAAAAATAATAAAAATTATAATAGGTACGGTTTTTGTGCGTAAAGAAAACTGATGGAGAAGCAATAAAAAAAAATTGGCAGTTATAAGGGACGATAGAAGTGAAAACGAATATTTAAATTAATTTTTAATTATTTACTTATTAAAAAATATAATAGGTATTATATTAATTTAATTTAATTAATTAAATTAATTTAATTTATTTAATTAATTATTATTAATTTAATTTTAAATTAATTTTTAATTATTTACTTATTAAAAGTGCCGGTCGTCTTTCGCGACATGCTTCCCTGAACGACATCATTCGTAGGTCTCTTGCCACCGCTAAAGTGCCTGCAGTGTTAGAGCCTAATGGCTTGGCGCGCAGTGATGGTAAGAGACCTGACGGGATGACTCTTGTTCCGTGGAAGCAAGGAAGGTCGCTTGTTTGGGATGCCACATGCGTGGATACGCTAGCGTTATCCCACTTGCAGGCGTCCTCCATGTCAGCGGGAGCGGCGGCCACTAATGCAGAAAGAGCCAAGAGGCGCAAGTATGAAATTATTGAAAATAATTTCATTTTTGTGCCTTTTGGTGTTGAAACCCTGGGGTCGTGGGGCGAAGATGCCAGATCCTTTTTTAAGGATCTATCTTCTCGTCTCACAGAGTCCACAGGTGACCGGAGGGCTGGCAGTTGCCTCGGCCAACATATAAGTTTGGCTATTCAGCGGGGTAACGCAGCCAGCGTTCTGGGCACACTGCCTCATTGCAGCGGGATAGATGATATTTTTAATGTTTAGTTTTTAGTTTTTAATTTAGATTTAATTTAGATTTTAATTTTATTATTATTAACAATATAAATAAATCCTTAATAGGTATTAATTTTTTTTTTTTATTATTTTAAAAATATTTCAAATATACCTTAAATACTTAAATATACCTTAAATCTAAGGTATTAAAGTTCAATTACGAATGTACTATATTTATATTTAAGACCTTCTGTCTTCGTAACACCGCGAGGTGTCGGTCACGGTTACACAGCACTTATTAATAATATAAACCTTAAAACTAAGGTATTTAAGTTGTACTATATTTATACTTAAGACCTTTTGTCTTAAGAAGAACGGTGTCGATGTTCCACATTTTTACCCCCTACCAAAAAGTGCTCAACGCGCCTACTTACAAAGGAGCTTCCAGCCTATTCGACCGCTCGCCAACGAGCGTTGTAAGGTGTTAGTGCGTCTCGTTCGCGTCGCACCGCGTTTGTGCACAAACACACACACGCTGCGCGCGCTAGATGCTGCTTCACTGCGTTCGTATATTTGGTGGCGTAGGTTTGGCTTTTCTTGGTTGTGTAAAACAATATTTATCTACTCCAGCATCGAAAAGTTACAATTTCGAATTTGACAACTATATCGAATTGAACCCTCTTTCGTGTTTGCTTCTCATAACGATACAGTTCGTTGTATGGGAGCTGTATCGTTATGAGTCGTAGCTGTATCGATATGGTTATCTTCATAAATAGGATACCTATAGCTTAGCGGCTCTGGGTTCTGGCACTTTCCCAACCACAGAGTTCTTAGTATGTAGAGGAGCCATACCTACATCATGGTGATGGTGGAAATTATAAAGACGTCCTTGTGTAAGGTGGGTAATTAGGGCAGAATGGAAATTACCCGGGTTCGAAAGTAATCACCCACTTACAAAGTTACAGAATGGTAAAATGTACCTATCTAGGGATATGGAATAAATACAAGTTCTTTTGTTCAGGCAAACTTTACTGTTGGTATAAATATAGTACACCTTATTGTTAAATCTTAATAAGTAACTTAAGGCTACTTAATTAAACACCCAAGATACACAGATACTTAAGTTATTGGAGATTTATCAGGGACGCTTGGGGTCCAGATAGGTTATTATAAAAACCTTGAATTTACTATTTTAAAGTTTCTTTAAATTGTTTATTTAGCTCAGCGGAATAGGTTCAAGGAATCTGACTCACAACTTTGAGAACACTGAATTTAAAACCACTATATGTTCGGAAAGGGAAAAAAAGGAAGATTTCCTTACTTGCTGAATGTGAATTTGGGGTCACCTGAATACATGGATCAGGAACGTGGTCTACTTCCAGGGAACGGCCTCGTCAGCTCACCAACCCATTTCCTTGGAATGCATTCATCACCGGAGAAGGCATCGACGAGAATTCCCAATCTCGGAAATATATCGAGGATATCAAAATATAAAAATGAATAGTCTTAGTAGTAAAGATAAATTAAAAAAAGAAAAAATAAACCCTGAAACATAAGAGAAGCGAGTTTAACAAAAGGTATTGTGACACCATCCACGTGTACAATTATCCACTTCACACAACTTACCGAGGACATCCTGTAAATTGAACATTCCAGGATAGTCCACCCATCCCAACCTTCTTCAAAATAATACGGGATAATATGGGAACTGGAAAGACAAACAAGACTAATTAATTATAATTTTCCTTAGCTACGTACGCCATCTTGAGAAAGATGTCATACGTGAAATCGAATATCGAATTTTCTATCACTCACCAAAATTGATGTGGAAAAATAGGCAATTGTTAAGATGACTAGAACAACAGCATTATTGTTAATTTTCCAGGCGAAGCCATGGAGAAAACTGGAATCTGAGATATCCCGACAAACGGCTATCACATCTTGAGCGTTCGACGGAAATCTGATCTCTGAAAATTCGGTGTTGCCATAGACCCACAGCGAGTGTGGCCGCATTCTGAAATGCTCCACCATAGACTAACGTGAATTCCAATAATTAAAAAACTCGAAAAATATATAATAAAACAATGTTTTAATAATTAAAAAAAAATATTAATAGAGAAAAAAAAATAATATCATCGTGTTCTTATGACCAAAGACAACAAGCGCCATCTATGGGAAATCCTGCGCATCGACCCAACACGTTGTGAGCCTTAACGCTAGATGTCATTACCTACCTTCCACAAAATGCAAGGGGCACGAAATATTAAATCCTGTGATAAAATCACTACGTGACACTTGTCGTAGATAAAATCTTGTATGCAACTGTACGTAATTAGTCATTTTAATTCTCGTACTATCCTATTTTGATACTCGGCAAGCCTCGTATCAAAAAACAGCACTCGAATTAAAATGACCCTCATTTCGATACAGTTGCATAAATAGCTATTATAATTTTTTATATTTATTTTACAATGTATGATGATCTACGGTGTCGACCGACGAAACTGCGTCTGAGACATAACTTTTCCCGTGCTCTAGTTGCCGCCTTACGGGTTCGGGCGCGTCACGGGGGCTCCTAGATGTTTACACGGGGTCACTGTGGTCGCTCTACGACTGGTTAACGAGGCGTCTTATCGACGCGACGGGGCGAAGAGTTCGTCTCTTTTAGCGTATTTTTCGTATTTTTCTTCATGTACATAATTTTGTTGTATTTAGAAATCGGCCGTTAGGCGAGCTTATATAAAACTTGCGTACACTGGTCAGGTGACATACGCCCATACGCCGACTGTGCAAATGTCCCTTATCGAACGCGCAGCGCGTGGCGTCTCTGCTGGCGCGATCACAGATGCCGTGGCATACACCCACCGTGCACGACATCAAATGTCCCTTATCGAACGCGCAGCGCGTGGCGTCTCTGCTGGCGCGATCACAGATGCCGTGGCATACACCCACCGTGCACGACATCAAATGTCCCTTATCGAACGCGCAGCGCGTGGCGTCTCTGCTGGCGCGCTCACAGATACCGGGCGGCGATCTTTAAATCGTTTCCGCTTCTGTTGCTTCAACGAAACGCGATTTGTAGCGCGAATCGTGCGCGTGTGTGTATTATGAGACCATCTCGTTTGTGAACATTTAAACTTCCGACCATCTGTGTCCGTGCTAGTTGAGGCCTAGTGTGTGTAAGCGGAGTTTTTAAAGGAACTTCACTCACCGACGACCGCCGCCACCTGAACCTGGGTGCAATAGGTTTTCTCGGCACTGCAGCGCTTCCGTGGCTGGCTGGAGGCGCACGCCAGTCACTTCGACCTCCGTCCTCGTCGTCTCTCTTCGTTTCGTTTCGTTGCGTGACGACGACACGGAGGCTAGAGTATGTTTTAAACGAAGTAGCTCCCTGGTTGATCAAAGATTGTCTCAAAGATTAAGCCATACATGTCTCAGTGCAAGCCGTATTAAGGCGATACCGCGAATGGCTCAATATATCATTTTTGTTTCGTTATATCTTACTCAGTTACTTGGATAACTGTGGTAATTCTAGAGCTAATACATGCAATCAGAACTCTGAACAGTGATGGGACGAGCGCTTTTATTAGATCAAAACCAATCGACGGAGGGCCTCGCGTCCAAAGTCATTACTTTTGATGAATCTGGATAACTTTTGCCGATCGCATGGTCCAGTACCGGCGACGCATCTTCCAAATGTCTGCCTTATCAGCTTTCGATAGTTGGTCTGGCCATGGTTCAATGGTTGGTACCATGGTCGTCACGGGTAATGGGGAATCAGGGTTCGATTCTGACAAAGGGCGCCTGAGAAACGGCTACCACATCCAAGGAAGGCAGCAGGTGCGTAAATTACCAACCCCGGCACGGAGAGGTATTGACGAAAAATAATTGACGAATGAGTACACTCAAATATTACAGCGAGGAACAAATAGATGGCAAGTCTGGTGCAAGCAGCAACAGCACATACTTAAATTGTTGCGGTTAAGAAGCTTGTAGTTGCATTTGTGCGCCGCGCTGTCGGTGGTTTTTTTTCAATAGACACGGAATTCCTAGTCGTCCCTGCCCTTTGTACACACCGCCCGTCGCTACTACCGATTGAATGATTTAGTGAGGTCTTCGGACCGACACGCGGGAGCTTCACGGCCGTCGGCTTCGTTTCAGTATTATTGATGAGGGATCAAGGACATTAATACATACGGTAAATGAATTTTATAATTATTTACGATTTTTGAACACGAAATATTGTTTTAATGTAGTCACTTCTCTCCCGATTTTGCAAATACCTATGGTATGTAACTAGGTACATATAGTTTGTGCACCGAACATGAAACTTAACACTAGCAGATCACAACAAGAAAGTTCTAATTTATCTATTAAATGAACATGATTTAATTTCAAGGAAAAACATTTCTGTATCTAATCAATATAAATGAGTTTTCCTCCAAAACTGCAAAATTGAAAAACTTAAATAGATCAAAAGTATAAAAGGGGTAAGATAAAATATGTAACAAAACAAGAACTAATTGTAAAACTTGAACAATTACTGAGATATCACTGACCAACATAACGTGTAACTCAATCAACGCAAAATACACTGAGAAAACGGCAAAGTAAAGTTTGTAAACGTGGTGACATAATGTAACCGTTAGGTTTTGGTTAGGTTTTGGTTAGGTTTTGGTTAGGTTTTGGTTAGGTTTTGGTTAGGTTTTGGTTAGGTTTTGGTTAGGTTTTGGTTAGGTTTTGGTTAGGTTTTGGTTAGGTTTTGGTTAGGTTTTGGTTAGGTTTTGGTTAGGTTTTGGTTAGGTTTTGGTTAGGTTTTGGTTAGGTTTTGGTTAGGTTTTGGTTAGGTTTTGGTTAGGTTTTGGTTAGGTTTTGGTTAGGTTTTGGTTAGGTTTTGGTTAGGTTTTGGTTAGGTTTTGGTTAGGTTTTGGTTAGGTTTTGGTTAGGTTTTGGTTAGGTTTTGGTTAGGTTTTGGTTAGGTTTTGGTTAGGTTTTGGTTAGGTTTTGGTTAGGTTTTGGTTAGGTTTTGGTTAGGTTTTGGTTAGGTTTTGGTTAGGTTTTGGTTAGGTTTTGGTTAGGTTTTGGTTAGGTTTTGGTTAGGTTTTGGTTAGGTTTTGGTTAGGTTTTGGTTAGGTTTTGGTTAGGTTTTGGTTAGGTTTTGGTTAGGTTTTGGTTAGGTTTTGGTTAGGTTTTGGTTAGGTTTTGGTTAGGTTTTGGTTAGGTTTTGGTTAGGTTTTGGTTAGGTTTTGGTTAGGTTTTGGTTAGGTTTTGGTTAGGTTTTGGTTAGGTTTTGGTTAGGTTTTGGTTAGGTTTTGGTTAGGTTTTGGTTAGGTTTTGGTTAGGTTTTGGTTAGGTTTTGGTTAGGTTTTGGTTAGGTTTTGGTTAGGTTTTGGTTAGGTTTTGGTTAGGTTTTGGTTAGGTTTTGGTTAGGTTTTGGTTAGGTTTTGGTTAGGTTTTGGTTAGGTTTTGGTTAGGTTTTGGTTAGGTTTTGGTTAGGTTTTGGTTAGGTTTTGGTTAGGTTTTGGTTAGGTTTTGGTTAGGTTTTGGTTAGGTTTTGGTTAGGTTTTGGTTAGGTTTTGGTTAGGTTTTGGTTAGGTTTTGGTTAGGTTTTGGTTAGGTTTTGGTTAGGTTTTGGTTAGGTTTTGGTTAGGTTTTGGTTAGGTTTTGGTTAGGTTTTGGTTAGGTTTTGGTTAGGTTTTGGTTAGGTTTTGGTTAGGTTTTGGTTAGGTTTTGGTTAGGTTTTGGTTAGGTTTTGGTTAGGTTTTGGTTAGGTTTTGGTTAGGTTTTGGTTAGGTTTTGGTTAGGTTTTGGTTAGGTTTTGGTTAGGTTTTGGTTAGGTTTTGGTTAGGTTTTGGTTAGGTTTTGGTTAGGTTTTGGTTAGGTTTTGGTTAGGTTTTGGTTAGGTTTTGGTTAGGTTTTGGTTAGGTTTTGGTTAGGTTTTGGTTAGGTTTTGGTTAGGTTTTGGTTAGGTTTTGGTTAGGTTTTGGTTAGGTTTTGGTTAGGTTTTGGTTAGGTTTTGGTTAGGTTTTGGTTAGGTTTTGGTTAGGTTTTGGTTAGGTTTTGGTTAGGTTTTGGTTAGGTTTTGGTTAGGTTTTGGTTAGGTTTTGGTTAGGTTTTGGTTAGGTTTTGGTTAGGTTTTGGTTAGGTTTTGGTTAGGTTTTGGTTAGGTTTTGGTTAGGTTTTGGTTAGGTTTTGGTTAGGTTTTGGTTAGGTTTTGGTTAGGTTTTGGTTAGGTTTTGGTTAGGTTTTGGTTAGGTTTTGGTTAGGTTTTGGTTAGGTTTTGGTTAGGTTTTGGTTAGGTTTTGGTTAGGTTTTGGTTAGGTTTTGGTTAGGTTTTGGTTAGGTTTTGGTTAGGTTTTGGTTAGGTTTTGGTTAGGTTTTGGTTAGGTTTTGGTTAGGTTTTGGTTAGGTTTTGGTTAGGTTTTGGTTAGGTTTTGGTTAGGTTTTGGTTAGGTTTTGGTTAGGTTTTGGTTAGGTTTTGGTTAGGTTTTGGTTAGGTTTTGGTTAGGTTTTGGTTAGGTTTTGGTTAGGTTTTGGTTAGGTTTTGGTTAGGTTTTGGTTAGGTTTTGGTTAGGTTTTGGTTAGGTTTTGGTTAGGTTTTGGTTAGGTTTTGGTTAGGTTTTGGTTAGGTTTTGGTTAGGTTTTGGTTAGGTTTTGGTTAGGTTTTGGTTAGGTTTTGGTTAGGTTTTGGTTAGGTTTTGGTTAGGTTTTGGTTAGGTTTTGGTTAGGTTTTGGTTAGGTTTTGGTTAGGTTTTGGTTAGGTTTTGGTTAGGTTAGGTTAGGTTAGGTTAGGTTAGGTTAGGTTAGGTTAGGTTAGGTTAGGTTAGGTTAGGTTAGGTTAGGTTAGGTTAGGTTAGGTTAGGTTAGGTTAGGTTAGGTTAGGTTAGGTTAGGTTAGGTTAGGTTAGGTTAGGTTAGGTTAGGTTAGGTTAGGTTAGGTTAGGTTAGGTTAGGTTAGGTTAGGTTAGGTTAGGTTAGGTTAGGTTAGGTTAGGTTAGGTTAGGTTAGGTTAGGTTAGGTTAGGTTAGGTTAGGTTAGGTTAGGTTAGGTTAGGTTAGGTTAGGTTAGGTTAGGTTAGGTTAGGTTAGGTTAGGTTAGGTTAGGTTAGGTTAGGTTAGGTTAGGTTAGGTTAGGTTAGGTTAGGTTAGGTTAGGTTAGGTTTTTTTTTTTTTTTTTTTTTTTTTTTTTTTTATATAATAAATCGAGATGTCCCCCTTTCATAAAAAGGGTCCTTTCTTGCCGTTTTTACGTGTCTTTTTGTGTTATTTGTAATGTGTAAGTTATTTTTAGTTTCTATTTTTATTTCTAATTTTCTTCATTTAAGATTTATTCCGGCTTTGCGAGGAACAGAGCAGTGCGATTTATATACTAGTATCGTTTTTATATGCTCATCATATTGGACGAACTATGCATCTCTATCGACTGCTCTGTTCCTCGCAATAGCGAATTTGGCTATTTTGCATGCGTATTTTATTAACGCTTGGCCGGAGGCCTCGCTCAGGATGGTGGGCACGGAGCCCCTGCACAAGTTCATTTGCAATTCCTGTTGCAAGTCTTCACGAGCCGCCATATGCTGTGGACAGTCCATCAGAAGATGCAGGATCGATTCTGATGCACCGTCATCACAGATGCAGCTTGGGTTGTCCTTGAGTTTGAACCTGTGCAGGTACTCCGCGAACCCTCCATGACCCGTCAGCACCTGGGAGAGCACCATACCGTGGTCGACGTGCTTCACTATTCGATGAGCGAACCGCACATCCGGCAGAAATATTTTCGTGGTGCCTGCGGTTTCTTCCGATATGTACCGCCTGTTCCATTCGTCAAGCGACTCCTCGCGGAGTAATCGCTTAACGAATGAAACAGGACACCGGTCATAGTCCGGTTTCCTTTTCAGGTTTAGAGCTGCCTCTTTCGCGAGCTCATCGGCTCTTTCGTTTCCCTCCAACCCCGCATGCGCTTTCACCCAAAACAAGGAGACTTCTTTGTTTTGGGTGTGACAAATTTTTAAATTGTCAACAATGTTTGTTACCAAGGGGTGGAGGGATGGTTAGGTTAGGTTAGGTTAGGTTAGGTTAGGTTAGGTTAGGTTAGGTTAGGTTAGGTTAGGTTAGGTTAGGTTAGGTTAGGTTAGGTTAGGTTAGGTTAGGTTAGGTTAGGTTAGGTTAGGTTAGGTTAGGTTAGGTTAGGTTAGGTTAGGTTAGGTTAGGTTAGGTTAGGTTAGGTTAGGTTAGGTTAGGTTAGGTTAGGTTAGGTTAGGTTAGGTTAGGTTAGGTTAGGTTAGGTTAGGTTAGGTTAGGTTAGGTTAGGTTAGGTTAGGTTAGGTTAGGTTAGGTTAGGTTAGGTTAGGTTAGGTTTTTTTTTTTTTTTTTTTTTTTTTTTTTTTTTTTTTTTTTTTTTTTTTTTTTTTTTTTTTTTTTTTTTTTTGCACTAGCTCCGCTAACGTAATTAGCGCCTATGTTATACTGATTCTCATTCATACCAGTTCTCGCATATATTCTTCTCGCACTTTCATTCTTCATACTTGATCTTTCTTACATTCGTCTCCTTACTGTCTTTATGGGTGGGATTCCCATTTACTATATTCTTCTAATCTATTTTAATTTATTTATTTCTTCTTATGTAGGGAAAATAATTATCAGGTCTTATTTTTATTCTTATTTCTCTTCCTTCTTATTCTAATACATGTATTTATTACTAAATCTTATTTCTACTGTATTACATTTGTACGTTTATTTATACAACTTTTATACTATATTTTTTGTTATTCTACTGGTAGCTACTATTTTGTTCCTATTTGTACATTCTTTTCTATGCTTACATCTAAATATAACAATATTTTATGAAACATAGTTTTATTTATCTGTTTTGTTTCGTGCTATTACAATGTTTGCTACTGTTTCACAGAAATCAAGAAGCTTCTGTCTATTTTTGCTGCTCATTACTTCCCCTACACTTTCCCTGGTAAGCTTTACATCCAGCTTCTGTTCTACATTAAACCTCTCAGTGATGTGTACAGGACAATCAAGGACGATATGTGGGATAGACTCCTCTGCATCAGGATCGCAGATGCACGATGGGCTCTCCTTACACTTGAAGCGATTCAAGTATTCGGAGAACCCACCGTGCCCCGTCATAATCTGCGTAAGCACGCCTGCTGGCTGCACCTGCCTTACAATACGGAATGCGGTTATGGCGTTGGGAAAAAACATCCTCGTCACCGAGGCAGCCTTGCCCGACACATATCTCCGATTCCACTCATCAAGTGATCCCTTACGGATCTGGCGCCTGATGAATGAAATCGGACACTGGTCGTAGTCCGGCTTTCTCCGCAACGATAATGCTGCCTCCTTCGCCAACTCGTCCGCGCGCTCGTTCCCCGGCAAGCCCGCGTGGGCTTTGACCCAGAATAGAGACACAGCTTTATTTTGGTTCAAAGCTTGAGTCAAATTGGCTCGCGCGCGAACCGCCAAGGGATGGAGCGCGCCATGATTTGCCAGCGTCTGCAATGCAGACATTGAGTCGCTGTACAAACCATAGCTCGTCTCTCTGCGTTTGAGGATTACGTCCGTCGCTCTACAAATGGCCAGGAGTTCTGCTTGGTAGACTGTGCAGTACGCGGCGAGGCTAAGTTTGAGGTTCTGGATTTCACCTTCATTATCCCATAAGGATAATGCGGCTCCAACCTTCCCCTCAATCTTGCTGCCGTCAGTGAAGATTCGCACTGTCTGCACATTGTTTGTATCCACCTGCTGCTGGTCCGCCAAGCACATGAACTCCAGGTGCATTTGCATTGCCGGGTGAGGGGCTTCCGCGAATCCAGCCATACCCTCTATCTCCCTGTCTCCCGGCACGAACTGGGACAACCCTCTCCTCGCTTCATACAGGGCGGCTGCCTCCTGTATGCGGAGGTCTAGAGGAAGTATTCCAGAGAGCAACAGTGCGGAATTGAGAGAGACAGTACGGTAGGACTTGCAGAGTTTCTGGACGAATCCTCGTTGAACGGAGCCCAACCTCTTCCGTATCCCTAGCTTTTTCGTAGCGGGAGACCAGGCGCCAGCTGCGTACGTGACTATCGGTTCTATAGTGGCGGTGTAAATTGTGTGGATTACCTCCCTGTTTAACCCCCAACTGACCTTGGCCGCTCGAGACAGCTGCTTGTATATTTCGGCGGCTCGCTTACAGATGTTCGTTGCATGGTCGTTGAAGGTTAGCTTTTCATCTATGGTCAATCCCAGCAGCTTCATGTTCTTGACCAGACCAATGTTGACCCCAGCCATGCTCAGCGCTGGAGTGTCATATTTAAGCTTGTTGGTTATTAACATCGCACATGTTTTGTGCGGTGCGAAGCGCAACTTATTTCGGACACCCCAGCTCTGAACATGGGCGAGGGCTGCATTGGCAATTCTAGTGACTTCGCTTGCCGTGTCACCATCCACCGCCAGCACAATGTCATCCGCAAACGCCTGAACAAAGTTGCCGTTCCCTTCCAGCTCCTTCAGCAGTGGATCCAAGAGTAAATTCCACAGAATGGGACCGCCAATTGACCCTTGGACACAGCCTTTGTTCGTCTCTCGTGTGCATTCTTCCCCGGCATATCTCACCCTCACTTTTCTGCTGTCGAGGTAGCTGTCCAGTAGCCTCCTGATGTTCACCGGGCACTGTTCCTCAGCCAGTCTGACTTTGATTGCTGGCCACCACGCGCTATCAAAAGCGCCCTCTATATCCAATGACACCAGAACAATTAGCTTCTTCAGCCTCAACTTGTCTTGTACGTGCTTCATTAGTGTATATAGGGCGTCTTCGGTGCTCTTCTGGGGCATAAAGCCAAACTGACGAGTACTGAGCCGCGGCACTAATTGCCATTTTATCCGTGCTACTACCATCCTCTCCAGGATCTTTCCCAAGACTGGCAGTAGACCTATCGGTCTGTAAGACTTGGGATTACAATAATTATCCTTGCCCGGTTTTCGGAGGACGACCACCGTAGCCTCTTTCCAGATGTTCGGGAAGTGCGCCAATTCTAGGCATTTATTGTAAAGGGCAAGGAATGCGTCCAGATCCTGGTAGATCGCTCGACTGCAGATGTCCGACGTAAAACCGTCCGATCCGGGGGCCTTTTTTGGATTAAAACCTTCCACTGCAGTCTTCAGCTCCAGAGATGTAAACGGCGGATCATGGTATTCACCATGCTGCCAATCGTTTACTCGACTGGCTGCTTCCCTTGCAAGCCGGTGGTCTGTGTTGTCCTCTTCAACTGTATCCTTGGGATAGAACGTGTCGGCTAGTAGGGCTGCCGATTCTTTTGGGTTTAAGAATGCACCATCGCTAATTAGGGTCAGATCTTCTTTCCTCGTGACGGTCCTTCCAATAATTCTGTAGATGCCTTCCCATACTCCTTCGCGATCTTGTTTCTTACAAAATTCTTTCCAACTGGTGGTTTGGGCTTGTTGTGCAGTATTCTCATATAGTTCTTTCGCTTTCAGGTACTCGTCGACGACCATCGCTCTCCGGACCGGCGCGGCGTTGCGGATGCGGTTCTTCTTTGTGGTGACATCTTTCTTCATTGCAGCGAGCTCCTCGGACCACCACGGGACGGTAAGTTTTACTCTATTACTAACCTTAGGGATAGCACTTTCACAAGCTTTTTCAATCCCATTCTTGTATTTAATTACTAATTCCTCTAAGTTTTGTTTATTTTCTATATTTCTAATATTCTCTTCCTGTAGGTTATTTTCGATTTTAAATTCTAATATTGTGTCTTTAAATTTCGCCCAATCTGCCTTCTTGGTATTAAATTTTCTAGTTGTTCTAATAATATGTATTCCTTTTTCACGTTTTAGATTAATATTAAAAAAGATTGTGTTATGGTCCGAGCTCGTTACACCAGTATCGACCCGCCAGCCGTCCACCAGGTCAAGTAGATCTAACGAACATACTGTGACATCGACGTGACTCTTTAACGCTCGGCCACCTCTGACTGTGTCAAAAGTGGGCGTATCCCCCGTATTGAGTACCTGAAGCTCTAGCTCTTCCAGGGTCCCGGTCATCTGTTCACCCCTGGGGTCCTCAGTTGTACTGCCCCACCAGGTACTCTTCGCGTTTGCGTCGCCCCCTATAAGCAATCTACCGGTGGCCATTTCATTCTTAATCCTGGTTAACCGATCCAGGTATGGCTCTATGGGTTGGTCTGGCTCAAAGTAGTAAGAGACTACTACGATTTCCCACGCTTTGGTCCGGATCCCCACCACAACGATGTTATTTGTGGTGAGTTTCGGATAGGGGATGACGTCCAAGTCATTATCGAAGACCGCTATTGCCGCCTTCACCCTCCCACTTCCATCAACCTCGCACTGGTAGACTCTCGCTCCCCGGTAGCTCTTCATACTCCTCGCCCTTCCCACATAAGGCTCCTGGACCAGTGCCCATGAGATTTTGCGTTCACTGGCCTCTAAGAAGAGTTCGGTGGTCGCCAGTTTCTTTCTTTGTAGGTTTGCTTGTGCCACTCGGTATGGTCTTGCCTTTTTTGACGCAGGAGTATTCCTTGGGACAACCTTAGCAGTACGCTATAGATGTTCTCGCTATAGTGTCCCATTTTCTTCTAACTGCACATTCTATGCTGAAGGCATTATGACCCGTCTTCTCGAGCTTCGCATGCGTACAATTACAGCACGTCGGTGTTGTGCCGGATAACCAGTCCGCGCAGTCGTTCTTCATGTGCGGTCCCCCACAATGACTGCATTTCTCCAGGGTCTCTGTGCACAGCTTTCGGCTATGCCCGTATCCGAGGCAGAGCGAACATTGGAGGAGTGGACTTTGGTCTTCGGCCCGGACACGCTGTAGGTCGATATAGACGTGTCCCCTCGCTGTTACTCTTTGCCAAATACTGGGCGAAGTACTTATCACAATATGCCCTGTGTGTGGGTTCCTGGCTCTCTTCCTGTACTTGATCTGTATCCTGTCCGCCTCGCCGTCGAGGCCGCGAAAGACATCTGGGTTCTGGTTCCTGAGCGCCTTAAGGACGTCCTCGTCGGTATTAACCAATAGGACGTCCCTAAGGATCAGCAACGGATCCCTGTTCTTAACGTCCTCCACGGTGAGGTCGGTTCCCTTCTTTTTTAATCTATCCTTTACTTTATCCCTCTCTTCCTTTGTTTCGAAGCTCATAATGACCTTCCTGTTCTTAGTCTTTCTTACGTTCTCTACTCTGATCCATTCCTCCTTGGCATCCACTGCTTCTCTGATCTTGGTCAGCACTCCTTCTCCCGTCGTCTTTTCGTCCTCCGTGGTTACGGCTATGGAGTGAAGAGCGGTTTGCCTGGGCGATGGTTTCACAGATTGACTTGCCGCTGCGCCAGCGTATGAGATGTTCTCGGTGTGATCTTGGCTAGTGCGCAGTGCCTCTTTCAATCTGTCCATCTTCTCGCTGTTTTCGGCAAGCTTCTTGCTGTGCTCTTCCAAGGCCTTCCTAAGAGACTCTGTCTCAGACCCCGTGACTCTCCTATCCCCACTCTCTTGCACAGAACACGAGGGCGAGGAGGGGAGAGCCACTGAGTTCTTTGCCTCTATAGTCGGTTTGACCTTCACGGAGGGGACTCTTCCTGCTCCTGCCTCAGCTTCCTTAACCAGAGCAAAGAGTCTCTCCACCTGGTTTGTGACATCCTCCTTTATCTCCCCCTTGATGTTCCTGGAGAGTGATAGCTGATGCTTAATCCTCGTGAGGCATCTCTTGGCTTCCGCTACTCTGGGGTTCCGAATTTTACTAGCCGGAGCTGGCGGGCTGTGTGCTTTCAGAAGGACAGGGGTTACTCTGGTTAGGGCAGGTGGTGCAGTTTTGGGCGGGGTGATGAGTTTACGGTTTTCACCTCTGCCAGCTTCCCATTCACCCACACTTCTTCTCACGTTTGGCTGAGTAGACGGTTCAGCCTCCTCTGTATTCTTTTGTGGACTCCTGTCTGGCGGGTTTTCCGTCGTCGCCCTCTTTGCTGGTGTGCGAATACCCAGCATTTTCGGTTGGTATGAATTAACTTAGAGCTAGTGCAACGTCAACGGGGTATTGTAAAGAGTACCCCGGTCAGTGTATATGGTAAAAGAAATTTAAATAGCTATAATATAAGATTAAGGTTATCAAAACCTTGTCAATATAATTTACTAATTGTTTTCTTGTTTCAGGTGTGTCAACGTGTCGTCGTTCGCAGCCGGGGGACCAGCAGGCGTGCTCAGCGGGATCCTATACAGGTAAGTAAGGTGTAAATGGTGATAGATGCCACTTTATGTGGCTCTACCCACGGGCTACCTGGTCTAATAGTAGAGTTTCAGTTTGGGGGATAGGTATAGGGGATGTTGGGTGAGGATTTTATGTGAGAGCCTTGTAAAAGAGTGCAGAACTGTACCCCAATTCTAATAGCACGAAACACAGAAATTCGCAATTTATTATAATATTACAATTTTAGGTCTTTAACGAGTCTCGCTCAGTCAAATTCTTATGTTAAAATTTTTGACTCTACGTAGAGTCGATCACTATTGTCCACTGGACAGGTCTCTCAACGAATCCAAACCCTGGCTCAGTATAATTATGTCAGTACCAGAGTAAATAAAGTAGTCTGGGTCCGTCGAGGACCTCTATCAAACCTAATACTAGCTAATGCTACTTGAAACTAATTAAAAACTATTTCTCCGACTTGTTTGCGTTCGACTCTACTACGACTCTAGGTAGAGCCGCCCGTCCAGTACCGATCGATAGCCCTCGTCGGGGGCTGGTCAGCCGTAAAAACCGCAGCTCTCTACGACCAACGGTTGCCAAGATATTCAACTTTTAAATTTTTCAATATGGCGGACTTGATTGTTGCCTGGATCTAGATTATTTTTCTAAAATCAATATCTCGGGAACCGCCGGTCGCAGAGACGTGTGCGACGGCTCTCCGTACTCGTCTTGAAAGGAGCTATGCGCTTCCGGTCTCAGTTTTAAGTTTGGAGGGTCATCTCTATCTAGAGTCAGTGGCCGGTGCAGTCGATAAAGGCCGCCACTCTTATCTACACAAAGAAAACCGCAGCTTCCTGCGATTTATATTGGAGAAGTTATGCCCGTTAAAAGTTTTCAAAAATGGCCGCCAAGATGGCCGCCGCTTTTGACTATATTTCCAAATTCCTTTCTATTTGGTCCGATCGGCCCGTGTTTGGGCTCGTTTTAAAGGTCTTTGAATGACCTATCTAAATCTAAAACTATTTTAACGAAAAAAGCAACCCCCGATTTTTAAGGGTTGAAAAACTTGGATTTTTACTCTAAATTTAAAATTAAAAATATTTACAAAAAATATAGGAGATTTTAAAAACTTGTCAGGGCATAACTATTCTTAGAACTATTTTTCAGAGTATGTTGTAAAGTTATTGCACCCTTATTTCTTGTACCACGTGGCAACCCCTAAATTTCAAAAAATTATATCTAAAAAACTATTAGGCCAAAAATTCTAAAATTTTGAATACGGTTAGAATTAATTAAACTTTACAGAATAAAAGAAAAATAAAGGGGGGTCGTCGATTTATATTTTGAGAAAATTAACCTTGAAATTTCGAAAAAACTTTAAAATGCAATAACTTTACAAACCCTTATCTAATTTTGACAAACGAGGTGTCGCCGTGCAGCTCCCGTTGGGCTCCGTCGAATGAGGTCGCCGGAAGCGCCCTCTGTTGTCCGGAACACAAAGCACGTGGCCACGTGCTTTCCAGTTTTTCTTAATTTTCTCCGCATCCACAAACGAGAAAAATCCAAGTGAGGTGTCTTCTTTTAGGTCTCGGTGAGGCGCGTCGAATCACGTAATAAAAACCGTGGGTCGTCGATCTAAAACGGGCAGCGTTCGCCGTCAAAATTTGAAAATTTTCAAACTTTACGGTTTTTCGACCGCTGCACCTCCAACTTTGCACCGATTTTCACGCACTTTTCACCGTTTTATAGAACTCACAGAAACGCAACTTTTGACACTTCTCACTTGAAGATTGGTTGAGAAAAACCCACTTTTTTGAATTTTTTAAACTTTAAATTTGCGCGGAGCGACACTAAAAAACTTGTTACGCGTGCGCTACCGACTGCGGGCGACGGCGGAGAGGGGTTAGGTTAGGTTAGGTTAGGTTAGGTTAGGTTAGGTTAGGTTTTTTTTTTTTTTTTTTTTTTTTTTATTATATAATGCCATTAATCGCTCTGACAAGATTCCTCAGAGAAGTATATGTGCTCTTAATGTTATACTATTTGTACTGCCTGTTTGCTTTTTCATGTTTCTTGCCTAATATCTTGCACCTTTTTAACTTATTTATTACTTGCTTTATTTATTTCTTTCTATTGTCTTTGTTGCTACCTTAACGCAGTACTTTATAAATTCTTCTTTTGTCTTTTTGTTACTGAGTAGGACCGCTACACTTTCTGCACAGATTTTTGCATTGAGTCGGTTTTCCGCTTCATATTTTAATTTGGAGTTTATTGGGCAGTCAAAAAGTAAATGTAGGATGCCTTCTTTAGCGTCGGGGTCGCAAAGGCACGATGGACTCTCCTTACACTTAAACCTGTTTAAATATTCTGAGAATCCACCGTGCCCCGTCAAAACTTGTGTTAACACTCCTGTGAGTTCCGTCGTTCTGATAGTTTTATAAGCATTAACAGCATCCGGAAAAAAGATTTTCGTGGTTGCTGCAGTAGCCCCAGTTTGGTACCTACGGTTCCATTCGTCAAGCGATTCCAAACGGATTTGCCGCTTGACGAATGAAACCGGACAGCGATCGTAATTTGACTTGACTTTTGTTTTTAGTGCTGCCTCTTTCGCCAATGCATCGGCTCTCTCGTTGCCGTCCAGTCCAGCGTGCGCTTTTATCCAGAACAGGGATATATCCTTGTTCTGGAGTTTGCTGGCGGCGATGTTGGCCCGCGACTCGACGGCGAGGTGGTGCATTGATGTGTTGTTTACAACCGCCTCTAGTGCGGATCTCGAGTCGCTGTATATGCCAAAGCTCGTCTCTTTTCGGTCTATTATCATCCGAGTAGCTTCATATATGGCAAGGAGTTCCGCCTGATAAACTGTGCAATACGGAGACAGTTTCAATTTGACGGCTTTTATTTCGGTTTCACTGTTCCACCAGGACAGCGCTGCTCCGACTTTGCCGTCAATTTTACTGCCATCCGTGAATATACGTATTGCTTGCGTATTGTGGCTTTCGACCTCTCGTTCGTTTATCAGGCTCACGAACTCCAAGCTCATATGCTCCGCCGGATGTGGAGTTCCGGCATACGCAGCGACCCGCTCTACTTCCCTATCACCCAGGTCTTCCCGGGGCACCCCTTTTTTGGCCTCATAGAGCGCAGCTGCCTCTTTTATACGGAGGTCCAGAGGGAGCAATCCGGACAGCACCAAGGCAGAGTTTAGTGAGACGGTTTTATATGCTCTTGTAAGTTTCTGCGCGAAGCCCCTTTGTACGCTGTTGAGCATTTTCTGCACCCCCAATTTGTCTGCCGCCGATGCCCATGCACCAGAAGCATACATGATGATTGGTTCTACTACTGCAGTGTATATGATGCGGATGACGTCTGGATGAAGGCCCCAACCAATTCTGGCCGCTCTAGAAAGCTGTTTGTAGATGTTAATAGCTTTCTTGCACACCTGCGCTGCGTGGTTGTTAAAGGAGAGCTTATGGTCAATATAGAGCCCCAGAATTTTAATTTCTTCAGACATGCCAATGTCGACCCCGCCCATGCTCAGTCTTGGGACGTCGTATTTCAGCTTCCGCGTGATAGTCATAGCTTTGGTCTTTGACGGGCCAAAGTTTAGCTTGTTCTTGACGCCCCACTCCCGAACGAAGGCAAGGGCGGCACCGGCCTTTCTTTCTATGTCAAGCGCCTTGTCCCCGTCAAAGACGAGGACGACGTCATCCGCGAACGCCTGGCAGTACTCGCCCCTATGCTCAAGGCCTTTGAGCAGGGGGTCCAAGAGCAGGTTCCACAAAATGGGACCACCAATAGACCCCTGTACGCACCCTTTTGTTGTGCTCTTCGTACATTCTTCACCCCCATACCTGACGGTGACCTTTCTGTCTCGTAGGTAGCTGTCAAGGATTCTCCGAATGTTTACAGGGCACTTTTCCTCAGCCAAACGGACTCTAATGGCTGGCCACCATGCATTATCAAAGGCCCCCTCTATGTCCAGTGAAACCAAGACCACTATCTTTTTGGCGTCAATTCTTTGGCGTATATAGTTCACTAGATCATAGAGGGCGTCCTCAGTGCTTTTCTGGGGCATGAATCCGTATTGGCGAGTACTAATCCTCGGGAGAATATGCCATTTCAGCCTACCCACGATCAGTTTTTCCAGAATTTTTCCCATCACTGGCAACAATCCTATTGGTCTGTAAGCCTTCGGGTTCGTATAATCGTCCTTCCCGGGCTTACGGAGGACCACGACCGTCGCTTCCTTCCAGATGGTAGGGAAGTGCTCCAGCTCCAGGCATTTGTTTACCAGTGATAGGAAGAACTCCGGATCACGGGAAACCGCATGGCCGCAGATCTCGGCTGTAAGGCCATCCGCACCTGGTGCTTTCTTCGGGTTAAAGCTCGCAACCACAGTTCGGAGCTCCTCCATCGTAAACGGGGGATCCCGATGCTCATCACGAGACGGCCCGTTTACACGGTCAGCCTCCTCTCTTATTTTGGTGTGGTACAGGGTTTCACCTTCTGTCGCGTCATCCGGGTAGAAGGCCTCCATTAGCACCCTTGCTGAGTCTCGTAGGTCAAATGCTTTCCCATCTTTTTCCATCGGCAAATCCTCTGGTCTCTTGGTGGTCCCCTTAATTACTCTATAAATGCCCTCCCAAACGCCTTCCCTGTCCTGCTTTCCACAAAACCCTTTCCAACTCTCAATCTGTGCTGTTCTTGCCT